>PVIU01000902.1:0-236638 GCA_004026605.1 Ondatra zibethicus | reverse complement strand
GTTACTGTCAGAATCAACTGTCTTGATTCCGATTCCTTCTGATTTTATTGTTATAAATGTTATTGTCATGGCTGTGTAATTATCAGTCACTGGGAGGGGCCAGCCTCCGCTGCCCACACCTGAGAGTGTGGTGAGCACACACTGTTGGATCATAAGGCTTTATTATTTATGTGCCTTGCCTAGTTACTGTTGCACATTTCCAGAGTGGCTATTTATATATTGACTACTCATCTTTTTCTTCTCACATAAAAAAATCCAGAGTTTACACAAGTGTATATATATATACATATATATATATGTATATATATATATATATGTATATATAGTGTGTGTGTGTGCGTGTTGTGTACAGAAATCACAAAATGACTATCAGAGAACTTGTCCTTAACAGTTAATTGTAAGTAACTGGATACTGCCATGAAAATGACCATTTCGTACTTTCCCAGTGAGGTGATGTCTGTAGAAATAGCTACATTTAGAATAGCCTGGAGTGTGTGACAGGGGAGCAAAGAAGAACAAAGAACCTACCTGTTTGTGCAGAAGCAGAGGAGCACACGTCCACATCACAGGTCTTTCTCGTGGTCCTCCATATCCAGCGAGTTCTCCTGGGTCCATCCAGTGGCAGTGCAGGCTGTCGAGAGTGGTGCCCTGAGTCATTCTCAGGTCCTTACCAGGGTGGTTGGGGAGGACTTAGGAAACAAACAGAAGTCATGAAAGATGGGGGAAAATTAGATTTCAGCAGAGAGAATCCTTGGTTTTGACTCATAAGATAGTTAATCCTCCCAAGAATAAACTAAAGGTTTTATAGTCCTGATGCTTGGTCTTTGGAAAAGAACTCTATTACTCATCCTTGATTGTGATGCAGCAGCATTGACTTTTTTACTTAGAAGTGAATTAGAAGTGAATACTTGAGACTCTGTTGGAGACCAAACTTTCTACTTTCTTTGGATATCTGCTTTTCCTCACCAGCGATTATCCATTTTTAAAATTAATGTCATGTTAGACCAATGACTTTGGGGATCTGCATCACAATGGAGCAGAGAATAGTCTGAAAATGCCAGTGTCATATGTATGCTGAAGAGAAGCCATCTTGAACTTGGAAGGTCCAGGGCAAATTAACTGGAGTAGAAGCCAGTCTTCTCTTTCATTGCAATTTTTAAAAATTAAACTTGTTCTTTGGTAATGCTATATATGTATTTAATGTATTATGAACTCACATACCCCACACATCTTACCCTCCTCCTCATACAAGCCCCCTCAGTTTTATTGTCTTCTTGTTTTGTCTTTATTTAGTGATTCAATGAGTTTAGCCAGGGTATCTGTGTGAGCATATGAGTAATTCAGTCCCTAGAGCATGCGGGACTCACCAGAGCCTATGCTACTGAAGACAATGACTCTCCTTCAATAGTTTCCTAAGGAAGGGTGGGTCCATGAGCCTTTCCTGTAGTAGGTGTCTGGAGGGAGGACAGAAGATAATCTTTATAGATGGATAGAAAAAAATTGTTACAGTGGCCACTTTTCATCTAGATTTACATCCTCACAGCTGCTTCTATCCTCATGGGCACAGCCTCTGGCTTCCAAGATGCTCATGGGATTAAGGATCAATGTATTATTCCAAATGTTTACACCTGACAGGTTGATATAAAATTTATTGAAAAGTACTTGAGAGCATTGAGTTTCAATCACTTACAAATCATCCGAAATGACTACAGTGAAATTATATTCCACAGCCAGAGGCTGCTATAAGGTGTTAACGTTTAGGGAGATCAAAAATTCAGGAGGTTTATGGATCTTGACACCTTGTTCAACCTAAAGATGAATGAATAACATATAGGCCAGAATAAAATAACCTTACCAGGAGCATTTAGAAGTATCAATTATTAAAATGGAGCTCTTATATTATTTTAAAGAAAAACAAGCTCAAATTATTCCTCCTAGTTCTGTGATGTATCTCGAAGGGAATGTGGTTGATTGTCTACTAGTGTTCCACAGCGTTCCACTCAGCTGAACACAGCATGAGGTATACAACAGGCTTTAGTCAGATCGCACGAAATTGTGTTGAGTTCTTAAGAATAGAAGTAAAAGACACACATTGCCTTTTCTCAAAAATTCCTTTTCTTTAAAGATTAGGGTTTCAAGTAGAATAGAAATTTGAAGACTTAAATTTCAAATAAAAAAACATGAAATTGGCCCAAAAAATAAAACTGGCATTGCTGTTAGCAAATCTTCATAGTGAGTCACTTTTCGAAGTCTGTAATCCTTGAAGACATATTTAGATCTAGAATGAGGGAAACAAGACATTTTATCTCAGAAAGTTTAAAAATGTCTTCCATCTGTGCCTTCTTGAGGTGCAATGATGATTCACAGACAAGCATATCTTGTTTTCCTTTTCATGCCTTTCTTGAGGTAAGCAATCAGTCCCAGCTGCTCCTTTGAGGTATCCGTAGACACAAGAGCTTACTCTGCATCACAGACATGGCACCATGCTGAATGGATAGGTATGGAATACCCCAAGGACATGTCTAAATGCGGACATAAAATGTGTGTATATATGAATATCCATAATGTAAAATAGAATGCGACTCGCATGCTGAACCTTGCTAATTGTCATTGCATATTCAGGTTGTGGATATTTCCAGTGTCCTGCATCCTTGGAACAGCATGGGCGGGTTCTATGAACAGTGTGCACAGAGGATAATTAGATCTTGATAGAATGGCTTGCACCTTCAACTGCAGTGAAGGGAAAGGATTTTGACAACTCTTATATTTGAACAAAAACCTATATGGAATGTTATTTCTTTTTCATATAACAATTAAGCATTTGACTCTGGCCTAAACATACATCTGATGGCAACATGTATGTTTTCACAGGGCAGTAGAGGGGAAGTAGGACCAGAAGGGTCCCCAGGCATAGCAGGTAAACTGGTAAGTGATGTTTCCAATCTCTACGTGTTTGCTTCCTACAAAACAGATACAGTTTTTGAAACAGGAAAGGAGAGAAAAACCAATTTACAACAGGTCGTCTAATCAACTATACATTTTTTGTTGTCATATGAAATGTGAAACTGTAAATATGAAATTTCAAATTATATCTATGATATCCTCCAAGAGTATTTATTTTAATCAGTGTGGTTTGAATGCATTTGAAAATGTAGAGAGGCTTGGAGTGCTGCATTTGGCATCTGCCTCTTCTTGGAATGGAAGAGAACTGTGGATGAATGCTGGGTTTTGCTTCTTGTGTAGCTCCTGTTTACACAGCAGAAGCGACAGCGTCCCTCCGGACCTTGACTGAAAGAGTCCACTGTTGCTGAGCTGTGCAGTGGGAGCTCAGAGGTGGGGTAGAAGATGGGAGGCCACTGGCCCCTCTTCTGGGTTACAAGAGATAGCCAAACTGAAAGGGCAGCTCTAAACCAACCACACATTAATTTTAGACATGTGTTGATACCCCAGTGCCTTGCCTGGCTTGTCACCATTGAGTATTTTGGACACCGCGACTTTGGAGATTTTGTGTTTGTTTTCTAGGGACCTCGTGGGAGCCCTGGCCTTCCTGGCCTTCCTGGGCCCCCTGGACTTCCTGGAATGAAAGGCGACAGGGTAAGAGATCCAGCATTCTACATGCCTTTTTGTCTGGAATGATGAATTCTTCTTTGTTGAGAAATCAAGCTTGCTTTGCCCAGTGAAGACTGTCTCTAATGATTATCACAAAGAAACACGTGAAAGGCGAATGAACTTACTGACAGTTGACATTGAAAAGAAAGAAACAAAACAAAAAACAGCAACTTCCTGGAAGGAAAGAGAAATAAAGGCTGAGAGGAGTGAAGTATCAGTTGTAGTTATAGTTTTTATTTAGTTCTAAGTTTATATTCCTATCAGTGACTGTTCATTACCATGGGTATAGTCAAAGAATGTTTCCCTGTTGTCAGAGATTTGGGGAACAATTGTTAATAAGCACAGGTCTCGTCTGGTCCTCATTCCGCAGTGAAAAATGGGGAACTCTCAGTCAGCACACCATCCGTCATTTCATTCAGGATGTGGGCTCATCTGAAATTGCACACACAACTCAAAATACTGAACAAGTGTTAAATCTTATTTTTTTTCAGGGTGTATTTGGTGAACCAGGTCCCAAGGGTGAGCAGGTAAGCTGTGTGTGTGGTTGGTGCTATTGGATATCTGCCGCTTCTCAAGGGCACGGCTGGCTGGTTTGCGGGCATGGTGAATGATGGTGATTCGTGGCTTTTCTTGGTGTACTGTAGAGCGAGTGAATGCTATAATGAGGTTTGCTGTGCAGCCAAACTGAGTTCATATGCTGGAGCTAGCGGCTGTCTCCTATGCTGTACTGTGCTCTTGCTTTGCTGAGTGTGGCCCTGTCTCTCTGGCTTGCTGGGTTTTATTCAGATGAGACAGACATTCAAAGCCACAAAATAGCATTTTAAGTATTGTGTGTTTAAGACCTCAGCAAATAAAATGTGTAAATAGAGTCAGCCCTGCATCTGGATTCCTATTTCTACTGTAGGGTGCCACTTTCAAGGGGTATTGAACTTTAAAATTGCTAGATACCATTGTTAGCTTAATGAAATAAATTAAACTCAATCAGTAGCTGAAACCAGGTCTCACCTCTGTCCTCTCTCATCTACTGTCTTTTTGGTTAGGGTTAGCCTGCTGGCATGGGTTCGAGAACTCCTACGTGATCTGTGGGGCATTTGGGCACTTAGAAATGTTTATCAATGTTGATTGGTTAATGCTGACTCATGAATAGAAGATTGAAAAACATGTGACATTTTATCTTAATTTTTTAGGGTGCCTCTGGTGAAGAAGGTGAAGCAGGAGCACGGGGTGATCTTGTAAGATTTCTTTTAAAGATTTATTATGTATATAGTGTTCTGTCTGTCTATATGCTTGCTAGCCAGAGCAGGGCACCAGATTTCATTACAGATGGCTGTGAGCCACCATGTGGTTGCTGGAAATTGAACTCAGGACCTCAGGAAGAGCAGTCAGTGCTCTTAACCTCTGAGCCATCTCTCCAGGCCAAGATTTTTTTAAATTGAGGATATAAGACTTCAAAAAATTTGAAAAAATATGATTTCTCTTTCTGAAACTCTTCCCATTATCTTAAAGGCTAAGTGGGTTTTTCTTCTACTTTGACTGATGATTCCCAATACTGAAGGCAAGGCCTAGAAAAGTAGTAGACGTAGTTTTAAACTTCTCTAGAATTCCCTTAGAGATGGCAAATTCTTCCGTGGTCTCTCACTGAGACATTCAAGTTGCTCATATAGTACTACAGAATGTGTAGGAATACAGTCTAGCAGAAAAACCGCATCTTTTATGGTCAGGGAACTGTGGCCTGCAAATATGACTGAGAGCATCCTCTCTCCCCCATAAGCTCTGGAGGGATGACACCCATCTCCAGAGGGTGAGACCGCTGAGTCTCCAGGACAAAGACAGGGCACACTGTCTGTGTGCAGAGCTTCAGGCTCGCTGCCTCATTATCATGATGGTCTGGGCAGGAATGATCAGACCCGATGTGGAAATGTGTGTCTGAGTCCTTTGGCGGTCAGCAAGGTCTTTCCTGTGAAGTAGCCTTAGAGTTCTTCCACATCAGAGAAATGGTCTGCTAATATTTATTCAGACTTACAGGGTCTGGAAGAAATAGGAATGAAATGTCTGAACTGGGCCAAGTTTCCGGGATTTTGTTTAAAGGAAATTTCTGAGATTACTGCATTTTAGCTTCAGTAATGGCTGTTCATTTTATGTGCCTAGGGAATGTTTTAAAATTTAAATCATTCCATCTTGTAGTGGAGATATGCTAACTCTTGAACTGAACTCATCCAAAATTAATGATGGGAAGATCGCCTCGGTGTTTTTTTTTGAGAGCATGTATATTTTGTTTGAAAGATTGTGGGGAATGAGTTAGAAAACATAGAAACATAAAAATAAAATGTCAGTGTATAGTTTTAAATGTCTTCCATGTTTGGTAAGAAAAGCTATTTTATTTTATTGCTTATAGGTTTTCATTCCTGGTGCTGAGTGTTATATATCTGGGTGGATCTCCCAGAGCTCTGACTGCAGCCTGTTAGTCAACAGCTCAGTTAGCCAAGGGCTGGGAGGTGGCCTTGCTCACACAGAAGCACAGAGTTGGGTAGCCGAGCTGGAATGGCAGCCCACATTTTGAATGAAAAGTTTTCTACAATTCTGGGCTCCATCTGTATATGGTTTTCTATATGTTAGCAGTACAATAACATTGGAAAAATGGTTTAGGAAACTGTGTAAAGTGAATGAATTGTACTAATCTAATTTTGTTTTACTGATTTAGGGAGATATGGGATCACCTGGCCCCAAAGGATCTGTAAGTATGATGAAATTAAATGGTACAAAATTAAAAACATAAATAAAGCTGTATAAAATTGTAATACTCCGCTTCATGAAATGATTGTACAAAATTAAATTCCATGCAGGACTATGAGGAAGTAAGTCTCTAAATTTACTCTGTAAATAATGGAGTCAACCAGTAGGAAAAAATTCTCAACTGTGTAAATGGAGCTAGCTTCTGAACTAACCACTCTAAAGAAGGGTTTTGTTTTGATATTTTAAACGGCTCAATGGATGTTACATTACAAAGCTCGGACACCCTCCCCAAATGGGACATTTCTAAAAGAGGGCAGGCACTCTGCAGTGAGGAGAATGGCGGAATCTCAGCGGCAGCCGCGCTCCTGCAGAATATTTCAGTAACTTCCTTGATCTCCCATGTGTTCTAGTTGAGGGAACCGAGAGAGAAGCCTAGCACATAACAAAATACAACAGAATCATCAGAACCACAAAATGATTAGCTTCTTCAATTTTGTTATTTTATAGAAACTAAGCTCATGTCCTTAGAGTAGATGAATTCAAAGTTGTAGATCTAATTCATAGGAACCCCGAGGCGTCTTGCTAATGTGCATACCAGCACAATCCGGAACTGAGAATTTAGAGAGAAAAGGGAAGCTCAGATGGTAATCTCAAAGGCTACTACTGCTAGCTTTCAATGGATTCTTACATTCTGTCTGTTTCTGGAATATTCCCTATTTCTGTCTTTATCTGACAAATTATCTCCTCAGCAGCTAATTTAACCCTACTTAAAAAAAAAAAAGAACCTGCTATATATCATTCTTTCCCTCTGAATCCTAAAGAAGAACTTCAAAAAGATAACCATGGTAGAATAAAATCAGGCTCCCAGCAAAGCAGACCACACCTGTCTGGCAATGTTCTTGTTTTACCCATTTTGTCTCTTGGAGATCTAGAACTTTGTCTGTTTTCTGTGCTTTTATATACTGTGTCAGATAACACTTCCTATTGTGAACAGACTTTCTCCTTCATAAGAATTACTGCCTCCTACTTATGCACGCTGATCCACCCTGTACCTTATCTGCTCCAGGGGCACCCACCCTACCCTGGGGCTCAGATGCAGGCTTGTCTGTAGGCTGCAAGCACACCAGCGAATGGATGCAATCACATCATATGAACATCCCTGCCTTTAAGCATCAAATTTCAAGAATGTTTGTGCGTAGAATACTTGACCAGGTGGTGGTGCCTGCCTTTAGTCCCATCACTAGAGAGGCAGAGGCAGGTGGATCTCTGTGAGTTTGAGGTCAGCCTGGTCTACAGATGAGTTCTAGAACAGACAGAGCTATTACACAGAGAAACCCTGTCTCGAAAAACAAACAAACAAACAACAACAACTAAAGAATACTTGAAAGGAATGGTTTAAAATTGCACCAGATATAAAGAGTAAACCCTGATGTGTTTGGTGAGAGAAATCTTATGTCATTGTCTAGAATAATTCGGTGATGTCCAAGGGAAAGAATTCAAACTATAAAAGAAAAATTGATCATAACATAGTGACCAACACTTACTGCACTCTAATTTGGATGTATTAGGAATTAGCTCTTAATTCATCCCTCCTCTTCTACCCACTTCTTATATGACACCACCCAAGGAATGCTGAAGAAATTGAACTGTCCTGCCCCAGAGTCAGGAAAATGATCTCCTAACATAGGAGCTTTTATCGTGCACTCGAAAGTGAGCTCAGATGAAAACCCAAGGTCTGCTCAGTGCACATCCCGGTTGAAGAACTCTGAGAGATCCAGGATCCTTGTGGCATCCCGATTCTTGCATCCAAGAGCTCCTGAGCTTTGTTCAGTAGTAGTCTTATCCATCACCATCAAAAGAGTATAAAACTGTGGCCAGTTCTTGAGTGCATTTTTAAGGTTCATTTTGGCATTTCTTTGGTTTGTTTTAGAAGTTGCTAGAGTGTTTCACGTGGGCACCTGACAGTTTTACAGCCTTTTGCAGCTTTAGTTCTCTTTGTTGGTGTTGCTTTCCAGCAAGTCTTTCAAGTTCTAATTTCCTTATAGACGCAATCTTGTCAAGTTGACTTAGATGAATATCATTTTTTTTTTACATTATGCAGCAAGATTGAGAAAGCTTGTGGGACCTTGTCTGGGTGTATGTGGTGAAATTGCGGCTTTACTTCTTCCCTTGGGCTGAACGCATTTGAATATTTGAAACAGCTCTTCACAGATAGATGTTGCACAGGAAAAAGAAGCAGGGTGAAGTCGCTCTATGAACATTCCCAGCTGCAAGATTAGCACTCCCAGACTTCCTCTTGTCCTGTACCTTTTCATTCTTATTCAGAACAACAGTGTGTTGTACTGCTTGGCTACAAATTGCAACAAATTTTAGTCTCACAAAAGAGTGAATTAGTAAAGTCTCCTTTTAAAAGCAGTCATTATACATGAAGATTTTAAAAATGCTTTAAGTGGTGCTTTCAGGATTAAAAACCACGTAATTTATGTTGTATGTCTGCCTCCATGCTGAGGAAGAGAGCGGGTTGTTGGTTAGCTTCTTTAATATTTAGTCTTTAATTCTCTTATTACCGAAACTGTGGAGTTGCCCCCCCCTTTTTAAATGTGCCACTTTCAAGGGTGTTCTGAGTGAACTGGCTTAGTTTATGCTAGCATTTTCTGATTCCTGTTTATTACCAGTGTCTTCAAGTTCATCAAAAACATCTTATAAAAGTCAAATAACGTATTCTTGGATTGTTACATTGTTATACCCAAATAACATATCTTGGAGAAAACCTTTGACTTGGAAGAAGTATTTTTATTGCCAGAAGATGTTACCAATCGTTATTTAAAAACTAAATGACAGGCTGGGGAGACAGCTGAAAGGACTTGCCATACAAACCTTATGATCTCAGTTCAGATCTCCAAAATCATTTCGAAGCTGGCAATGGTGGCGTGAGTCTCTGTCACCCCAGCGTGCCAGTGGGATGTGGAAGGCCAAAACTGGGCACTCTCCAGAAACCACAGGCCAGAAAACTTGGCTTATGAGGCAGCAGAAAGATCCCGTCTCGAACAAGGTGAAAATGGGAGGAGTAACTCCTACAGGTTGTCCTTTGACCTCTGGTCGTCATCTGCCCACAACACACTCACAACAAACAAGCAAAACAAAAAAACCAACTTGCTTGGACTGGGCTGTTTCTTGGCGGTAGGGATGTGTAAGGTCCTGGAGGAAGCCCAAAACCACTTACTTGTTCTTAGGAAGCGGCTTAAAGGATGGCAAATGAGTCCTGAAATAGATCTCCATCTCAGTGGAGATTTTGAAATAATAATAAAATAATTGTAAGTTTACTTAAATTCTAAGTACAAATACAATATTTGTATTGATACTAAGCAGAACATTACTTAGGTTTCATAGTGCACTGTTTGTTCTAGGTGGGTAACCCTGGAGAACCTGGCCTGAGGGGCCCGGAAGGAGTCAGAGGGCTTCCTGGAATGGAAGGACCAAGAGGACCTCCTGGACCCCGGGGCGTGCAGGGAGAACAAGGTGCCACTGGGCTGCCTGGTATCCAGGGCCCTCCGGTGAGTGGTGGACACATCCCATGGTTTTCTACGGGCACAGCTCCATCACTCTCAACCAAGTTCTTCAGCAGTAACCCTCTCAGTGATTCCGGCACCTGGTTCCTTGTGATGTCTGTCCTAACACTTTAACAGTCTTCTCTTTACGATTGTGAATACAACCTGCGCTTTTCTTTCTCGTCCCAGGGAAGAGCACCAACAGATCAGCACATCAAGCAGGTTTGCATGAGAGTTATTCAAGGTAAATCAATGACAGGGGTTGAAACATTTCCACTTCCTGCTTTTGCTTCTTTAGCTTTGATTTCTGTAGGCGTGCAAGGCTAAGTAACTAAGCTTTAAAGGTGGGATATATTGAGTGATGTTAATACCAGTTCTGTTTTACCTAAACAGTGACGCTTACCACCTTATAATATTTCTTCTGTCTTAGCCTTTTCTCCACTCCCCATCCAGGCTCCATCGCTATGGGTCTCACCCATCCCTTTCCAGAAGAGAGGGAAACATACAGAAACAAATGCATATACATGCATCATTTTTCCCCCTCATTTGCAACACAAATTCCTAGGCATCCCCTCTCCTGAAGATGCTACCCTTTAGTGTCTATCTGGTATGGTCTTAGGATCTCACAGCCCAATGCCCACGGATAGCATAAGGACATTGTTGATACCCACGTAATACATATGTTTAAAAAGTAACAAGTAACAGTTTCCCAAAAATGATTTGGGGAAAAAAAAGTATTTCTGCATTCATTAATCTCGATCTAAATTTATCTAAGGCTATGGAAATCATTATTCATTTTAGAGTTTGCCTACTCATAAAACCACAGAGAAAATGAATATGTACAAAAATACCCCCAAACTGAGGAAACACCATAATTTTGGCACTTTCTGAAGAAAACCCTCTTATTATGATAGAATTGTGTCTCAAAAAAATGCTTGTCTTTCATGTGCTAGTAGACAATCCATTCTGTCTAGGAGACTTGTAGAATTTTCTAGAACCAAATGAGAATGAAATGAATATTTTTGTATTCGTAAACCAACATAAGTCTTGTCACTGCACACACTTTATTTTGGCTCCCATTTGAGCTATAAGCATTACTAACATGTCTGGAAAATTATAATTTTATAAATTAAGAAATTCAAAATAGTCATACTTAAGTAATTTTTAAACCATTGGATGGAAATGTGTTCCTGTTTTTTTTCATACCCTAAAGCTTTAAAAACAATATTGCACTAGATTATTTGCCTCAGCATTTTAATGGGGTGGATTTTCTTGCCTTCCACGGCTTTAGCAACTGATTCTGAATGTAAGTAAGAAGCCCACAGAGTTATTAATTTTTAAGACAAACTATGACCATTTTCAAGGAAGGTTATTTTTAATGATTGTTACCTATTCCAAACATGAAAACAAACTGGAGGGGAAAGAATTATTAGAAGCCAGGAATTCTCATGATATTTCAGATTATAGAATTGCTTTGAACCAAAAAAAGCTTTTAGTTTTGATGATCGATCTCAAAGAGTGTCTGAACCTTAATTTTGAGCGATGCTTCGGTTTTTTAAAAGCTCGGAGACAACATTTCCAGCCATGCATGATAAGAAACTCATTTTCTTCGCATCCTGGGGTTTCACCGAGTACCAGATAGGATTCGGGTGGCACTCTCAAGGTTCTGGGCCACCACTCATCCCAAAACCCCCTCACCCCAAGTTGTCTTAAAACAGCTGTGCCAGATAGATCCAGGGCAAGCTTAGGAAAGGTCAATGGGATGTCATCCTCTTCTTCTGAGCCACTGTTGTGTTTGTGACTTGCGGTCTTGTTTTTATTGTCTTTCAGAGCATTTTGCTGAAATGGCTGCTAGTCTCAAGAGACCAGATGCAGGAGCCTCAGGTCTTCCTGGGAGGCCTGGTCCCCCTGGGCCTCCAGGCCCCCCTGGAGAGAATGGTTTCCCAGGTCAGATGGGAATTCGTGGTCTCCCTGGCATTAAGGGTCCCCCTGGTGCTCTTGGCTTAAGAGGACCTAAAGGTAAATTTTATCTTATTTTTATTATGTGTATGTGTCTGTATATGGGGGTTCCCATGGAGGCTAGAGAGTGCATCAGATGCCCTGGAGCTGGGGTTGCAGGGACATTTGTGAGGTGCCAAATGTGGGTGATGGGAATTAAACTCGCATCTTTTCCAAGAGCAGTGTATTCTTTCTAAAGGCGGAACCCTCTCTGCAGTCCCAAGGTAAGCTATTCTGCCCAGGTGCAAGGCACCCTTGCTGCCTATTTTCTTTAGATGTTTGATCTGCACCCAAACTCACACTCAAAAAATTTCGAGACTGTACAGTCATTGTAGGGATTTCTTAATACAGCATCTAGTCTAAGGATGTCGGTGTCTGTTAACCTAACAAAGGTGCAGGATATGTGACTGCTTAGCGCGGCTTCCCTCCTCTTTGAAGAGTTAGTCTGGTACCTTTACTCTTGATGGGCTTTTATGTTCAGCCCCAGGGTGCAACCTAACTTGCTTCTTTCCTTCATCTAAAGCAAGCCAAGTGATTGTAGCCAGGAAATGTTGCAAAAACAAAACACAGTTTTGTGTGCAGGTAAGACATTCCGCAGAGCTGACAGAAAGACAGGGCTCCTCAGACAGCCTTTGCTGGTTGAGGTATGTGAGCCAAGCTGCTTATGGAGAATCGCTGGAGAATTAAGTAAAGCGAGGAATTTCTGGGTTGTGACCAGTTACTGACGGCTCTCCAGGGAACTTCAAAAGGATGTGACATAAAAAAAAAAAAAAACAACAAGAGCCCTCCCCCCCCCATTATTTTTAACATTGTGGTGTTCCAATTAGGGACAAATATTACGGTGTGAACGGTCAGAGGACAAGTCAGCTGCCTCTTCCGATCTATAAATGAGTTGCTGATGTGGTTGGCTAACTACACCCCCAGTTGGAACAATTTGTTTAATTACTTTTTTGGCATGTGTGGAGCTGTGTGTTAAAAACGGACTCTAATTGGGACTCTTGTAAGTCTAGAGAGATGAGGGAAAACAAAGAGCACTCTGTTCTTCTCAGAAAGTGTCCAATGCTTATGCATCTTTGTCCTTTTTAGCACTAGCTCAGGACTCTGTGCCAGATGAATCTTGTGGGCAGTCCCAAAAAACCCTGAAGACCATGGCTTGTGGGTTATTGGGTTGGGTGGACCGGTTGGACCACAGGCATCAATGCAGCCTTCCCCAGTTCACATGCAGTCAAGAACAGCGATGTGAAAGGCTCCTGAGACCTTACGAAGGTCTCCAGTTCTCTGCCCCACCCCAGACACAATTAATCAGAAACTCAGGGTGGAGCCTAGTACTTGGACTCAAGAGATTCTCCGAAGATGCAGATGTGGTCAAACATTGGTGTGTCATTCAAGTTCCTTAAAGGATCTAGGGAAATGAATCACAGAAACACAAAACTCACATCCCTGTTCTCTTTGGCAAATCAGTGATTGGTTCAGATCTTGACTTAGTGCTCTTACCAAACTCTCCTCCAGGCAGCTTGCGGGGGCCACCTCCTCCAGCCTTGGCTGCATGAGGAACCTCCCTGGGAGTTTTATGAGCAATCCAGCAGCAATCCCCACTTCCAGAGTCTCAGGATCAGGTCTGGGTTTTGGGGGCTTATGATGTCCGATGCCCCCGAGGTGGTTTTAACTGTAGCCAGCATTTTTGAATTGATTTCTGGAGGAGCTTTCGGCTGCATGGGACAGCGGCTGTGCTGAGCAGGTTTGGCTCTAGCAGGAGAGCCTTGTCTGAAAGGAAGAAAAGCATATTTCCGAATTTGGACCCCAAGAGAGGCACCAAGTACGAGGCTCATTTTTCAGTCCCTGCTGGATGGCAGGGGTTTCTTCTTCTTCTTCTTCTTCTTCTTCTTCTTCTTCTTCTTCTTCTTCTTCTTCTTCTTCTTCTTCTTCTTCTTCTTCTTCTTCTTCTTCTTCTTCTCCTCCTCCTCCTCCTCCTCCTCCTCCTCCTCCTCTTCTTCTTCTTCTTCTTCTTCTTCTTCTTCTTCTTCTTCTTCTTCTTCTTCTTCTTCTTCTGTAGCCACAGCTCAGTCTGTCATCCATCCAGTTCTTCACTCCCAGCCCTCCACCCCTCCCTCATTTGATTCCTTTAAATTAGCATTTCCCAAGGTTTACTTCTGAAATCTGGGGTGGAGGCAGGCAGGGTAGGTGGATTTCATTACCAGCACTACAACTAATTAAGAAACACACAATTCTAGGTTACTGACCTTAGCTTTACTCCACCACATATAGGACAGTAATATTTAATGAAAAATATTTTATTCTACTATTCAGAAGCTTACAGCTTAAAATTTCCCCAGGGAAATATATTCTACTATGTTGAAATTTGAATTTTGAGTCATTAGAGATGCTTTTCAGTCTGGCTGTCCCTTTTCCCCACTTTTATCTAATAAAAGGAGATAATGTGAGGCTCACTCTATCATATAATCACGTTGACTCTTTTCTCAGAGAAATAAGAAAAGTAGGAAGCTACACTTATTATTAAGGCTTTGATAGTCCAGGCTATGTCTTAGTCATTGTTTTCCTCTTGACGGCAGAACATTTGGGTAAGAGCTTGTCACCTTCCCCGATTGTCCCTTCCCCACCAATGTAGAGTGACATCTTAGTCCACAGGGGTAGTTCTCCCTGACTGCGCACATGCAGGACCGGTGTCCATGTGGCATGCAGCCCTGTACACATGGCGGGGCAGAGGAGTGACGGCAGAGTAGCCTTCTGCTCAGTTTGCTTAGCGTTCTATTCATCTTTCTGCCCATAAATCTCATTTTTAAATGTTCATGGTTAGGATTAATTTTAAGTTCCTTTGAATAAGGCTGTGCATTTTTAGACATTTTAGTGTGAGCTAAGCAGATGAGACAGCATGGAAGGGGAGGTGTGAGAAAATACATGTTAGCACCGTGACTCACACATTTTCTGTATTAATCCACTCTTGGGGGCGGGTGTGCAGAACATCAGTTATAGCTTGTGAGTAATGAAAGTGAAGTAAACAGCATCCGGAAAGACCAGCATCCTGCTTTCCCTCTCAGACTGGCTCTCACTTCATACCCCACCTAAGGCTTTCTCATGTGTGTGTGTATATATACATATATATATATATATACATATTTTATTTACATGTGAGAACATTTTGCAGCCTTGTTTTGCAATTGCTGAGGCCCCAAGTTTGACTGTCTCATAAATGCCTTGTGCACAGTTGGTTGCCACCCACAGGCTATTCCCAATCAACTCCAAGTTAGAAGTGAGAGACACTTGGGATAGCACACTTTAATTTTTAAATTTAGTTTGCTTTTGGTAATAACTACATTTACACTGCTCAAAAAGTTAAATGCGAGAAAGGAGTTTAGTAAAGAATTTCTCCCCCAAGTTTCCCATCTGCTTAGTTTCCTTTGAGGACTCCTTCTTACGATAAAGAAACCCACTGGCTTCCTGTAGAGCCCGACAAGTAGTGCTGTAGAAATCTGGGGACGGTGCTTTCTCTGCCCCCTTATGAACAGAGCCACATTGTCCTTCAGTAAGCAATCCGGACCTCGTTTGTTTTTCATTTAACAATATGTCCAGGAGACCATGCCAAAGAGCTTCCTGTGATTTCCCCAGCTGCGCAGCTGTCTGTTCTGTGGCAGTAACTCAGTGTTTACCTTTAATGATCCTTTTGACAGTTTCTAGTCTGCCGTTGCTGTAGCAAGGCGGAGCGTACAGCAGTGTACATATCTCATCTTGGTACAAAATATTAACACAGACTTCATTCCTGCTTCTAATTCCAACTCCATTCTAAAATATTTTTGCTGTCCTGAGAGTAAAGTTCTGGAAGTAGAATTCTTGGGCAGCACGGAGCTCCACTTTCAATTTGATCGTTATTGTCATACGCCTCCAATGAACTCATGCCAACTTGTACTTTCTTAAGCAATATACAGTTCTTTGTTTTTCTATAACCTAAATATGTTTATATAACCATGGAACTTTTGCTAATTTTGTAGGATAAACACCTCTGTTCCTTTTTAATTTGTGTTTATTTTTGAAAGCAAACCCAGGGGCACTCTCATCTATGCAACAGCCATTTTTGTTTGCTTTTCATGAATGCCTAATCATGCAGTTTGCTCATCCTTTTAGAATTAATTTTCACTGCTTGTGTGTGTATGTGTGCCTGGTTGTGCATATGTGCACCATGTATGTGCAGGTGCCTGTGGGGGCCACAAGGGGGTGCTTGTTCTCCTGGAAATGGAGGTACAGTGAGGCACCTGATGTGGTTCTAGGAACTGAACCTGAGTCCTCTGTAAGAACACAAAGTGTCCTTAACCACTGAGCCATGTTCCCAGCCCCTTGCTTTCCCATGGTTCCTAGACATTTGATCTATTTGTGATTTATCCTATCGAATTTCTTTTCCTTGTGGGCTACTCACTTTTTCTAAGCATTTGATAACTCGCTAATGTTTTCCACTTGAGATGCCACCTTTGTGGTTGCAGAGATGGTTCAGAAGTTGGGAGCACTTGCTGTTCTTGCAGAGGACCCAAACCCACATCTGTTCCAAGCACCCACATCAGAGGGCTCGCGCAATCTTTAACCCCAGTTTGAGGGGACTCTATGCCTTTTTCTGGTGTTAGCAAGCAACACACACACATGTGCACATGCACACACATAACAGACATAAAACACAATAAAATGAATTTTAAAATAAAAGATGCCATCTTTGTTATAAACCAAATTTCTCATGCATCTTTGTCTCTATTAGGACCTTGTGCCTCGTGGATGAGTACTATCCCATTATAATAGGTTTAATAACCGGTAGGATTAAGTCCTTCATACTACTTTCTTTGGATGAACTTTATGGTTATTTCAGCTTAGGTGATTTTTAAAATATAAAACAGAATTATCTTCTCTGGTTTAAGTGTACTTTCAAAAATGGGGTTGTAATCAGTATTCCGCTTAGGGAGAAGGATGATGCTTTATTGGGCTGTCAGTCCACTCCAGGACAGTTTTCAAGCCTTTTCATATGCATTAGAAATGCTCAATTTCTTTCACATGTTACTCGAACATTTCCATTAAGCCCACATCTAGTTGTTGAGTATTGTAATTGCTGCTATAAATAGTCTTTACCATTTCTCATAACCTATGGCTCTTTGTATATGTGAAAACGATTGATTTCGGGATATTAATTTTGTATCCTGCTAGATTGCTGAATTCACTTATTGTTTGCAACAGTTTTTGAGCTGATTCTCATCTTTAAAATATATGTCCCTATTATTTAAAGATAGAAATGGTTTTAATTCTTCAAACCAAACAATGTCCAATAGCGATGAGAGAATATTCTCGCTCTTCCTGGGTAAGGACCACTGTCAAGGGTTATGCTACAGGTTGAGACAGATTTGATCATATCAAGGAAGGATCCATTGACACTCGCCTTATCATGTGTTTTACCGAAAATGCACATACAGTTTTGTGAAACTGTCACTTCAGCGGTTACAGATCAATCATTTGTTTGTTTATTTGTTTCTTCTTTGGTCTGTTGATATGCTTTTGGCCTTGCCTCATGAGTTTGTGTTTCTTTTAAAGTTTAAAATACAAAATTATTGATATATAGAAGCATAACATTTCTTTAATGAAATGCAGGTGACTTGGGAGAAAAAGGAGAACGTGGCCCTCCAGGAAGAGGTCCTAAGGGTTTGCCTGGAGCTGTAGGTCTCCCAGGTAAGTGAGTTGTGTGGTAGAAGCAGGGGAGGAAGTGTGTGTGTGTGTGTGTGTGTGTGTGTGTGTGTGTGTGTGTGTGTGGCGGGAGGGTACAGAACAAGAGCTGAGGAACATTTTAAAGGAAGCTGTTCAGTCACTAAAGCTTATCAAGTGACCATGGTGGTGGGCACCGAGTTTCCACAACTGGCTTTAATGAAGAATTAAGTAATTTGTAAATCAAGTCTGCATTCCTTGCCAGCAGCTAGATATCAATGCTTGAACTATTAATTTCTTAAAGGAAACTGTTATTTCCTTTAAGAAAAATAGTATCAAGGTCCATTCTTACTCCACTTGTTAAAAAACTTGCAATGAGTGCAATTGTATACATGTCTAGCCCAGCTGACCATTTCATGCTATTTTATTATAATTATTAACCATTATTATTAGTTGGTGGTTATGGAAATCAAGCCCAGGGCCTAGCACACACTAGGCAAGTGTTCTACCATCACGCTACAACACTAACCCTGACATTTTACAAAATCCAGAGCAGTAGTTAAAGGAATCCAAGTTCTCAGTTACTCGTGTGGTACACGGAATAACTGAAATTTTATTTTAAAAGCGTTCCTTTCAGATACCCAGACCCTCCAAAAACCCACTCTGCCCCAAACAAACATTGAGGGAATTCATCTCATAGCTGCAAAGAACTCCACACAGGAGCAGATCAGAGCTGTGTGGGCCAAGGTGACAGAGCCGCTTCTGTGAGGAGCAGGATCCTCTCCCTGGGCGCTCTGTGTTCTCTTTCCACACGGGCTGCTCTGGTGCTGGGGTCTGGCCTGAAATGGACTAATCTACTGGGGAGGTGACTTGTAAACCCAACCACTGAAGGAGCACTGTGGACCTGAGGCCTGGCTCAGCTCCGTAGTGGGTAGGATGTGCAAGCTGCCCCCTCCTTGCAGCTAAGGCATTGCTGGGGGAGGTTCAGAATCTGGTTGATTCTTACAGGGGGCAGTTAGGGAGAGAGAGGCAGGAGGAAGGGAAAAGAAAGTAAGGTGTGGCTTGTTTCAATCACAGATTTGGAAAACTTGGTTTAGAAAAATTTAGGAGAAGAAAGTACCATTTTATAATTCTGCCAGAGGTTACATATTTAATCATGGCTATAATTATATAATTATGACAAAAAATTTTTAAAAAAATCCTTGCTTTCCAATTATCTATTTCATTGCTCTTGGGGATTGCTTTCTTATTAAAATTTTGGAGGGGGACTGCATTTGGAGAGAGCTCAAATGCCAGTCTAAAACTGATCCATGGGCTTGTCCAGATATTTTCATAAATTAATATTTTTTATGGTTGGGTAAAAGAAAATCTAGCTGGACTTCGAAGGATCAAGAAAAAGACTTTAGCACACAATAAAATGTAGGTTTGGAGAGAGCTCAAACGTTGCCAATCTAAAACTGATTCGTGGGCCTGTCCAGATATTTTCATAAATTAATATTTTTTATGGTTGGGTAAAAGAAAATCTAGCTGGACTTTGAAGGATCAAGAAAATAACTTTAGCACACGATAAAATGTGGGTTTGTTGATGGCTGAGACAGAGAGAGGAAAACAGCTCTCACTTTGAGTACCCCCCTTTGACACTGAGCATTATATGGGGCTTGAAGCTATTTATCCCTCCTTTCTTTTCTTTCTTTTTTTTTACATGGGTCATCTCTCCCTTTCTTCCATCTTTTTCACACTGATTTCTCCTTTCTCCATCTCCCATATCCTTCACTTCCTTTCTCCATCTCCTGCATCCTCCATCTCCTTTCTCCTTATCCTTCATGCCTACCTTCATCTCAGTTTTCTTTGGGGGAGGACTTTGTTACTTTGATGAGACAATGACATCTTTTGGTGAATTTTGAGCTTCAGATTAATTTTAAAAAATATAGGCTAAACTTCCAAATCATGGTCACTGGAGAAGGATGTTCTGCTGCTGGTTGCTTCACTATGGGTTTCAGTAGACAGGGTCAGCATTTACCACTCCCTAGGGTGCCTGTTCAGGTCTGTGTTTTTCAGACAGGTTCACATTCTCTTCTTTGCACTGTAAATATATTTGCCTAATTGGGTCAGACAAGTCCCTGACAAGGGATTTCCTGCCTGAAAGCATAGGTCTTACCATCCAGAAACCCCAGGTTCAAATCAGGCCATGGTCCTTTTTTCACCTTATGGCTTGGGCCAATTAGTTTCTCGATGTGCCTAAGTTTACTTATTTACAAAATGCTAGGGACATCATTCTGAGCGTGTAATCTTGAGAATTACGAACAAGCAGTCACGTAAAGTGTTTAGGACAGTTTCTGACATGACAGTTGCCATGGAATGTGGCCAATTAGTTCAGTTTCGCTTTTGACATTGACGAGGGGAGCTAAGGGCAAATCAGGAACTGAGTGGAGCCCTTCCAGTCCAGCGTTTACTCCTGCTGCCCTTAATCGGCAGCAACAGGGAAACTTGCTCTCCATTAGCCCTTCTCTCAAGGCGCCTGCCTTCCTTCATGACTCTGTGCCATGACCGTAGAGACCTGGTCGCTATGGTCCTTCCACTGGTTAATTGTCCACCAAGTGGATGAAATTTTAAAAGCGAATTTCCTAATAGAACTTAGAATGTGGTTTTGTGGTACTTTCTAAATATAATGCTAGTAATAGCATTCTGCGCAGGAACCTGTTGGCACTCTTCTATGTAAATACACATTTTACCTGAAAGTAATATTGCCCTCACCCTTTTAAAGTTTTACCTTTTAAAAATTTGAACACATTTTAATTAAAATCTACTTAATATCACTTTCTCCCTACCACTTAAGCTCTAATTTTTAAATTTAATTTTCAAAATACGTTTTTAATTGAATTAGAATTACATCATTTCCCCCCTTCCTTTTCTCCCTCCAACCTCCCCGAGGGCTCTCTGTCTAATCCCTGCATGTCCACCTTGACTATCATTGATAGTGTCTTTTTCTTTGATTATGATTGTTATACACACTCACATATACATGTATATGTATGCACCTGTTAATACAATCTGCTGAGTCTGTTGGTGTTGGTATATATATATTTATATATATATATGGTTTAAGGGCTAACTAGTCTGCATTGGACAATCCATAAGGGACTCATCAGAGGGAGAGGGTAATCCCAGTGTTCATTAGTTGCCTATATTTTTTTTGTCTAGGGGTGGGACCCTGAAAAATTCCCCCCTTCCACATTAATATTCCACTGACATTGTCATGGCTCCAGTCTCGTTTATGCAGCCATCTCCAGGAGACAGTTTCCCAGAAGACTTCCTGGTGTTCTGGCTCTTATGGTCTTTCCACACTTTCTTCCTCCGGTTCCCTGAGCTGCAGATCAAGAGCTGTAATGTAGATGTGTCCCTTGGGGGTTCCCATGATCAGTTCTCTGTGCCTTGTGTCCAATTGTGGTTTTCTGGGATGGTCTCTGGGAAACAACCCTTCTTGGTTGTCTCTAGTGTTGAGTTTGGGATTTAAATCCTACGGAGTGGGAAAAGATCATTATTTGTGCAAACATACCTAGTATTTAAACACTGTAATAAGTACCTTTAATAGCTATTGGTTATTAGAATCCCTGTCTTCTTTCCGTGTTGTTTCCGCTCTGTCTCCCTTCCCAGTGGCATCTTTCTGTTCAGTGGTAAGCATTGCATGTTCTGGGATTTTTGGGTGACATTGTTTATTATAGACCAGATGTCATAATTGTAATGTTGATTATCATTTTGGCATCGTACCTTGTTATTTAAAAGCAGACATGTGCTGTATAGTTTGTTAGTTGAACTAGAAGGGACAAATATTTAAGGACTATGGTCCCGGGTACAGGCTCCTAGGATTTGTAGATCCTTCTCTTCTTTATTTCCAGTGACCACTGCTCTCAGTTCCTTCTTATGGAGCAGAATTCAAAACCACGCCCACTATGGGTTCATCTAGGAGAATATATGCACATGCGGATACATGTAAAGTGCAAAGAGTAGGTCCTTGCTAATCTCCATGCTGAGAATTAACTGTAGTTAATCCTTTCTTTATTTTGGCCATATACAGACGGGCCCAGGTGTCACACACCCTGACAACGGTAGCTCTGGTTGTAAGTGGTAGAGGGAAATATTTGTGTTTCCTGAGTCTAGGTTCATATAAAGGACAAAATGACAGGTTTTCCAATGCGATTAGTTTTTCTTTGTCACCATAGTTACCTGATGCAGGCATATCCCCAACCTCTTATTTTTCTGCCTCTCTCCGAGAGCTGTGCAGATCTCATAAACAACCTCGGGGCCTTTAATCCCCTCTTCTTCGTTCTCTCACCAGAGCTAGCTGGAGCTGCTGCTGTGTTAGGTCATCTCATTAAGGGACATCCCCGCACGCCTGCTGCCACTGAACTGCCCATGTGTGACCAGTAACTCAGCACGCAGAGCATTTCAAGGAAAAATATTTAATAATAAATCCTGACTTCTCTGTGCATTCAAACTCACCGGGGAAAGGAATAAATTAAATAAAGAATCTTGTGAAATACCACAGAAGTAAGCTCCGCATAGAAAAAAAATGTAACTTTGGGGTAAATCCCCAAAGATTAAATAGTCGTTCTATTCATCACCAGATCGCCTACTTAATGCTGCATGTCCTTTCCCTTCATTTGTGTGTATACCTTATTTCATTTTGTAAGGCATTGGGGGAAAGGGCTTGCCTCCATCAGTGTAACACGCCTGCCCTCTAGTGTCATGAAAACTTTTGGCAGTGTGGCTGTTGATGCTTCAGAAAGCCCAGTAGTCATTAGGTAGTTGGTGTAGCTAACAGGCCCACAGGCTGGACAAGGCATTCAGTGGGCTCTTCAAACCCTGGTCTTAGCACACAGAGGGCTTCAGACAAACACTCTAATGTAGCTGCTCAAGCTAGCATTTGCACTGCTTTGTGAATGTGGCAGCGAATCCTCTCCGACTGGAATACAACGTCACCTCAATACGAGGCCCCCTATCCACTAGTCTAGAGCATCCAGGAGAGCAAGCTGTGGCTCTCAAGAAGTTGATAAGCTGTTACGGTCAGGCCGTTACCTGACCTACGGCATGAACACAGGACAAAACCCCCACTAAAGTAAGTTAGTTTCTTATGGCAGAGACCTAAAACACAAAACTCAATCCTAAATTTTTGTAACTGTGGCTCTTTTTTATTTCCTAATAAAGTTAGACCCAACAAATTCGCCACCAACATCACCACCACACACATAACCTCAGGAGAGTTAGTCAGTCATTATCTATGGAAGGTTAGCTCAGTTAGAGTGGGGTGAAGGGCCCTTATCGCTAACTACAAGGTTTTCTAGATCAGTGGCTTGGAGACTAGCCTTCTTAACTCTGTTTCCATATGAGGAAGATGGGGTCAGCCATAAGCACAGCATATGGCATGTGAGAGAAAGGCACTCTATGGTGCTGGTGATGCTGGTGGTGATGACATCATCCGTAGCTACAAGGGTGTACATTGCTGGTACACTTGCTGAAGGCTGACCAGGGTAGCTGTGAATCTTCTAAGGTGAGTCTAGGGTAGAAAGGACAGAGTCACTGACTCTACTTTCAAAGGTCAAGAAGAAATTTGAATAAACTCAGCAAATTAAAACAAAAAAAAAAAATAAAATGCCCATTCCCTTAAAGTGTGTTGGGTCTGAGCCAGGCGTGGTAGCTCCCGCCTGTAATCCTAGCTCTTGGGAGGCAGAGGCAGGAATTGAAGGCCAGCCTGGGCTACACAGTGAGTGAGGCCAGCCTAATCTACAGAGTAAAATCCTCACATTGCTCCCAGTGTGTTAGCTAAGAAACTGTGAGTGAAACATGTAAGAATCTTTCTGTTTTTGCTGTTGTTCATTTGTTTAAGCCGGGTCTGACTATATTACCAACTAGCCTTGAACTCGTTTATGTTGAGCATGCTGGCCTCAAACTCATAGAGATCCCTCTGCCTCTGCCTCCCACGTGCTTGGATTAAAGGCGTGCACCACCAGATCTGGCTGAACAAATTTCCTTAAAGGTGTGTGCTACCACATCTGGCTGAACAAATTCCTTTTAACTTAAGGTTTCAGGGAGGGGACTCGTTTACTACCATGAAATAAAAGTTTGAACCAGTTGCTCACACCAAAAACAGGAAGGTCTGACTTGAATCATTGGCTGTTGTTTCCCCGTGGTAGCAGCTAGCAGGAGCAGGCCTGGGTCACCCATCCTCCAGCTCCCACCCACTCACTGCCCTCTTGTGTTTCCCCAAACGGGCACAGAACACTAGTGGTCCTTTCCATTATTCTCTCATTATTTGTTTTCTTTTAGTAAAGACAGTGGGATAGTTCCTAACCCAGGCCTGTTGGTGGATGACGTTTGTTGCCAAGGACCCTCTACAGATTTCTAGTTCTTGGCTTTGAGTGTGGGGGTCTTCTGTGACAGCCATTCAGCCATGGCTTTGCCTTCCAAAACAGCTACAGACAATATGTAAACAAACGAGCATTGCTATTTCTAATACAGCCATTTTTACAAAGAAGATTTGGCATGTGAATTGAGGTAGCCTAATCTATGCTACCTGCCTAGAGATCAGCCTAATCTACACTGCCTGCCTAGAGATCAGCCTAATCTATGCTGCCTGCCTAGAGATCAGCCTAATCTATGCTGCCTGCCTAGCCCCCATAGTCTTTGAACTTGATTTCTTCTGTGAACATGGTCATATTCTCCTGGTCTTGATCTGATTTCAAGATGAATTTGACATATCTCAGTGGGACATTCCTATTGATAAAGTACATGAAAATCACTTTTTATATGTAGTTAGATGTGACCTATTTTTGTTTTTAAGCTTAAAAAAAGTCAACCTGACCTTTAGCTGTCTCTAATGTCAGGGGATGGAGAGGTCTGTGCTGCAGGGGCTGTTGTGACAGTCTTTTCTATAGAGGCTGTAGATGAAGAAAAGCCTTTCTCCCATTAGAGAAAATGCATAATCACCAGCTTCATCCCAACTTAGAGTTGGATAAAAGCCTATGAGATAATTTATTGGAAATAACACATTTCTGCTTAACTGCAGCCTTAAGATGCATAATTCAAAGATAATTATTCTCCCTTAAATCTTGCTAATGGTTTGCCCTCTAACACTGCTTCATGTGGGGTTTGATGTAAAACACACAGAAGAATGAGATGTGTGTAAAATAGGGTCTCCCACCCACCTTTACTTCAAAATGTATGAGATCTGCAATAATAACACCATTTATTATGACCAGGTCATTATAGTAGGATGTATGTAATTAGACCACTAAAACAGAAAAAAAGCCGAAGACCCTGGAAAAAGCAGGAGAGTAACTCTACCTATGAAAAAATGTGCAATTGAATGTGAAGATTTGGCTTTCAACTTTTCCATAGAACGCCTATGATAAGAAAACTGAGACAGAATGAGGATCCCTGTAGCAAGATTGCCATAGCGAATTCAGTTGCTTCCATGCTGCTTTCTTAGAATCACTTTTGTGAAAATAGAATGGAAGCACTGCTGATGCAAAGGGGGACACATTCAATAGAAAGCCCTCTTTGTTACGGGTCCTCTGTCTCAGGAGGCACCCTCTTGGGCAAACTTGACAAAATAGAAATGTCTGCAAGAAACTCACTGTGGCGAAACTCATGTTGGGGTAAAATTATGGAATTTTGTAGGCAGCATGGTGTGATATTCTAAAAGACATTAATAAATAATATTTAATAATTGAGACAGTCCCCCATTTAACTGATGCTGTCAATCACAGAATTTAATAACAAACACATCATCCCATTTTGTTGATGATAAAAGTTAGAGGTTTTTCTTTTGCTGATTCTAATTGTTCATAGAGTTACAACTTAAAACCATTTCTCCTGAAAGTCTATGCTTATCTCCATCTGGATATGGATCTCTATTAGAAATTAGGGAAGCTGCTACTGCTCATGAGAAAGACAACGTGGCCAAAAATCAGCCCAGCACGTGTGAGTCTGAGTCTTCAGGTAGCCAAGGTGCAAAGTCAGGTGAAACCGACTTTAGTAATGCAGTTAGTCACTGACTTAAGGTAGTTAGTCAGATTGTTCAGTGTTGTGAGGCTATGAAGCGAGACAAATTTAGTAGAAACTTCACTTAAAAATTCTGAGTTTTGATGTTTTTTGTGGAGTCAGTGATATATAATATGATAGTCTCTCCTGAAGCCAGACAAAGTTGGCTATGCACTCACTAATGAAAAGACTTGTACCTTGCAGTTTCTAGTCATGATGCTTGGGAGGTTGGGTGCAATATTTACTTAACTATGTTGTCAACAAACCACACTATATACCGAGGGATGCCTGTGCTATTTACTTAACCCACTAGCTTCAAAATATTATTGTGTCAGGTAATAAGTCTAAAATTTGCTATAAAATATTTTACACCTTTTTCTGTTAAGCCTTCAGATTTCAGCTTTATTTTGTGCTTACAGTTCACCTCTGTTTGGGCCAGCCACGTATCAGTAATCAGTAGCCATATATGGTCAGAGGCGGCCATGATGGAAATGTGAGAGACAGACACTGATATCTCTTTCTGCCTTTGTTTCCTATGAAATCCACATCCACTGACAGGGTTCCCCATTTCATCCTTGTGCGTGATCTCCAAGGGCATTTGCTGAGCATCTTGTTGCACACTGCTGGGCTGTACGGTCTAGCGTCTTCTGCTAATCAACAGTTTGTTCACACGTGTGGGTTTGTGTCTGTTTCAGGTGATCCAGGCCCTGCCAGCTATGGGAAAAATGGCCGAGATGGAGAGCAAGGTCCCCCAGGAGTGGCAGGAATTCCTGGTGTGCCTGGGCCCCCAGGTCCCCCAGGCCCTCCTGGTTTCTGTGAGCCAGCCTCTTGCACCCTGCAGTCTGGTCAACGCGCATTTAGCAAAGGGCCTGATAAGTGAAAGCCTTAGCTTATGGGTCCTCTGCACAACCACGCCTGGTAGAGGAGCGGGGGAAGAAAACACCTAAAGCTGGGCCAATAACTACAAGCTTCATCTTCAGCATGATTACACAAGTCCTACTTGACAATCAGATCTAGAGAAATGGTGCTATTCAATACGTCTTTTTCCTTGTCCATGGAAGGAAGACTGGTGCAACATCAGACAAAAATCAAATTCAAATTCCCTTTAGCCGAATTTATAATCTTCTTCTAAGGATCTTGAACTTTAGTGTGTTATGAATAAGTATGTGATTTCTTGTGGGCCACTGTGCCCAGAACAAAAACAACTGTCCAGTTTACCTCAGTTGCTATAGTTATCTTCATTTCAATTCAGATACTGCTCTCAGATTATTAATTCAGTTGTATTATTAATTCAGGTATTGCTAGAATAGTAAGGAAGAAACCCCACTACAGTCAATAAAATTGGTGCTTAAATCTTTATGTGAGCTGTGTCATGGAAGTGATCTATTTACATCATAAGTGATTTCCATCTTTATTCTGAATTTGTGACTTGTATGTACTGTACCCCAAACCTATTCATATCTCCCATGTGAAAGCAAAGAAGTAATTTTAATACCCTGACATGCATACATTTTATTGTTGACATTATTTATTTTAAAAGTTTGAGGTAACATCTCTGGTTGTACCAAAGAACAAATAAACATGGTTTCATAATCATTTGTATGTTTCTAAATGAATAGTTATGTTAAATGCAGTTAAAGGTTAATTGAATTTGTTTATATACATTAAACTTTTGACTTATTGCTACTTCTAAATATGTGTTTCTTTTACTGGTTTATTCCATCAAGAGAAATCTGAAAAGGTCTTACTAGTCCATAGGGTTACTCTGTGACAGATATTGTGTGTGTGTGTGTGAGAGAGAGAGTGTATGTGTGAGAGTGTATGAGTGTGTGTGTGTGTGTGTGTGTGTGTGGTGTGTGTGCTGAGAGACTTAATAGATGTCTTTGAAATTCTAATGAAAACTATGAACTCATTTCTCCTAGAAGAATGCACAGGTACATACACATGTGTACTTTGTACAGTATTTCAGAGAGTTCATGAAGCCCTATAAATCTAGACTTGCTTGGTTTCTGGGTTAGTACCATACCTTCATTTCAGAAATTATTAGCTCCTTTTGGAAACCTCATTGATGCAAAAATGACTTACTTTCCACCACTTTTATAAGCTTTACAAAGCAACTTATCCAAGGTGCCACATTTTTTAAAAAATTAGATAGTTTAGGGTTACATTATGGCAATTAAATACATGTGTACAATGTATCATAATTAAATCAGGGCAATACTCCTTTACATTTCTTCAATTATTATTCTATGTGTTGGGAATTGTGTGTTTTAGTCATTTGGAGATTCATCATAGATGATTTCAACCAGTAGTCATGGTTATATGGTAAAGATGAACTGTAAGTAATTACCTCAGCCTAGGTTCTAAACATCTTCCTGTTCTGTCCCCTGTGCCCCACGCCCCAGTCTTCAGGGACCACAATTCCATTCTAGTTCCCACAGAACAGCAAGAATGTGTGGCATCTGTGTTCCCAAGTCACATGATGAGCTCTACTTCCATCCATATTCCTGTCAATAAGGCACCATTATTTTTGAGGCAGAACATACAAAGATATATTTCTTTGTTAATTAATCCACTGAAGGGCATGTTGGTCCCATAGTTTGGCTATCCCATAGTGCTACAATAGACATGGAGTGTTTGTTACTAATTGACAGGAGTTTGTTGTTAAAATGATTTAATCTTCTTTGAATATATACACAAACAGACAGTGGTTGAATTTCATGTTATTTGTACTTGTAGGTTTTTTTTATATTTTTGAATCTCCATACTATTTTTCATAATGACTTTATTACAATCCCACTACTAGTCTGTAGGGCTTCTCTTTTCTCTACATACTTGCTAGCATTTGTTAGTGTTATATTTTATTATTGCCATCTAAGTAAAGTTGGATTGTGGCTTGTTTCACATTCTCTAATGATCACTGAGATCTTGTTTCATGCACTCATTGGTTATTTATATGTTTTGAATTTTTTTGAGAAATATCTGTATTCTTTGGCCATTTTAAAATTGGATATTTTTCTTCTTCAGTTGAGTTTCCTACATATTCTGTATCTCACTCATTTACTGGAGAAGCAGTTTGCACATACAAATAGAAAAGGAAGAAATAAAATTATTCTTATTTGTAGGAGTTATAATTCTATCTATAATAAACTCAAGAGAGTCCACCAGGAAACTCTTAGAATGAACGATCCTTCAGCAAAGCAACAGGATACAAGGTAAGTGGCTTTCTAACCTGCTGATAATGAACACATGGAGGAAACTGTCAGGAAAGCAATCTTTCATTATACTGTTGAAAGTTATAAAATACCCAGGAATAATCCTAACCAAGGATGTGAAAGTCCTCTACACTGAAAATAACAAGACACTAGAGAAAGAATGAAAAAAAATTCCATGTTTACAGCTTGGTAAAAATAATATAGTGAAAATGGTTGTATTACCAAAAGTGAGTTATAGATGCAGCATGATCCTGTAGACAGAGGCTGCTTGTTTGTTCCTGGTTGTCCAGATCCAAAATAATCACACAGAAACTGTATTAATTGCACCACTACTTGGCCAATGGTTCTTGCACATTTTTAGCTACCTCTTACATCTAAAATTAACCCATCTCTATTAATCTGCGCATCATCACGAGATCATGGCCTACTGTCAAGGTTCCTTCCAGCGTCTGCCTTTTGCAGCAGCTACATGGTATCTCCCTGACTCCACCTACTTTCTCCTCTATCTTTACTTGAAATTCCTGCCTTACTCTATTTTGCCTTGCTATAGGACCAAAGCAGCTTTATTCATTCACAGCATGCAGAGAGGAATCCCACATCACCTCCCCTTTTTTTTGTCTAAATAAAAAGGAAGGTTTTAACTTTAACATAGTAAAATTACATATAATAAAACAGATATCAAGCAAGAATTATAGTTATAATATTTATATCTCCTTTATATTTTATCATTACTAAAGGAAACTATAATTATAACTATCTATTCTTCAACCCCATCAAAGACACTGGAAGGATATAGTATTACTTAAGTTAACAGGAAGTGTATTGTAAGCAACTTCTAAAACTCTAGAATTGACAGAGACATATTGCTGCCTGGACAGTCACCCAAAGTTCTTCTGTACCATTATGGCATCCATCTTCTGCCTACAGGTGCATAGCATCTGGCAGACTTCTTCATGAAGCAGGAAATTTGAAAGACTGTTTTGCCTCTATTGGCAGTTTGTCAGTCACTTTCTTCTGTATCCTGCAGAATGTCTGGCAGACTCTTTTATGTATCAGGAACCCTGAAGGACTGTCTCACCTTTAAGCAAGTTCAGCAGGCATTTTTCTAGGGTCCTGAATGTTCAGTTCATACAGCATACCATGAAGCAGTCCAGGCAAGAGCAGTTTCTTGTCCAAATGTCTAACCAACTCCATAAGGAGCCTCTTCAATGCCCATCAGCCTATTGAAGTAGATTGGTGCTGCCAGGAGCAGACGTGTCTCATTGTCAGAAAAAGCCCTAAGTTCTTAAAACATTTTAAATGTCATATTCTGTTAGACTTTGAGAGGTTTGAAGAATAACTATCCATCTGAAATATATCTCTATTCATCTAGACGACCTAACTAACATGACTAGAAGCTTGACTATTATAGATAATTATCTATTAACATGTATTTCTTAATTACACATTACATTTTTAAATGAACTGCACAAACAATATCTCAATCAAGAGCAGAAATATACATATAACAAAATTGACCTTAAATTTATATCAATAGATTAAGATCCATACTAATTCAAAGTATTCATCTCTGTAGTATAACATTCTCTTTTTTTGTAGAAATTGACTGTGATCTTCAATCACTTACAATCAATCCCCTTTAAGTGTAAATAAACATTTATAAATAACCATTTAGGGAATTTGGATATAGTTCTCTCCAAACTGCTTCCTGCTTTTTGTTGGGCAAAGCAAATTTTTTAGGGGTGTTCACAGTGACCTTTCAGGGGGTCTTGGTCCATCAAACCATATTAGCTCTGAAGGACTCCACAGGTTCTCATCTCTGTGGAAACAAAGCAGAACTTCTTTTCCTAAGTAACATATCCTTAATCCAATATTTGAAGTCAAGATACCTTTAAAGTATATATGTTGGTTTAGCTTAGCAGTTCATACAATGAAATGTCTCTCTGTACTTAGTTCCTTCACAGTCAAAAAATTCAAAGACAACACAATAGTATACATAATCCAAATCCTCTGTGTATATTCCATCTTTACATGGCTTACTTTTTTACTCCTTTAATCTATGACTTCCTGTACTCTGTCTCTTTAAAGACTTTGTTTTATCTTTTAAAAAGTCATTTCTTCTTTTTATAACTATCTATATTCTTTTTCTCTTCTCTCCCAAGTCTACGTACTTTTATCCAGCACTGTCACACATTTAGAGGTCTTTTTCATCTGAATCTGTCTTTATTGCATATCTGTAATCCTTTTCTGCTGTGGGACAATGATCTGTACTCTGTCAATTATATTTTAATAAAATGCTGATTGGCCAATAGCCAGGCAGGAAGTATAGGCGAGGCAACCAGGCAGGAAGTATAAGCGGGGCAACGGGAACAGGACAGTTCTGGAAAGAGAAAAGATTCAGTCTGCAGTCATCATCACCCAGACACAGAGGAAGCCAGACACAGAGCAAGCAAGATGTGACTGCCTTACTGGAAAAGGTAGCAAGCCACGTGAATAACACAGAGAAAAATTATGGGTCAATATAAGAGTTAGTAAGAAGTCTGAGCTAATAGGCCAATCAATTTATAATTAATGTAGGCCTCTGTGTGTTTCTTTGGGACTGAAGGACTGTGGGACCAGGTGGGACAGAAAACCTCAGTCAATACTTTTCTGACCAGGACTGCTTCTTCAAATGCTAAGCAGCATGGCTAGGACTAAGGCTGCTTTGCCTTTTGGCTCCACCCAGTCCAACATGGCAGAGGTCAGTTCACTGCCTCTGAGAGTCATGCACATTGCCTCAGCTCCAGGGTCACAGAGGGTCTGTGTCACCATCAATCAATTTGTAACATGCTGATCACAGACTCCATTTAAGTTCTTCGAGCCAGAACAACTAGCACGAACCAGAAAGCCACCATTTCGAAGCTTCACAGTTTTTTTGTTGCTAATGCTGAATCAGGAAGACCTCTATTAAAGGAGCCAACGTGGCCCTGCTCACCACCAGCAAACAAAGCCCATTTGAAAAAAATTCGGCTACCAAGAAGCTGCACTTGGCTCCCAGTTTAGTGGTTCTAAAAGCCCCCTTTTTCTTTTCTTAAGCTTTTTTATGCTTTATGTGGATGCACATTGCTGAACATTGGGCATCATTTTGTAGACAGAGGCTGCTTGCTCATTCCCTGCTGCCCAGACTTGAAAATATTACACAGAAACTGTATTAATTACAACACTGCTTGGCCAATGGTTCACGCATATTTCTAGCTACCTCTTCCATCTTAAATTAACCCATATCTATTAATCTGTGCATCACCATGAGGTTGTGGCCTACCGGTGAGGTTCATCCACCATCTATCTCCTGTAGCAGCTACATGGTGTCTCCCTGACTCCGCCTACTTTCTCCTCTGTCTCTGCTTGAAATTCCACCTCACTCTGTTCTGCCTTGGTATAGGGCCAAAGCAGCTTTATTCATTGACAAAATAATTCACAGCACACAGAGGGGAATCCCATATCATGATCCCTTAAAAATTCCAATAACATTCTTCACAGAACTGGGGAAAAGATTCTAAAATTTATATGGATTCATGAAGGAATCCAGAGAGCCAAAGTAATCCCAAGTAGGAAGAGTCATGGTGGAGGCACCACTATACCTGACCATGGCTTATACTACAGAATGATGGTAACCAAACCCATGTGGTTCTGTCACAAAACAGCACATCTATCAATGGGATACAACAAGGGGCACAGAATTAAACCCAGACACTCATGGGTTTTTTCGTTTTTATTTTCTTCATGACAAAGATGCCAAAAATTGTGTTGAAGAAAAGATGGCCTTTTTAGTAAACAGTAGTGGGAGAAGAATCTAGCCTTATGCAGGAGAATGAGATGAGGTCCCTCTCTTCAAAAATGTGCAAAAATCAGTTTAGAATATATAAAATACTTTAAGGCTTGAAAATGTAAAACTATTTAAATAAAATAAATTGAAGAGATTCCAAGAATATAATTGACAGGGGATTAATATCTAGACTACATAAAGAACTCAAAGAACTAAAGAACTTAATGTCAGAACCCCAATTAATCAATCAGCCAATCAATGTACTGATAATATGAATCAATGATTTTCAAAAGATATTTTTATATGTTGATATTTATATTTTTATATGTTGACAGAATAGAAAAACAACATGTTTATGTAAACCACGATAACATACTTGAGTGGCCAGGAACTAGTTAATGTCAAAAGATGACCACAAATACCTAGGGGAACATTGCAGGGGACGGGAAGACATATCTTAGTAGTCAGAAGCAGTGGGTGAGCAGAAAGAAATACTTGTCTAGACAGAAGGGAGAAGTTGCGCATATGAACTCAGTTGGGATGCAATGCACAAGACCTGCTCAAGCTCAACCTATAAAACTCCCAGTGTGGAGAGGGGATGTGGGCACAAAAGAGGCAGTTTTCTTTGAGGGGGTGGTCCCGTGTAGGCTGACCATGTTCCAGAGGATGACCACAAACCCAAGAGTATACAGGCAGCACAAACTGGATTTGATGAGTTTTAAAAAGTGAGGATACAAAGTTGGGTGGGTAGGGAGGGTTTGGGAGAGGGGAGGTGAATATGTTGAAAATACCTGGTACAAAATCCCCCCCAAATTTTAAGATACATGAAAAATATTCAACAGCTTTAGTATTCAAGGAAATGAAAATTAACTGCATGAAAATTTCATCTCCTCCCAGTCATTATTGATAAGTATTTTCAAAATCCCCACTAGTGGGTTTTTCCATCCATGCAATAAACCAAACCAAGCTGAATTAATAAAACCAGGTTTAATCTGAGCAAAGGATTCCTGGGTGATCTTGGGGAAAGAGAAGAAATCACGCTGCAGGTCTAGGGACTGGGTCTTAAATACCCTGTAGGTGTGGTCTTGAGCTTTGGGGGGGGAGTCGCTGCTTGGTGGGCTTTCTAAGGGGTGGAGTTTGGAATGGGGAAAGTGAGGCTGGAGCAGAGCTTCCAACTTGAACATCCCAACCTTCTTGGATATATAGGCACTGGTTCAAGACTATTTACTTCCTGTGGCATGGGGCAACATGAAAGGAAAGTTGGGAGTCAGTGGGCTCATGCTTAGTGAGCCAGACATAAGAACAGATATGCTGCTCATTGGGACATTTTGAAAACCCAGAGAGTGGAGGATTCCAATTGTTGGACAGACCATTCATCCTAGATAGGTGCCCACTTGAGCCAGGAGAGGTGGTACCAGCACTGATGTCCCAGGAGTTTGGGGGAATGGCACGCTAAATCAGGAAATGATATGTTCCAGGAGTAACTGAGCCATCACATCTGCTGTTTCCCCGGATGTGGAGAATGCCTCTATTCATCCTGTAAAGTTGTCAGTAAAAGTTAAGAGATAACAGAGTTTTTTTGGAGTGGGCATGTGGGTGAAGCCAACCTGCCAGGCCTCACCAGGTTGATGTCCTTGGTAGGTGTCCTTGGTACTGTTGCAGGGGCTGGAGTATCTGGAAGGCCCCTGTGGGTTGGCCTTCGCACATGTCTGGCAGGAGGAGTGAACCTGTAAAATGCAGGTTTGCAGGTGGGTGGGATCAAATAGGGGCTCTGGAGACTGAGATTAGTTTCCATCAGGCCAGATTTCTTGATACAGTAGCAGAATTCTTTCCCCAAGAACATGCAGGTGTCTGTAAGACAGCTGGAATAGATTTACATCTGGGTGTCAAAGAAAAAGGCTACGACTTTGGGTTAAAAAGTCATGAACATTTTTCCTGGGGCCTGGCTTTAGCCCGATGAAACACACCTTTGGGTCTACACTTAGAGAACAATCAGAGGAAATATACTAAATGGAAGAGGTTGAGCGAGTGAAGGAGGAAGAGGGAAGGAGGCAAGGAGGGAAGGAGGCAAGGAGGCTGAGGAGCAGGGAGGAGGAACAGAGTTGAACACATCTGCAGGCTTCCATGGCCTCTTTAATGCTCACCTGTTTCAGAGGGGGAGGAGTGGGCATTTTAGCAGCGTTTTGCTATATGTGGTTGGAGACAATACAGTAAAGCTGAAAAGGCTTCCATGCACTCCTAAGAGCTGGGACCAGTAAAATCCACAGAAACTTAAGGACCCCTGAACACTGTTTGTAGTCAGTGCTCTATCAGTTTATCATAACTGCATTATTATTGCTAAAACTCTGAGCCTCCAAAGAAAGCTATGTCTGAAACCTGTTTATCCTGTACTATGAAGCCAGCGAATGAGGCAAACCTGTCTGTAATTTAAATAGTAAACTTAACTAATGAACTAATGAGTGATCAAGGTAGTTGTGGCTTTGAGGGTCAGGGAGAGAACTGTCTGTCGGTACCTGGTCATCAAACACCATCAGCTCTGAGAAGGATAAATTTCACCTGAGTCATTTTCTCGAGGATCAGGGGACAATATCTGTTAGGTATATCTAAACTAGACAAATCTGTTTAGGCTTAACTTTGATATATATAACATTGATATATATAACAGCTAAATCTGACATATCAAAGAAGTTGATCCTTTATGAGGTAATTTGTGTGTCTAAGTACACCATTACAGATCATAACAGTTTTCTCTATGACTTTGTTTACCAAATTAGCTACAGCTTACCAATGTTAGTAAAATCAAGAAGATGAGATATATGTTTTGAAACTGGTTTTTGTCAGCCTGAATAGACCTTAGATAAGGAGAGACCCTTTGTCAGACTGTTTAGGTCATCGCCTTGCTGCATCATAAAACAGGAATACCTCAGTTTCTGGTGGTCAGCTGTGGTCCTAAGACATAGAGCCTAATCATAATCCGTGGAAGGCAAAACCAAGTTTTAGCACTGTAAACAATCTAGTCAAGGGGATTATTCTTATGTTGCAGAATCTGGCTGCCAGCAAGATACATCCCTGTACCTGAATGCTTGGAGGTGCAGCTTTAACATCCCAGTAACCACTGTTGTTTTAAGTCCCATCTTTCATAAACCTTGTTTTTAAGACAGGAATTGTCACGCAGAAATCTAATCTAAAAATGTATTGGAGACCTAATGTCTTTTTGGTGGGGCCATCTCTATGTGGTCATTTTTATTTAAGATGGTTGTGGACTCATATGATCTCCCTCTTTTTCAACCTTAGTTGAAAAATGGTGTATTTAATTAAGGTGGTGGGAGACCATGTGGTGTTTTCCAGAACAGTTTCAATTTGGAGTTATCGGTTTTACATATTTTAAACCATATCCAATTTCTTTGTTGTTTTTGTTTAATAGGGTAGAACAGCATAAAATAAATTTGACTGTCATATCAGATTCAGGGCTAGAAAAGCCCAGAGGCAAATTCTGATCCCAGAAACAGGCATGCAGTGGCCACACGTTTACACATCCAACTGAACCTGAAGTAAACATACAGGCACAGATCCATCCTCACACACAGAATAGACGGGGCTTTTTTTTTTTTTTTTTTTTTTTAACAGAAAGACAGACAAGACTTTCCCCAGGAAAACCATGTCAGATGACCAACTTACAAATCCTGAAATAAGGATTTACAGTATATAGTAGCACATAAGAAACCTTAGGAATAAAAGACACTTCCTGGCCCTGGTGGTAGAGGCAGCGGCATCCTCATACTCCTATAGGGCCAGCCCACCGCCAGCGGCCAGGCCCTGGCACTCATAGTGCCCTCTTGTGGGCAACAGGGTCCAAATTGGGCAGGGAGCTGCAGGCTTGCAAACCTCAGTGCAATGCCTCATGCACTTGTGCCTGAAGAAGCGCTGTGGAGGAATCTCCAAAACAGAGCAGCAGCACAGGGGCGGGGAGCGGGCAGAAGTAGAGAGTGGAAGAGCTGGAAAAAGAGATTTTTAGGAGAGAGGAAGTAGAGCTCTAGAGACCCTGAAATGTGGCTCTGCAGGCTCAAAGAGCTGGAGTCGTCTGTAGAACCCATTGCCGAAGCCCAAGCTGAGGGTCTCCAGCTTTCCTTTACAGGCTGTAACAATCAGAAGGACGAGACATTTTCACAGTTTAGTGTGGAAGAGCAGGCCGGAACAGAGAGTAGGGAAGGGGTAGAGATGGAGACAAGCAGAACAGGATAGGAGACAGGAGTTCAAAGCTCCTAAACATGGATGAGGGAACTCAAACTAATATCTGGGGGGGGGGAGACAGTCCCAATTGGATAAATTTTGTTGGAGATACCCCGAGGGTGTCTGGGGATCGAACTTGAACCCGCAAGTATCCATTCACAAGCCTTTGCCTGGGACCAGAGTGTACAGAATTGCATCCAGATCTAAACACTTATAGTCGGGAGAGTTGTGCCTCTGTGGAGACTGTCTCCCCTACAAGGGAACCCCAAGGGTCAGGGACGACCCCTGCTCTAGAACTGGCTGGAATTACCTTGGCAGGCAACCCGGAAGCCTTTATCACCAGAAGGGTTAAAAAGACTCAGAAGGGATCCTGGTTCCCTTATAGGATTTTGGTTTGGAAATGGGTGACTTAGCCAGCAAGTCCGGTGTGTCGGAGGTAGAGTGGGAAAGAGGAAGAGTGGCTTCCCATGGCCATGAGGTCAGGGGAAAGACTCAACACTATCAGGGCTGGGTACCAGATGCTAAGCAGTTTTGAAACTAAGGAAATTGACTTTTTGTCCTATGTATCATAAAATTATCTTTATATATATTTATGTACACATATACGTATGACATAAAAGCAAGAGGGAGACTAAGGGGGGATGGGGCATGAGCAGCTGGGGCAAGAAAGAGCAGGACTAACGGGACACATGGCAAGGGGTGGATATGTCATCATATACTTGACAAGGTGTCTATATGAAACCAAACACAAAGCACAGTAAATATGCCCCAATTAAAAAAAAAACCCTGAACTATGTCTTTTCTACTACCTCTAGATGGAATGTTCTGTAAATGTCTGTTGAGTCTAATATGATTCAGTTCCGATGGTTTTCTTTTGCAAACTTTCTGTCTAAATGATCTGTTCATTGATGAAAATGAGGTTAAAACCCCCGATATTAGTGTATTAGAGCCCACCTCTTCCTTTAAAAAAAAGATTATATTCTTAACAACTGATATTCCCTGATCACTCGAATAGATTATCATTGTTTACATAAATGCATTGACTTGCTATTCCATCAGCATGTACTTGAACTACCAACCAGAGCTAATGTACTTCCTATGTCACAAAGCATCTTTGAGACTTGTCCCACACAGAGACAGTAGTCAATGTCCTCAGTTAGTTTATGAAATTCAGGTCAAAGAAGAGCAGGTTCTAGTGGTAGTTTTATACCAAGTGTTTCTCATGTGAATTCTTTATATATGAGTTGTTTGGTTAAATCAAATGTGAAATCTGTATCATGGAATTTCTTTACATTGTTTTTAGCATGTAGTTCAGTGCTTCTATCATGAATTGTTCTAAAGGGAAAGGTTCCAGCTTGGCTACGTGTCAGTACCATTTATCTAGACTGTCCTTCCTCCTGTTTGGAAGACAGCTTTGAGAATGGGGGCATCTATTATAGTTCTTTATGACATATTATATAAAAATGGTATATATTTTTCTATGACACAAAATAAAACGTGCAAAGAAGCAATCTTTTCATCAAAGTGCTTTTATCTTTAATTAGAGTGACAATAACCAAATACAGGAAAAGAAAAATTAAGTAATTAAACATGTTCCTCAGTCCTATAACATCGTATTCATAAGAAATAAAAAAATAAAATTTCAAATATCAGTTCACCCAACTGTTACACAAACTTGATGCATATTGAAGCAGGACAACAAGACCCACAGATACAGTAATGTTGGGGACAGCCACTTACAGACAGCTTACGCAAAACTAGCACATCCCAAAGGGCAGGAACAACCAACCCACTGTAAATTTCAGTTAAATGAAACAGTTTACAGGAAAGCACTAATATTTGATGAAAAACTTGCAAAAAAAATGTGCCTAGTGAACGCTCTCCACGAAAGATGGCTGCTAAACCCAGGCAGGCCTACTACGCAGCCCTAGGAAAATAGAGATAGCCAGATCTTCCTTGATGGGCTTTAGAGATTGGATAGTGTCGATCAGAGAACCTGTCAAGAGGGGAATGTGTAGACAGCTGAAGTTGCTGAGAAACTGGCATATTAGTCAAGAGCAAATGATTTCTGGTTTCTTCCTGCTCATGCTTCCAAGATGGGATGATTTGATGCATAATCCTAATAGCCAACAGCTGGTTAATAAGTATGAAAATAATTTTCTAGTCTGAGCACATATATTTGTCGATGATTTTGGATAATTGTCTTCTGTTTGCCAGAAGAGTATGAATGAGTAGTCATACAGTTTGGTGACTGATGTGGAATATTTTATATTTCAAGCTGGTTAAACCAATATTGCTACCCTTAAATGTCATCAGATCTGACCCCAAATGTGCTTAATTTAAATCCCTGCTTCAAAGATCACTTACAATTGAATTATTTAATTTTGGAGATATTATATTGTTTCTGAGGTATAAAATCTCCAGGTTTGAAGTTAACCAATATTGGTGGAAAATCTCCCATAACACAAATAATCCCAAATATCAGGAGAATTACCTTTAGGCATGCTGGTAACCCTAGGGAAGGGAGTGTAAAAATGGCACTAAAAGTGAGACGTTAGTGAGTTATTTCTTTTGTTACAAATGGAAAAGGGCCATAAACAGTCTAAAACTCTAATATTCTTGCTTAAGCCTTATAGGTTATGATTTTTGTGTAGTAAAATACTGTCCAGTTGTGTACTTAAGTTGTTTTTGTGAACTTCTGATGTTGAACATTAAGTACCAATGGCTCAGTAAATATTAAATACAAGTTGGCCATTTATAATATTGTATATGCAATACACGCACTCAAATGGCATTGAGAAGGTTATCCAAAGAACTGTAGCATGCTTGATAGATCTGGTTATTGGCAAGAGGGTGCTGTCTGATAAATATTTGTGTCTTAAAAACTGTCAATTTACACTAACTTTCTGTTTCCCATGCTTTTGTGCACTGCCTTTCATTCTGCGTTCGTAACTGAAGAGAAAAAAAAATGGAGGGAATTGACTCCAAGAAACGTTTTGGGATTGGGATTTGTGTCTTCTTTTTCAAGTTTATCTTGATGTGTGTGTGTGGTTTTTTTTTTTTTTGGTCTCCAAGTTCACAGTTGCATGTGAGAAGACAACAATACTTTTTAGAGAGCACCCACTTAATTTATTATAAGGGAATATGAAGGCAAGAATAATTAAGAATTGTTTAAGTCATTAGCTAGTCCATATAGACATATAAAGCCACTGCCATATTTTGATTTAATTAATTCTGTTAGAAAACATACTGTATATTTAAATATGTGTTGCCACACTAAGAAACTTATTATAGGAGGAAAGTTAGTCACGACTCTTAGCTTTCTAAGAGTTCTCTCTAGCAAGGAGTCTAACTTGATTTTAACTTCTGTTAGAAGAGAGCATCATTTTGGACTCACTCTTACTTCTGTTTCTGTTTATAATTCTCATCTGAAATCAATATACTGGGCTTTGCATAGTCTGCCAGAGAGGAAGGCCACAAATTCAAACTGTGAGGCCAGTGTGGTAGAAAATGAGCCTCCAGTAGAGCAGTCTCAGGCTCCATGGATGCTGTGGGCTTGCTCTTGGCGTGAGGGTGACTGTGAAGCCTCAGTGTGGCTAAGAACTAACGGAATAGAACTGGGGTGGAGCCTCAGTCACCGAGAAGGACTGACGTGTAGACACAGTGTTAAGAATTGCACCTTAGAGGTCCCTGATTTAGAGTGGATTCCTTTATTGCTGAGAGAGGCAAGAAGTTCCTGACGCATAATAAAGCTAGAGGAACCAAGGCCTGCAAGCGTATATTCACTGGGATTTATCATAAAGTGAGGAGCATTCTACTTGAAGTGAGTGTAATAAACTTCAACCTTAAGTAGCTGATGAGGTAAGGTAGCGAACAAACAAAATGGAGAAAAATACATCTCAAATGTTATTTTAAAAATAAATAGTTATAAAATAGTCCATAACACAATCTGAATTCAAATTCATTACAAGTATTTATCCTCTAAATACACCTTAAGTACCACAGCAAAATAAAAAGTTGTAAAATTGCATGTTTATGCTTGTCAGCTTGTTATGGTAAGCAATGCCCAGACTCGTGTTACATGTTGAGCAGTTAGTCTGAAGTTTAGTGATGCTTCCATTAACAGCATTCACTTTGGGCAAGTCCGTGAAGCAACCAGCTGACATCTTCATTACTGAAATCAAACTTGAAAATTTTTCTGTGTAGCTGTTTCTTGCTAGACTAAGTTTCCTCTTGTCTTTCGAATAATCATTTTCTTGCTGGTTTGCTTGCCTGAATCAGTGTTCTCTGGGTCTTCTTGGAGCTGCATTCAATCAAACCAAACTGATGAACAAAGTCATAACTTTGTTCAGTGACATGTTGCTGTGGTAGCTCCAGCTACATTAGTAAATAAAAACAGAGATAACCTCTTTTTCTGTGTCCTGGAACTCCCACTCATTGAATATATTTAATCTAACAAATGCCACTTTACACACTGATGATGAAGAAATACAAGTCAATGGGCTACAACATTACACACATGACTAAAAGGGCGATAATTAAACTCTCCTGGGATTCTCCTCATAGGGGCTCTTTAATCTCCGAGACGAGAGGAATAAAAAGGGAGAGTATGTCCCAGTCTGAAGCCAGGAGAGAAAATACTGTGTGTCTTCGCATGGTAGATACATCTAGACAAGTGTAGAAAGTAAGTTAAGGACAAGGGCAAATGTCAAATCTGTTCAGCTTTTCCCTGGGTCATTCAAATCACCTCAACATTACTGCACCCAATTCTCAGTCTTGGGATAGTGCTACCAACACTAGAAAAAGGATGGCATATAAAATAAAAAGGATGGCATTTTGAAAATCAGTTTTCTTACTTATTTTTGTAAAGGGTGACATATTTCTAGAAAAATAGACATTGTACAAATTTAATTGCAAAATTTATCTTGATCAATAAGGAGTTTATACATTGTGTAATGTGTAAATAGCTCCTTGTGCTAAGCTAAATGTGTTTCATTTTTCAGAGGGACACCTGCCCTGTCTGCAAGGTGGGATAAATACTTAGTGCATGCACATTAGTCACGAAAATGCAAAAGTGGCATAAGACAGCCTTATAGCAAATTCGCATGTCACATATAGGTATACACATAATAAATAAATACAAATGAGACAACCAACAAACTGAAAGCTATTGTGCCTGCCTCACAAAGCTACTGAAAATTCTGAAAAACGCAAATTAATTAAATGAATAACAAAGAATATTTACAAAACAAAAGTGCAAAGGCCAATGTCTGACTTAGTTGTTCACCAAACTTTCCTAGGGTTTAAACTTCTGGGAGTCTGTTCGGTTCTGAACAAACTGCCGCCAACACCATCTTGTGGGCAAAGGAGGTATAAGTTTCTCAGAAATGGGAGAGGGCCGCAGAAGCAGAAGAGCTGAGCCGTACTTAGTGTCTAGGACATAGCCATAGAAATTGCTTATAAACTCAGAATCAAATGGTAATTTGTTTGGGCAGTATATTGTGAAATAATTCCTTAATTATAAGTATATTAATTGAATGTGGAAAGAACAATGGACAAATGCCTAGGTTATTCTTCTCTCTTTTCTTTTGACTCTAAAAGCCAGAAAAATGAACTGGGAATAGATCTTCTCTACATAGGAAGATTTCTAGCTAACATTGCTAACTGAACTGGCATAAAATTTAAAAAGAGTTCTAAAATCCTTGTTTATTATTGTTATTATTGTAATTATTTTGTATTTAAACATATGTGTAGTACAAATGAGAGACAATTAATAATTCTTCCTCTTGCTAAAGACAACACAGTTTTTAAAATTTTTTTTAATGAAACAAATAGTTATTTGGAGATTCAGAGGGACATTTCCTATTCTATTTTGGGGACCAAATTATCCTGTTTATTTTTATCGAAGGGTTGAGCACCTGGCAATCTCTTTGTTATGCTAGCTAGACTAAGTGTTCTTTGTAGCCCTTTGTTATGAATAGAGCTGAGGCAGAAAAACAACTTTTCAAGATGAGTGAGGGTTTGTGCTATGTAATCTCAGGCCCTTCTCTTTAGTTATATCAGACTTAGTCATATGCCCCAGTTTTAAAAATATACTTGAATCATGGTGACAGATCACTCTCAATATGTATCATGTAACATTTTATCCCCTCTTCAAGTCACGTGACTAAATCTAAATCCTTGAAACAGAAATAAGCCAGTCACACAGTCACAGAAATTAGAAAAAGGAAGAATAATAACTATACCACTTATAAGAGAGGTTTCTGTTCTGTGGAACTGAAGTGAAAGCAATTGAATACAATTTACAAAACAAGAAATCTTTTTCTACATATGAACTGATCAATAAAAAAACCCCAAATGCATTGATCACCAGTCAAATGTTCATGAAAATATTAAAATTATGAAATAAATATTTTTGAATAAACCAAAAGGCAAAAGGATAAATAACCTGTCAATTAATATGAAAAATAATCTTTGAAAACATATAAAATCTTAGCTTTACAGCAAATTCAAGTAAATTAATATGTACCAGGTATTTTGTAAGTTTTCAGAAAATTTAACAAATTGAAAGCTCAAAATATACACATAGCACCATCTTTTCACCTTATGTACACCGGGGGGTGGGTAGACTGTCATTTGATTATGAAGATACATATGCAAATGTCTGCATCTTCCAATTGCATGAGTTTAAAACACAGCACCATTGCAGGTATTGCATAAGAAAGAAAATAAAGGAATAAGCAACAAAATGTTTAAAACATTGGAAATAAATAAAGTAGACTTGGAAAATAAATAAACTTGGATGGAAATACACAGCGAAAACTCAATATTAAATACCTAAAAAGCTATATTAATGCACAATTATGTTGACAGTACCTGGCCAGCAGCTCATCTATTTGTAAGGAAAGCCAGTTCAAATCATGGGTGTGTTTGAACAAACTCTGCCTTACGCCAGGCATGCTTCCCCGGGAAAACCCTTCACAGCTTTTCCCACTCTCAGGGGCTTGCTTTCCTAAACTCATTGTCTGCTTTAATTAGTAGGTAGAAAACACCGTCCTATCCTGTGGAATATGTCCTGCTCCTTGAGGTGTGAACTAGTCTCTGTGACCGGAGGGCTCTGGTGGCGCGCGCTCAGCTTCCGGGGGGAGTCCAACGAATTAGATCCCAGCAACGTCTGTCCTTGTGCTAAATATTCTAGAAAATCAGTTGTTTCCCACAAAAAGTTGCTCCAAACAATGAATGGGTAGGGAGTATGAAATACCGTTGGATAATTCAGCTAACCCCACTGGAATTTTGCTTCCTTTTAGGATATATGTTTGTTTATTTATTTTCTCCCCCAGAGCTGAGGATGGAACCCAAGGCCTTGAGCTTACCAGGAAAGTGCTCTACAACTGAGCTAAATCTCCAAACCCAGAACAAACGGTTTTGAAGCATGGAGTGCTTTTCACGTAGAATCTCCGTCTTTCCTTTGCAGAACTGGACTCTTTCTAAGAAAACATCCATGATTCTCCTTAGGATGGCGTGTGTTTCACCTATTCATTTGCTGGCGCTTCAGCCTCACTTTGCAAGGTTGAGGACTCTTCTGTTTCAGTCACTACAAGTCCTGTGCTTTGCCCTGATGGTGGGTCTGGGGATCACAAAGTCAGAAGAATAATGCATGAAAGAGCACACACAAGTCTTGCCAGCCTACTAAAGTTTGTCAAGTACCAAAGACTTGGTACTTGGTACTTTGCCTTCACCAACAAATACCTCTTATGGAAAAACCACTTTCTTCATCAATGGAGACTCATTGAAGTGAGCATAGGGTCAGTTTGGTTCAATGTCGTGAGGAGTATTTCAAATTGAGTTCAGCAAGGAAGACACAAAGTCATTTCAACGGTTGGCTATGCTGAGTTTGGGGGCTACCCGATAAAGAGTCTCCCATAGTTTCTCTTTTGAAAAATAAGTTAAAAGTGAATCTCTTATTGCCTATTTTTCTGTATAAATAGAATGAATGTAGAATGGTATAAGACTTCTCATAAAAATCAGTCATCGAACAATCAACAGCAGTAATGTGCTGTCTCAATCTCAGAAGAGCAGAAAGACTTTAAAGCAACAATAGTAAATTTAAACATGAAGTAAATATCAATATAAATTTCAAAAATTCAAGTTCAGAAATCAAAGTCTAAAAATGTTGATGAGTTCACAAACCATATGTCATCTGTGGCCCATATCATCTCATGGGATTTCTTCTGAAGAACCCGTGACAGGCTTGCTTGCATTTTTATATGAAGCTGAGTAGAACTCAGGGCCATTGTAAAGCAAAACACACAGAACAAAGTTGGGAAACTTCTGAAAATACTGATTTGCAATTACTGTCAGGACAGGATTCAGATGGTGGCTTCGGATGTTTGTGCCACATCGGAGGAAAAGAAAGCAAAGAAAAACGGTCCAGAAAACATGCGCCTTGAGAGCATGTGGCTGCAAAGCCCGGACCAACAGCTCTAACGGCATGGAGAGCTCACCAGGGACGAAGGCTTCCTTGGTAGTGTTCATTTTCCACCTGCCTTCTGGTGGGCAGAAGTCATAGGATAGAGGCAGTCTTCTGGATTACATCTTCCACTGGGGCCTGGGGGTCCTTGAGGCCCTGGGGCACCTGGTGAACCTGGCAAACCTGCTGCTGATGAGATAAAATACACCGTGAGAATGCATGTCACATGCGATCCTGCCTGTCTCTCTCTCTCCCGCTGCCATGGGCCATTCAACTGAACAGGTAAGGCCCACAGGGGAGAAGAGGCTCATCTTTTAGAGGCCTGTGTGCGTAAAGATAATAGGCCTATATTACCTGAAGATCCAGGAAGACCCGGACTCCCTGGCAGCCCAATCCCAGGTTCTCCTCTTTCCCCCTTCTGTCCTCTGTAGCCTGCGTGAGAGATAAATACAAAGAGACACATGGAAACTCGAGTGTTCAACACTGGCATGCTCATGAATGTATCGTGTTCCCAGGTGTGCTGTTTCTTCACTCATCACGCATTAATAGTCATTTCATATTATCATACATGAGACACGAATGTAGGTTGAGTACAGTAAAGCACGGAGGATCTGGTAACTATGCAGCCAATATGTGAAGTTAAAACAAACCAAGCTTTTGATAGTGAGGTTTATTTTTAAAAGTAATAAAAATAGGCCATGCCTGCAGTGGTGGTGCACGCCTTTAATCTCAGCACTTGGGAAGCAGAGGCAGGTGAATCTCTGTGAGTTCAAGGCCAGTCTAATCTTCAAGGCTAGTTCCAGGACAGTTAGGACTGCTATACAGAGAAACTCTGTCTCAAAAAACAAAAGCAAAAAACCCAAAACAAAATAGTAATAATAATAATACAACTTTAAAAATACATTGTAAGTACTTTTCAATCTTTCCCATTGTAGCAGTTAAAATTTCTGGTACTTACATTTATAAACTGTTACAGTAAAGCATATTTGTGTTGTTATCTTAAATAATTTGACTCAAATTTCTATTTTTCCAATCTTGAAATTGTGAATTGTTTGTTCCTTTTATTTCATTTAATTAATTGATTATTTCATTTCATAAAGTCTATATTCTTATGCTGTCTTATTCTCATATGAAATAGAATTATTTCTGTGTATTCCTTTCCTTTTCCTGTATCTAGACTCTATCAGAACTTCTGTTGAAGAAGGCTCGCACACCTATCATAAACATATAAGATGAGATATGAGCAATATATTTAAGGATTATTTATAGTGCCAAAATTCTCATTATTAAAAGCTTGGTTTGTTGGTACTTTATGTATTAGCTATGTATCTGTAAGACTCTCCATGTTTTATTGTACCCAACTTGGTACTTATGTTTAATATGTGATAAATGTGAAATGGATGATTAATATATGACCAGAGAAGCAGCAGCATGCTCAGCATGAGCTCAGAAAATAGTCTGGCTTTTGAGGGTGTTGCATTCATATGGACACACACACACACACACACACACACACACACACACACACGCACGCACACCATGCACATGCACTGTGCTCAGCTTCCCTATTTCTAGTTCACTAATGGACTGCTGAGCCCTTCAGCCATTTTGACAGTCTTGTCGTCTTGTTTCCAAAGGACACCATTGCTAATCATTTTGTTCGGTCAGAACTATCCTAGGACGGTCAACCATCCTATGGGCCACTGCATTTTTAAAAACAGGGGGAAGGAAAGGTTTGCCTTGACTTAGAAGCGGATGTTACCTAAACTTTAAAAGTTCAAAAAGAAGAGCAATGATTCCCAGTATTGTCCTCTTAAAATTGATGGGAGTGGATAGGTAGACTAGATCCTTTGCCTCCTCCTCCCCCTCTTCCTCCCCGACCTCCTCCTTGTTATCTTCTGCTAACTCTACATGCAAAGTTCTTTCTGAAATGAGAGAGACATTTAAGTATGCCAACTTATTTCTCAAGGTTTTAATCAAGTCTTTTTGTTGTTGTTGTTAAAAAAAAACACATCAACTACATTTTGTAAAAATTCTTCCACAAAAGCTCATCCAAGAAAGTGAGCTTTGTTCGGGAAGCTTGTCGTCATTTATCTAGAACTATGCTGGGATAGGCTTTTCAAGTTCGCTGTTCTTGAGCTGTGGCAATCGAGCCCCATGCTGCAGACCCCTTCCAGGAGAGACAGAACACCGGGCATTTTCTGTCACAGTAGGAACACAACAACCACAGCCCCGCAGAAGGGCTAAAATAAAATTTCAGCGGAACTGCTTTTGACTTTAATAAGACATCAGTCTCAGAGGATATGGACAAAATGGTCCCCTTCAGCATCTTCCCTAATAAGCATCCACTGTCCTTAAAGAAGACTGGGATCCTAGAAGAACACCCTCGGGTTTTCATTAGTAAATCTTCATAAGAGAATAGCCCCCCCTCTCCCCAACCCGGGCACATTTCTGATGGCCTTATATCAATTTCCTCCTTGCTTCTACAGAATCCTGCTTTGCAGAATAAGCACAGGACACTTTATAAGGTCTTAGGTTTTTTTAATCGTTCAGTAATCATTTAAGATAATGAAGGTGATAAAAGGACCCCATTCATTGTCCATATTTCAAATTGTCGCTTTAACTTTAAATTAAGTTAAAAATGCCTTTCTCTCCTGACAAGTATGGTTAAGAACTCATACATCCTTTAGGCAACTCCTAAGAGCAAGCTTCCCTTAGACAGAGTTCCAAGTGGCCAGTGTACCCTGAGATATAGCTCAGCAGAGACATTTCCTGTCCCTTTCTGCACTGTGTTTTGCACGTCAGCCTTTTGTCGACCTCACTTGTCACAATGAAGAGGACTAATCCAGCCAACAGCATTTAGGCTGCCCCGGCTGTTCATGCCCTGCTTTTTAAATTGAATAGTGGAGAGCATAAAAGGCAGGCGTGTGCCTTCATCCTCCGAGAACTTCATATTTACTTGTTACCAGGGAAAACCTTCAATTTCTAATGCCCTCCCAGAGATGCAACGAAAATCAGACAGTGGTTGCTGCCTTCTCATCTGTTTTTCCCCTTCCTTCTCCTTCTCCCCTTCCTTCTCCCTCTCCCCTTCTCTTATTCCTCCCCCTCCCCTCTCTCCTCATTCTCCTTCTCCCCTCTCCCTCTTCCCCCTCCTCCCCCTCCTCTCCCATTCCTTCTTCCATGAGATTTCTTTGTGGCTTTCAGGGTCATCAGCACAGTATGACTATCAGCAAAATTCTTTTAAAACAACACCAAATCTCTCTCTCTCTCTTTCTCTCTCTGCAAACTTTATTTTTTCTGCTGTATTTCTGGCAAATTTAACATTACAAAAAGTTGAAGTGTCAATCAACAGTGACACTCACTGTCAGAAGCCCCATGGGGGAAACAAGTTGAGGCAAAAACTTCTAAGTGTGTTTGTTGTCAAAAACTCTGGTGGGATGGAAGTTGTGTCCATTTTAGTAGATCTTGCCTTAAAGAAAACTGGAAATCAGGTGGGGAATTCCTTCAAATTCAAGAATCGCACTCAGATCTCTATTAGAAGTCGTAGTCTGTGATGTGCACACAGCAGCACAGAAATCTCTTGCAAAAGGGTGGCCCCTCATCTTTTGATCAGTTGGCTATGTAGCAAATATGAGTCTTGTTTTCAAAACCCCCCTTACATTGTTGACTTAGAATTGGCCCTGACAGAACCTTCCAGATCACCTGGGAAGGTGCCTGGAGCGATGAGCGTGTGTGGGAAAGGTAACTCCAGTCAGAACTCTGTTTTACCAGGTCCCTCCATTTTCCATCTTGTGTATTCTCTTGGACTAGAAAGGTTTGAAGGATCCATCTGAAGTTTTCTGCTGGTGTTAACCTGGCTTATTCTTCATGTGGTTTGAGTATCACATGTTCAGATGGCATTTAGAGGTCTTTCCAGTTCTCACTCATCCTGACTTCAGAAGAGACTCAACGAATGAAAGATAATAATCACCCTATATAAGTGTAAATGGGGAGGGACTTGATCCTGCCTCCACTTGATATGTCAGACTTAGTTGACTCCCCATGGGAGGCCACAGCCTCTCTGAGGAGTGGATGGGGGTAGGGGGTTGGAGAAATGTGAGAAAGGGAGGAAGGGGGAAGTGTGGTTGGTATGTAAAATGAGTAAAAAAAAAGAAAAGAAAAAAGTAAAATGATTAAAAAATAAGTGTATACACACAGAAGACTACCTATGAGTCTAACACGTCCCTTTTCTTCAACTCTGAGTCAAATCTCCTGACCTAAGATAAATGGAAGATGGATATTTGTTGGGGCAAAATTATCTCAGGGCCTGTACCTCGAGGCCTGTAGGACAGAGAAAAGCCTGGCTCGAGTTTGAGGGATAGTCTCAAAGCTACTGAGGATGTGACCGCAAAATCTAGGTAGACGCCCCTCCAGCCAGAGGGAGGGCTTGGCTGTCTCTCATTGGCTGGAGGTACCCCCACATCACATGATGTCTCTTAACCTATATAAGCTGACACAGTAATAAACTGAGTTCTGCTTTGACTTGACTCACTATTGCGTCTGATTGTCCTGGATCATGGGGCTGCAGAATGGGCACACTCACCTTTCCCTGGGGAATACGGCTAAGGAGGCCAGGCAGACACTTAAGAGAACAGCAGTGGTTTTGAAAATGAGCATAGAGGCCAACTCTTAGGCTGATTTCTCATTTAACTTGATGTGACTCATGGCTTTCACAGTTATCAGGTGCAGTAGGTTTCCTTTTGCCGTGACTGTGAGTTTGGAGTTTGGCAAGGGGGCTACTTCCTCCAGGCTGTCCATTGTGAAACGGGAACTGAGCCTGGACAGACTCATGGGTGACAAGAACAATCAGGAAATAATGATCTCTGCAGAAGATTGAAGCATCTGTACTCCAGTGGCTAGGACTGGATACTCAACCCCTGACCACACAGATCTACATCTGTGCGAAAGTTCCACTTAGTCTTCATTCACCAGTCCACGTAAGCATCCCACAGTCAGCCTCCTGACAGCATGGCCCAAATGGCTCTCATCTTCTGATTGGTTAGCTCATCATTCCAAGTCTTTCTCTGCTGCCTTGCCTTTAGACTAACTGGCTTTTCTTTTGGGGCTCCAACCATGGCAGGCTCACCACTCACACTAGCAACATCCTTTCTCGCTATGCTTTCAGTAGCTGACAGTGCCTCTTGTTTCTATTGCTCCCCCATCTCCACACTGATTGCCTCCAAATGCCAGAGACAAGTGCAAGCTAAAGAACCCAAGCTGAAGTATCTATGGGTAAGTTACGAAGGCCTCCCATTTCCTCCACAGGCTAACAGAGAATTGTGGCTGAGTGGGATACATTGTAGGGTTCAACTAGAATCTGAAAACCAGGGATCCATCTTTTCCCTGAAGTGGGGCCCTGTGGCTAATTTTGAGAATGGCTTTACTAGTGTCTGCTGTTCTGTCCTTGTTGTGTACAGGAATCGGAAAAGTGGGTAATTAAAATGGATTCCGAGGTAGAATTTAATTCAACTCCAGCAAGGTTAACTTCCCAGAATGCTTAGGAGATACTTTGGTGGTAGCAGAGGTGCCTAGGGCTACAGTTTCTCTAATCTTGTTTATCATGGTTCAGACATACTAACTTTGGCATTTCTCTGTCAGAATCCATGAATTGCCTGAATGCAGACCTATCTAGTCAGTTTGCAGATTGCAAACTATATTTTTACAGAATAGCTGTGTCAGAATAACTGAATCAAGCAAAATTTGAGAGCATTTGTCTTCTCGAGTTGTTGTCAGTGGGACACTTCCTTTTTTTTTTGTCAACTTAAGTTTGTCTTTAGAGACTTTAGAAGTCATGCAAAGTACCCTTTAATGTAGAGGATTTCAATAAACCCATGTTGGGAGCCAGACAATTTCAATAAAGTAGTCCCATACTAGCTCAGAATGGAGTATAATAAAGGTTTTTTTGTTTGTTTGTTTGTTTGTTTTTTTTTTTTGCGTAGACTCACAGATCAACAGTCCTCTGCAGGAGTGGGAACAGAAAGCAAATCCAGCATCCAGCAGTTGAGAGGGTACACATGATTTTACATGTTTTTATAGTACCTAAGACCACACCCAAAGTGTTCCAGCGTCTCAAAGGCTATTGGCTGAAGGAGTTCCCACAGCACTTAAAGTTCAAAAGTTATCAATACCTGCCCAACACCTACCCAAGATATCTAAAAATTCTGGCATAGATAGAGTAGATGATCTCCAGGCCCTACCCCTTACTAGGAAACTATTGACAGTGACTGGGGAAGGGGTACTTATTCTTTTTCGTTTGTTTGTTTTGTTTTGTTTCTTGAGACAGGCTTTCTCTGTAGCTTTGGAACCTGTCCCAGAACTCGCTCTGTAGACCAGGTCAGCCTTAAACTCACAGATATTTGCCTGCCTCTGTCTCCCAAGTGCTCAGAGGACTCATCCTTAATGGAAGATGTGACCATTGGTAGGTCTTACATGTCCCAGGGGATGGCTCTACACCTGTGCACGTATGGGGAGCCCTAACTGGACTTAGTGAGTATTAAAAGAAAGATAGGAACTTGAGGAGGGCATATTGAGAGGGCATGGGGAAATTTGGATGGGGAATGGAGAATCTAAATGATTATATTTTACTGCATACATTCATGAAATTATCAGAAATGAATATAAGTTAAAAGAAGATTATGTCTATAGTTTAAAAGTTACCATCTACAAAACTCTACTACACAATCACTCTAAACTCTCCCCACACCATTAGGTGTTAGCCCCAAACGACTATTTGTAGCAGAATCTCCTGACTCTTTCTTCAGTTTCTTTAAGACTCTCTGAAGAGAAGCCTTGCCTCACAGTGAGATGGAGACAGAAACAACTCTAGGATTCCTATATAACAGCAATGGAGCAGCAGAGAGCATTGCTGTTATTGTTACACTGGATATCATAAAGGTGAACATAGAGTAGCAGGCATATCAGTTTTAAATTTGCAGTAGTAATAATATTTATCTCTAGGAAATAAAATATTACCAAAATAGTTCGCAACAAGTCATTACACACAAATCACACATATGTTTTAATTGCAATTAGCATGTTATAAATATTAAGGATTAAAAATCTGGAAAATACAATATTATACTTGCACCTTACCTTGGGGCCCGGGGTCTCCCGGGGGTCCAGGTAACCCATCCTTTCCTGGTGGGCCAGGCCTCCCATGAGCTTGAGCAGACAGCATTGCTGCTGGCAGCTTAAGTTGGGATAGAAACACAGCCATCCTCTCTGCATTTGTGAAAGAAAAAGATATGTCACAAAATGGAAGTGTCTTTATGTCAAATGATTTCAAAATACTTTTATAAGAAGTTAAAAAATATCAGTTACTGATTTAAGCATGTGTTGAGTGTGTAGCAATTTGACATATTCACAGATTCTTTAATACCCCTTCTGTGGTTAGAACACAATCCCTGTGTTTTGAGTCATGACTGGATTTACTTTTCTTATGAAAAAACAAAACAAACAAACAAACAAAAAAAAAACAAGAGCAGAATGGACCAGAAAGAATCATTCATAAAAGAACTTTCTAGTTGCTGTTCAGTTGCTATCCCAGGAAGTAGTTGTTGACATGGAATGTGAAGTGGGGGGTCACTCAAATGATATTGCCCTGTGTCATCTATGCTAGTGAACTTGTAGGTGCCCACCTTTCCCCCGGCATGTATTAAAATGACAGAACCTGCAGCTGACTTGGGTCCTATCTGTGACCTTACTCCGGATTTAGCGGCAGAGCAATATAACTAAACAACCCTTCAAGATGTTGACCCACAGATCATGTGAACTAGTGAGTATCTGCTCTTCCGGTTCGCTCATATATATAGGAATTACATTTTCTTACATGACAACAGATGACCCATGTTGCAGGTGACTCGAACAACACCACATATTCAGCAGAGACAGTTACTGAAAAACTGCCATTGGCTTCATTTCACCATTTACGCTCTACAGTAGGCAAAAAGGTCACGAGTAACTTTTACTTTATAAGGAAGGAAGCCTCTGTGCCCTCATTATGTGTTTTCTGGTTGCATTTCCAGTTAGTGAGTCATTAGTTCTGTCAGGTTGGAAGGAGGAAGCGTGTCTGGTTTTGTAGAAGGAAAATGTATCCAGCATTGCTGCAGACGAAAAGCCTCTCTCTGAATCCCAGGGGCAGCAGAGGAAACAAAGTTTCTGTGAGTCTCTGAGAGCCTAAGAAAACGCTGGACTAGAGAACACAAATTACAGGCAGTGGACACATTATCCTTGCCATTCCAAAGAGCAGGTAAATAGGTTCCCCGTTTTTGTTAAGCACTGAGGGATACATCTTTATGAATTAAGTCCTTCCTAACACAAGATGCTTTCCCAAAGGGCGCATCAATGGCATTGCCACTTACTCATTTAACAGAATGCCTAGAGCACAACACTGTGTATATGGAGAAAGTGTCCAGTGATGATGGAGAACATTAACAGAACACACCCTCTCAGGAGCTCACCATCAGCTCACGAAAGCACCTTTATAGTAGGTGCAGTGGGGCATAACTGCCAAGTCTTACACAGTTATTAATGTCATGATACTCTGAGATGAAACTGAGAATACAAAACTGAAAGTTACCATGGTGGGTGGGGTTAGGGAGATGAGTCAGTGGGAAAGGGTGATTGCCGCACAAGCGTGTGGACTCCAGTTCAGGTCCTCGGCACTCTTGTAAAAGCTGTGAAGGCTTGTGTGCATCTGTAACCCAAGTGCTCAGAGGTCAGAGACAGGAGCTCACTTGGACTTCTAGGGATCTGCCTAGCAGGGAATGCAAAGCCTAGGGTCAGAGAAAGACCATGTCCCAGGGAGTAAGATGGAGGCAAGTAGAGGAGGACATTTGATATCCTCTGTGGCCTGTGTGCAGGCACTTGGTCACATGGGACATATCCCAGCCAATTGCTTCCTGCCCTGCACTCAGACACATGACACCCCCCCCACACACACAAGAAGAACCAAGAAAACTGGTGTGCTAATGAAACTTGAAAGAACCATAAAAAAGAAGTTCAAAGACTGTAAGTATGAAAATATGAATAAGAATTTTCCATTTAAAATCAGCTTCTGAACAAGGTATATTTTTAACTAAGTTAACTAAGCATTCTTTATTTTATCCTACTTTTTAAAAGATTTATTTATCTATTTATTTATTTATTATGGTCACAGTGTTCTGCCTGTATGACAGAAGAGGGCACCAGATCTCATTACAGATGGCTGTGAGCCACCATGTAGTTGCTGGGAATTGAACTCAGGACCTCTGGAAAAGCAGTCAGTGCTCTTAACCTCTGAGCCATCTCTCCTGTCCTCTCTTCATTTTATTTTATTTTTTTTTAAGTAAAAACATATTTGATTAAGGGTCTCATGCAGTCCAGGCTACCCTTGAACACCTGGGGTTCCAGCTGCTACTCTATTACACCTGGCTCAACATCCTCTGTAGCAGAGCATTTCGTTAGGGATTTGTGGACTTTGTTCTGGAATTATGGAATTTACTCATTTAAGCTGATCATTTAAGTAAGAACTATTACCATGTTTTTATGAAGCACATATATTATAAAGACATTTCTTATCTGGTGTCTCAAACTATTCCCAAATAGCTGAGCATCTTCAGCTCAGTCTGAGACAGTGGATTAGTAATCTGTCAGCTCATGCAAGACATTTCTTGTCACTATTGAATTGTTTGTTATTACAGAGTGTTGCTCAGTTAAATTTTATCTCAAGAGCATACTCAGTATTTTAGTCTGGAATTTATTTTGAGAAAATCATGAATTCACTTATGTATAAAAGCTGCCACGGGGCACCTTAAACTTGCTTTGCTTATATTATATATATTTCCATTGTAAAAATCTAATATATAAGTGATTACTTTTTAAAATACAAAACTAAAAGAGGGTACAGTCTTGCTATGATAAGAAGACACTGGCTGGTTAATGTGTCTCCTCACCACACAATTTCTTCAAAAAAACAAAACAAAATAAACTGTCTTAGTAATTCAAACTAACTTGCAGTTGAGATAGTTCAGCTGGTAAAGATGCTTGGCACTAACCCTGACGACCTGAGCCCAATCCCTGGGACCCACATGGGAGAAGGAGAGCACAGACCCTACAAGTTCTCCTCTGGCCTCCACACATGTACACATGCTGTGGTACATGTGCCAACACACATAGGTGTGCATGTGAACACACACACACACACACACACACACCAATAAATAAATGTTATGAAACATGTTTAGTACCCTTAATGCCTAAACAGTTATTTGGCACCCTAATTTTCTTCTCTTTAACCTAAGAAGTAAATTTACAAGTACTTTGTTTTGGGAGGATTTTTAATAACTTTAGCAGAACACAATTATTTTAAACAATTACTTCTAGCTGTAAATGAACTGGCTTTAAGCTACACTAAGAAACAGTCATTTAGCATAAGCTAATTAGCTCTTCTGAACCCTACCCTAATGCTCTATAATTGAAACTAATAGTTTCTTAGCATCCAAATGAATTGTGGAGGCCTGCATTCTTAATTGCCTTCCCTCTGTTTTCAGGGCTCCTTAGTCATTTGAACTGGTTTTTTGATTCTGCTTTCTAATGAGGCAGAAAATTAAAGACTTTGGAAGAGGTGTATATAAACCATTCATATTCCACCTGCCTGGGCCAAACAAGAGCGAGCAGTCACAAGAGCCAACAGACTGATAGGGGAGACTGAGCACTTGGCTTCCTTGGAGAATGCAGTTCCAGCGGACATGGCAGACAGTAGCATGGATTGAAGAAGTAAGGGACATTCAGGTGTCACCCAGTCCTCATCTTGTGAAACAGCCTCTTGTTTCACAAGTAGAATTTGTAACTTATTTTTTTCAAAAAACAAATGAATCTTTTTCTCCTAACGCTCAGTCACGTGTTGAATTGCCCACTTTGTTAGTATAACCTCATCTTATTTTCTTTTGATCCTCCATTGTGGAAGCATTAGTTACATGATAGCTCAAGGGAAGTCCTCGTCACTTGATAATATTGTTATCTTTTAGCCTTAAGGATAAAGAATTGTCATTCACAGGATTACTAATCTGTTCTAGAAATCACTTTTGGGGGCATTTTCCATGGCTTTCCCTCATGTCTTATAATTTTGGAAAATAAAATTACATGTAGTTTTATCCTATGGGGCAATACAACAATAATTTCTTGTGATATCTGAATTATTTCCCAGTTTCATTTCAATTGCTATTGTATATTGTGGGCTCATTTATTTTATAGTTCATAATGCTATATTTGTCGACAGTCTTTGTAAAGCATGTTGCTTTGAAATGTTGTCATGGGTAAATACAGTGAATTGAGAACTCGCATCTGATTTAAGTTTCCTGGGGATGCTTGAAAAACAACCAAGACAGTTTTCAAATCATAAAACTCAAGAATGAGGAGACTCTAAAAGGGTTTGGAAGCGGAGGGTCAGGTTGCCGAGGGATATTTGTCTGGGTATAAAGCAAGAAAACTGAGACTTTACACTGAGAACAGAAACCAAATTTAAAATGCAAATTCTAGAGACTCAGAATGGGGGATGTAAGTCATCTCTGGAAGTAGGCAGCAAAGGAAAGGAGTTGAATAAAGTAAATAGATCAAAAGCTTAAGTATAAAGTGGTAGAAATGTTTCTCTAAGAATCTAGACAGTCTTCCCTAGCCCTAGCAACTAAAGGGTCCCTTTCTAAAAAGGGGAGGGTCTGGGGGAGGAGGAGGATGGGGAAAGTGAGGTAATTGTATTTCCATTAAGATGTAAAAATGAATAAATAAAGGGAGACACACTGTCTCTATATTGACATCTCCAGACTTCAGCAATACTCTGCCTTTAACACTGAAAAAAAATGAATAAATGTACCCCTAAAATACTGCTGAGATAGTAGTCAAGGTAGAAAACTAAAATGCACTCATGGAGAGACTTAAAGACACTGAAATAGAAAGACCTTCATTTAGAATGCCCAGCTAGCTACCCCATGTGAAAACCATGGTTGGCAAGTTATACATTCTCTCACAACCATCAATTATGTATTTTAGAACCCATTTTTCTGTGTGAACAGACAACCACAGCTCACTGGAGATAGAGGGAATCCTGTAAGCCGCATGACTGATTCTGGTTGAGTCCCTGGTAAACAGAAGTTGTAAATGGAAGAAACAGAATATGTTGTAGAAAATACTTACTGTATCTCCCATGATGTGTATATTCACACACACACATATACACACATACATAAATATCCTACTTATAGATGTGTATCTATTGGATGCTGTGTCTATGCACAAATATATACACACTTATAAATATCTTAGTTATAGAGAGGAAAGAGATGTTACCTTGAAAGAGTATAATGGGATAATATATTACAATCATCCAAATACATGTATGTGAAATATGTGTGAAAATGGAGAAAACATGGGTTTTCTGAACACTGAAATTCAAATGTAGAAATAAACCTATCCTTCCTGTTCTTCCTCAGTTATGGGTCTGACTTTAAAGAGTGGAAAGAGTCTGTTAGTTTGTATATACTATTTCATAATTTTCCATATAGATGCAAATGCTCAATTATTATAGAATAGGTCATAGCAAAATCTATGCTTCTCTGATATGTCAAGCCTCCGATTTATGTCGATAGCATCATTGGCAGCTGCTAAGTCCTTCTAAGGACAAAAGATGCTAAGCTGAGTCATGTGGATGACATCTGTCTCTGCCTTGTGTGATCTGATCACCCTGACCGCAGAAATGCTTTGTGGGAATTTAATCTACCTTTAGAATGAATGCATACTTGTGTATTACGATCCAACTGGAACCCAGGTTTGAGGTCATGGAGAATCACCTCCCTCCATTTCTCAGCTTTGGAAATGAGCATTTAGCATGCTGAAGGACAGGGAGTGGCCTGTAGAATAGCCCAAGGTGGGAAGCCTGTGAGGGTCACCCATGAAGTTCAAAGGAGATTGATAAATCCCTGGAGAGCTCGAAACTTGGGTCCTGGTATAGGGTTTCACACGAGGAGCCACCTGGACAGCAGGACAGTGAATAAAGCATACAGCAGGACCTCCTGAGGACCACCTTGGACTCCTGCTAGAGATGGAGGACCCTTCCTGAGGCTGTGGCCAGGCAGGGGTGTGGAAAGACTGCAGGGGCTCCCACTGACATCTTCTCTAGTGAAAATGCTAAGAAATTAGGCTGCAGATGAGTGTGGCTGAACCCTAGCACTTACTGTACTGCGCTAGTTCACTGAAACTGTTTTAAAATGTGACAGTTAATCTCTGCGTTTAGAGAAGGCTTTGTGGAAAGGGAAACTGACCTGACAGTGCGATGATTTGTGAAAATGGAGTTTTATCTTTTTTCTTCTTGGAAAAGGGTGTTCAGAAGCCATGGAAGAGGTGGCTTCTGAATGGAAAAATAAAATCAAATGGACTGAATGGAAAATGGTTTGAGGGCAAATGAACTTAAGTGTTAAATAACCACACTGTTTGTTCAGATGCACTTTGTGTGGGAGAAGATAGATTTGCCAGGCTGCTGTCTGGAGAGTGAGCAGGAGAGGGGATAGCACACATGGAGCTGGAGGCTAGAGATTCCAAGCAAAAAACTTCCTTTGGGTCTTTTTAGAAAACCATCTTGAGAATAAGGTTATCTGTGGCTTTGGCGGTAAACAAGCTCTCTCAAGGTTAGGGTGTCCTGCCATTCACCGGGACCCCAAGTGAGAGGCAGTGAGAGAGATGGGGTGAAGCTAGGGGATACATGGGTGAGAGCTCTAGAACAGATTATAGAACAAATGTATAGAGTCAGACTTCAATAAACAATAGATAACTTACAGGTGTGCAGAAGGAATCCATTGACATTTAGAAAGGCCTAAGCCTTGATTTCAACTTAAAAATTTAAACATTTGCATTTTATACTACTATTACTACTAATTTATTATTTATTGTTATTGTTATAGTATGTGTATATGCACGGCAGGTGTGCCAAGCTGTGTGCAAAGAGGTCAGAGAACAACTAGCCGGAGTCATTTCTCTCCTCCCACCATGTGGGTCCCAGAAATGGAAGTCAGGTTGTCAGTCTCGGCAGCAAGCACCCTTACCCACTGAGCCATCCTGACAGTCCAGCTCTTGACTTTTCAATTCAACATTTCCATGCACAGTTAGAATGGTAACATGGTTATACCGTTAGAGATGACCCAAAGCTCTGTCAGCTACCTTACCTTCCATGAATATTCTAAATGATATTTTCAGGTTGGACCAATGTCAGAACATAAATCACTTGAATTTTATTTAATTTTGTTTTGTTTATTTAATTAATTTATTTATTTTTTGGTGTTGTAAGTCAAACTCAGGACCTTAGGCATGTCGAGCAAGTGTTCTACCACTAAAGCCACTCGACGTTTAATAATATCAAACATAACTTCACCTGTTTAAGGTCTTTAAAATAATTCACAATTAAAAACTCTTTTTTTTAAAATGCTCTCTGTTGTATTTGTATTTTGTCGATGCCTTTACTGACTTTCTGATTTTACATATGTGCACACAAACACATAGCAATTTCAAAGAGAAATTATTAAGACATACTGGTTATACTACAGCCACTTTTCAGTTTCATTCCCAAGAATGATCCAAACTATTTTTTTTTCTGATCGAGTCCTTATTTCTTTTTCTTTTTCCATACATTGTTTTGTTTTATTTTTTCCATTCAAGAACATAATTAAAGAAATAAATTTTTTTTCCTTTCTTCCCCTTCTCCCGGTCCCCTCCCACTACAGGGCAGGGCACCATGCCCTCTTTCAAGGAAGAAGGGGGAGGGAGGAGGGGTGGGGGGGTAGTGGAATTAAAAACTCTTTAAAAAAGTTCTCAGAAGGAAGAACCATGCTGTTAACTGATGACTCAAAATGAATGATCAGCAAGTCTTAACTGTTGAGAGAAAGCACTGATGGGCTAGGATGTGGCTCGGCCAGTAAGTGTCCACTAGCGTACATGAAGCCCTAGGTTTAAGTGCAAAAAAAGCATTAATAACCCTGGTAGGGTGGTCAAGTGCTATAATCTCAGCACTTGTAAGGTGGAGGCAGGAGCATCAGGAGTTCTAGGCCATCATCAGGCTAAATGGAGAATTCAAGGCCGGCGTGCAGGTACGTGAGACACCGCTTTGTTTTGTTTTATAAACAATGCTATCTTGGGCTTAAATATCTAGAGCTGGGGTAGGCAAACTTACTCTGAAAGAGCCAGAAAGTGAATATGTAATTTTTTGCTAGTTACATGAAATCCATCACATCTATTCAACTATTCACCTATATATAGTCTGAAAACATTGGAGAAATATGAAAAGAAATAAGAATGACTGTACCCCAAGCTACTTTATTAGAAGCCAGATCTGAATTTAGGTAATTTTAAATGTGTCATTTTGATCTTGTAAAGAAACAAGGATGGGAAATTCTCTAACAAATATATAAGAACTGTTTTCAGCTTGTGGGCCATATACAAGTCCATCTGTAGCAGAAGGAAGTGGCTGGGAGTCTTTAGTTTGCTGACCCTGGTATAGATCAAAGGACATTGTAACCCACCTTGGTTAAAACACTCATATCTAATTAAGCACCTCCCCAGGGTGGAAGGGATGGAGGATCTGGACATACTCCATAGAGGAGGAAAATCAAGATGGAGTGGGATGGGTATTGAGATATTTGAAAGAGAGTTACACCAATATCACCAATAGAAGGTCCTTCACCTGTGTTGTTTTATAGGCAAGTGGCGAGGAAGGGAAGTTTAAAGAGAACATTTGACAGCATAAGGCAGACATTTCTGTCCGAAGGAGCTGCCTCTCCATAAAATGGATCTGCTAAGGTTGCTGTCACGGAGTCATCTTTCAAGAATGTCACTAAAGGGATTCCCCACGTGGGGATGGGAAATGGAGAGAAGTGAAACATTCGGAACTATTACAAAGGAAGCCTAACCTTCAAAAATCCTTAGGACCTCTTGATTAATGTACTTTTTGATTTCTTCAAACGAAACAGCATCAGCCTAAAGGAGGAAAAAGAATAACTATTAAAAGAAAGCAGAATACAAGTGGGTAAGAAACAGAAATGTTGGACTTGGCAGACTTTTGTGGATAAACATCTGCCAGGCAAAATCCTTCAGGCAGTGCGCTATTTTGGACAATAAACACGTTTGATCAAATGCTTGGATAAACTGAAGTTCATAGTTGCTTTACAAGTAACTGGGATTATAATCAGTGATGCTAATATTTCTCCTAAGAAGGGAGAAATGTGGCTAGAGAAAATTAGGACTTCATTTCATAACCTTAAAAGGCTGAAACAATGCATGTTGTTCATAACCAATCACAATGGAAAACATGTACCCCACTCCTGGATTCTGGAAAAATCTATAACAATCACCAACATCATGTTGTTGCAGGATTATCCTATAAAATGTTTTTCTCATATTTTGCCTGTCTCATGCTACTATAAATTATATATTAACATGAATATATTTGCTAAATTTTAATTTTGGGTCATGAACCTAGCCTTTAATGACTGAGTCATCTCTCCTGCCCATAAGCAAATTTTTAATAGAAAATGCCTGAGATACCTGGTAACTACAAGTAGGTAAGTGTTGTCAACTGAATGCTTAGTTCTTTGACAAGAAACCACATTTATAGTAGCCATGTTTTATTGATATACTTTGATATTTTCAGAAGGGATTTCTCACTTTTCAAGACAGCCAGGATTTGAAGGTATTTCAGTGCTATTCTTTGTATGCATAGTTATTTTCTGAGGCTCCATGTATGGCAATGAAGATAATATAGCACACGTTAGAAGCTGTGATGCAGGAACTCCCTCCCATTGCCAATCACACACTTTGAGGAATGTATAACAAAGCCCAGTGGGATGTGACCAGATGAGGGACATGAAAGATCTGTGGGAAATCTCCATGGGGGGTGATTTTTCAGACATGGCCCTGCTTATTCCTACAAATTAGGCAGCTGCCTTTAATCTGTCTAAGTGCCTGTCTTGATGAGTTTTCCATCATTCTCCCCTGATTCCTTCGTCATGTTTGCATATCAAGCCTGCATATATGATGATAAGACTGTGAGCTTCTCTGTGCACAGCAGTCCATTCATTTAGAATGCAAGAAGAAAAAAAGACAATGTGATGTCCCCATACGGTGCTGATTTCTATTGCTCAGAACTGCTACCTTGTCTTCAATGTGCATGGTAAAAATGAACTTGAATGAAAGTTCTGAGAAGTCAAGGTGGACACAGGTCCCACCCCTAACCAAGACGCCATCTGCAACTAATACCTGCTGGCAAAGAGAACTATCAGCTTTCTCCAATGGAGTGTCACCGGGCAACTACACTCCAGGGTGGGTCTCATGCCCTGTTATCCAATGCGAAACAAACTCAAAGGCATTTGTGTGGATTTATTTTGTTTTGCTTTGTTTGGGCATTTTTTTGTCTTACTGGGTTTTTGCCTATTTGTCTTGATTTTTGTTTTTGTGGGATTTTTTTGTTTATTGATTTTTTTGGCTTTTGTTTCTTATTTGTTTTGAGAGAGAGAGAGGGAGAGAGGGAGAGAGAGAAATTGGGTGAGTTGGGTGGGTAGGGAGGTGGGAAGGATCTGGGAAGAGTCAGGGAAGGGGCAAACATGATAATATACATTGTATAAAGTTTTTTAAATAAAAAATCATCTAGAATGAACAGTGTGATAGTAGAAATTGACACTGAGGTCAAGTTTGCAGGCTTTCAACTGGCACAGTTTAGGAACGAGGTAAAAATAAAGAAGTAGGAAGGTTGAGGAAATGCCTTGCTTTTCATTGGTCGGAGGAAAGTATGTCTTTAACTTCCTACTCATTCCAGGGTCCTCCTTTGTTTTTGACACAGACACGTTCAGAACTCCTCAACTGAATGGCCACCTACCATTCTTCCTGAAATATTAGTAAGGTAAGAGCTGCTTCAAGTGACCCTGCTCTTGGCCTCAGTCATTCCTACTTCAAAGCACTATCTAGGGCAGACTTGTTTGGGTGGCCACCTGAACAGAGTCCCAGGGTGACAGAGATGTGTATGGCTGTGTAAGAGCAGCTGTAGATACTATTGTAAAAACACGGTTTGGGGCATGTGTGGTGGTACGCACCTTCAACCCCAGCACTCGGGAGGCTGAGGACGGAGGATCAGGAGCTTCAGTCCAGCCTGGGATACATCACAAGATCCCGTCTCAAATATCTGCCCCCAAATCACACTAAACAAACCCAAACCCACACAATGAACCAAACAATGATTTTGGAATCAGCCAGACCTGGGTTTGGACCCTCTTAATAATGTTTTGAGGTTGATCAAGGCAACTTTGCTCCTGCGTTTGTAAATAGATGGGAGAAGGGGACCCACTCTTCCAGCTTGGCTGTGAAGATCAAGGATGTAATGGAGATGTCAACAGAGGACCTAGCACCTAACTTTAAATAACGGTGCACACCAGCTTGTTTTATATGTTTACAAAGGATTGGCATTTCTTTCATTATAGAAAGTCACATGGTCAGTATGAGCCAGGGGCTCCACTTACCGGCATGCCCGGGATGCCTGGAGAGCCGGGAGGGCCCTGATGGCCAGGTGATCCTACTGAGCCCTTGCTTCCTGGGGGCCCCACAGGACCTATGGCTCCTTTCATGCCCATAAGGCCTGGTTTGCCACGTTCACCTTGTGGGCCTCTGTCTCCTGGAATTCCCTGATCACCCTGTGTGGGGAGAAAATAAGGAGTTACCCTTTCTAGTAATGCTGTGGCTAATAGCAAATTCCTGGATCCATACTGGCATTCATTTTCTGTGGGTTCTTAGATTATATCCATCTGCCCTGTACCCCAGCCTGACCATTAACATGTGGGATTATTAAAAGTATCTCCTAGTTAGGGCAATGTTGAAAATGAATGCACCCAAGTAACATGCTTAAAACAATGTCTGACCCCTTGGAAGCACTCAGGAAATAGATCCTAGTAACAGTGAGAGTTGTCTTCATTCAGTCTATAATGATGTCAGCACCCACTGTTACTTCAGGTTTGGGTCTCTTTTGTAATCACACAAAGAGGTTGCCAACAGGAGCACATCTCTGAGATTTTTCACCTAGAAAAACTCCAACCTGCTCTAATTCACAGGGTTATCTCCCCTTTGCATTTTGATTTGGCCTTTCTTAGATCTTTTGGAGTTTCTTTTATACTCATGTTTTGCATGTGTATTCAGTGATGAAAAACATATATGACACAGGAAAACAAGATCAGAGAGCTTTAAGAAAGTTTCTAACCAGGGACAGGTGGTAGGGACACATGCCTTTAATCCCAGCACTCAGGAGGCAGAGGCAGGTGGATCTCTGTGAGTTCGAGGTCAGCCTGGTCTACAAGAGCTAGTTCCAGGACAGGCTCCAAAGTTACAGAGAAACTCTTTCAAAAAACAAAACAAAACAAACAAAAAAAGAAAGAAAGAAAAGAAAAAGAAAAGAGAAAAATCTCTAAGCAAGTGATGGGGGCAGGTGGAGGAGCAACTGCCCCAAGATGACTTGTTCAAGAGCACATATGAATGATAAGAATTTGTGGAGTAAGATGTGAGACTTATCAGTGAGAAGGCTCTAGCTGGGTCTGAATCTGAGAGTAAGGTGTAAGGTTGCCTTTGTTGGGGGCCTGTGTCTGTACTGTGTGTGCCCAAGGGAGGTGTGACCCCACAGCAAGTGCTTCACTTGCATGCCTTCAGTTCACATGTACGACTCTGGGAAGTGAGTGTGAGCTGAGTGTGACAGGCAGGTGCCCCCCCCCCACACTTCCCGCACTATTCCTGGGTCTGTAATGCTCTGCAACAGACTCACATGTATTTCTCTTGATTTTAAAAAAAAATCATGAAAATAAGTGAACAATCACAGGTATTAATGCGATCATAAGGTACTACAGGAGATAAAGAAGCCATGTAGAAAGAAAACACATGCCTGTAATAATGGCATTTTCTTATAAAATGTATCAATACGTAGACTTCTCAGCTCGTGTCTGCAGAAACTTCCAAGATTAAAAAATATTAACATACTTGGATTTATGATCTATATTTTATGATCATGTGAACCTTTAATTTTTTTTCTTTGGTTTTTCAAGACAGAGTTTCTTTGTGTAACAGCCCTAGCTGTCCTGGAACTAGCCCTGTAGACCAGACTGGCCTCAAACACACAGAGATCCTCCTGCCTCTGCTTCCCAAGTGCTGAGATTAAAGGTGTCACCACCACTGCCTTGCAGAACATTTACATTTTTATGCGTGGGACCTGGTGGGATAACTGAGCTGACACCTGTCACCCACTGTCATTTCAGGCCTCAAAAGGGCACATGGCATCCATCACCAGACTTGATGTGTGGGTTTCATCCACGTGCGCAGGCCACAGGGTGGAGGCAGAGAACTCCTCTGACCCCACATAATTCTTTTTTCAAATATTTTTTTCTAAAAAAAGATGTTTGTAGTGTTTATTTTTAAGAAAACCTGAGAGAAAATAGTTGCTTGGAAAAAGAGGACTAAGGAAGCCCTATATAGTCATTGCCTATTGCCAGTTGAAAAAATGTTTATAAAACACTCTCAATCTGATTTCAAAAGGATATATACTTTATATTGATTATATGTGTACATTATACATAAGACTGAAATACATTCAAGATATCTAGTGTTTATCCCTGTGTAAGGATGCCTGGAAGGCTTTTTCTTCTTAAATTTATGCTATCTTGTTTTTTCAGACTTCCTTCCATTATCACGAATTACTTGTGTAACATTTTAAAAAATGCCAATAAATTAGACACTAGTACACAAACACATATATGGTCACAAACATAGGAGCCCCCCTAAAAAGGACTCTGCGAAGTAACAAGGCTTGCATAACTTACATCGGGAACACAAGTCCTACTAGGCGCTTATGATTCAGTACAGAAAATGCTGTTAAGTTCCAGTACCAGCACCGGTAGCCCCCAGAGTTGTAACAAAAGTACACCCCATGCCTGCATGCGGAACTTCACATTCGGTTCCCTTCCTACTCCTCTCTATCTTCAGTTTCCCTACTCCACGTAGCGCTCCCATGGATCTGTGTTTCTCAGCCTGGGTGGTCTTGTTCCCTAGAAGGCATTTAGTGATGCCTGGGTAGTGTCTGCGGAGGCAGGATGGTGCTGCTGCATCAGGACAGAAGCCAGCAATGCCAGCAGTGTTCTGCAATATGCTAGGCGGCCAAACACTACAAAAACTTACCTGTCTCCCCGTGTCAGTACCACTGTGGGTGAGAAATGGTGATTAGAGTTGGCCTATGTGCCTCAGACAGGAGGGTGGTAAGACCCTTTCAAACTGGAATAGAAAGGCAGACTTGTGTGCACCAAGACCAACTAGCAGGCACACTCTCCACATGACTTGCTCAAGTGTTGCATCCTATTCCTAGTGGATACATTGTTTCATGTACATCCTAACCATTTCATGTCAGGAGAACCAAAGTTGTCTACAGGCTTTGTTGTGTGGCTAAAGTGATGGAAGAGTTGTATCAGACAGAGGGGAGCATCAACCTCAATAGTGATATACATACGCGTTCTCCTTTGGGGCCTCTGTCTCCAGGTTTACCCATGATGCCCTGGAAAACAGATGTCAACACTAAAAATCATTGCTTACCAAGATTTTCCATCAGTCTAACTGATGACCCAAATGGTTTTGAGATGCATATACTTAAAAAGTAGAAATTTTAAGAATTGATACAATTTAAATTGTTTTTTTTCCCATACCTGAGCACCTGGTAACCCATCTTTTCCATTTATGCCCTAAAAAGATAAAAAAAAAATTGTCTATCCCATGTCTATGTACAGTCATAGTTAAACACAAAAATATCATGTTACATATTTCTTCAGATATCTTGGTGAAGCCTGAATGGCAAAATCGAATGAGAATCAGTACAACCTTGTGGCCCCAAGTTCAAATTCTGATTGCCATCTACTGGCTCCATTGACCAGGCTCGGGGATTTAGTCCATTGATTAACACTGGCGTCTTCACATACATAGCGAAGAACCTAAGAATGACTTTACAACCAAACGGAAGCACAGCAACATGGAAGTGTGGCGTCCTCTCAAGCGGTCACCGAAAATGGCTTCCTCCACCTCCTATAAGGGGGCCCCAAAGCATTCAATGGATGAGCTGTGGAGATATTTTATACCTTTGTTGTGCAACAGCTTTCTCTGAGATAAAACCTTCCATCTGGGAGGGAAGTTCTTTAAGACTCAGGATATTTTAAAGGAAGATGAAATGTTCCATCCTTCAGGGAAGCTAATTAAAATTCAGGATAAACAACTTGAAAGCTTTAGGAAGTTCCTGAAACTGACCATATTCACTATGCTCCTCCTTCCCAAGGTTAGATGAACAGTAAGGACTTCTGAGAGATGCCCTTAGATCTGCTGAACTGCCCAGAAACAATGGAAGAATCTGGAGAACGCACTGAGAGACACCTTTAGATCAGCTGAACTACGCAGAAACAGTGGAAGAATCTGGAGAATGCACTCTCCATCCTGGTGAGCTGTCTGTAAGTTGTGCAGTGAGTACCAGGGCTTCAGCTTTTGTGAGCATTATCCACAGTGATGCAGCTTTCTGGGCATCATTTGTGTGCCTGCCAGGATCTCCTCACCTACACTCCTGTAAGTCATGCCAGTTAAACTCACTAGTTCACCAAGCTGTGCTTCACAGGGGTCCTTTCTTCGCTCTGCTGTTGATTCCCTGTCTGTCTGAGGAGACACTCACTGGCGTCTTTCTGGGATTCGTATCTCCACAACAACCTTCTAGCAGTTTTAAGCCCAGGTTCCCTCTCAGCAAATGCTGTCACTTGGTTCTGAGGGAATTTCATAACATGGCCAGAATGTGTTCCTACTATAAAATAAACCATCAACTGGGGAAAAATGAGTATTTTTCAGTTTGAAAGAATAGTAAATGAGAGCTGGGAATCTATAATAGTAGTTTTTGAGACTATTAGGCAGTGACTTTTTTTTTTTATTAGAAAGTGGGAACTTCTGGGACCTCTAAAAGGTATTCTGGAAGTGGTCATAAAGCCAGCCCTGACTGGAGATTTGTAAAACTGACAGAATTGCCTGCCAGATACAGAGGGAAGAAAAGGGCTTGGGGTCAAATCAAATACCTAGAGCCTGACTGCAAATGTGGCTTGGGAAGTGATTTGAAGAGAGAGAGATGAAGGAGAGGGAACGGCATTTCCTAGCCAGCGGGCATGGCATAGATGCGCTCTGGGAGAGCCTGAGAGACTTTGATTGTGTGGGCACAGACTCCCCAAGGACACAGCTGCAGACAGCCACCTGTTTCAGGGCTATAAACCACGCTGACATCTGTTGCGGTTGATAACCCAACCACAGGCTCAGGACTTCTCTGAAGCACCCTGGGAATTCTGGAGAGCGCTTTAACTAAGAATATGTTACCTGAAGTGTATAGTTCAAGACTTTATTACCTGCCAGAACACTAACAACACAGATAAAGCTGATTAAAGAGAGATTGAGAAACAACTGTGACACCTGAATAAAAGAGAAATCAAATGTAAAACTGGAGCTCATGCTTTGAACCTTGAAAATGTGCATAAGTTTCTCTTTTTAAAAACATCCAAACATTAGCCGGGTGGTGGTGGCGCACGCCTTGGATCCCAGCATCAGGAGGCAGAGTCAGGAGGATCTCTGTGAGTTCGAGGTCAGCCTGGTCTACAAGAGCTAGTTCCAGGACAGGCTCTAAAAAAACTACAGTGAAACCCTGTCTTGAAAAACCAAAAAGAAAAAAAAAAAGCATCCATATACATACACAAAGAAACATGATCATATCTATCCCCCATTTCCCCACCAACTCTCCATGAATCCCTCTCAGTATGGCCCCTTCTCAACTTCATGTTCTCTTCTCTTGATAACAGACTAAATCCAAGCTGCACTGCCACTCTACTCACGGGGGGGGATAGGGTGGCAGCGCCCTGGTGGGGGCTCCCTCGGACAGGAATGAGTGCCCCCTGCAGCAGCGTTCAGCACCCACCATTGCTAGCACAGAACAGTTGCTCAAAAACGTTCGTTTAATGAAAATCAATTGCCGATTGTATTATATACAGGGAACTCAATTGCAAGCCTTTTACGGGCTGGCTCACAAGGCTTATGGAGGAAAATTTGTTAAGGGGAGGTGACAGGAAGCTCAGAACATTATAGTGTTCACTCGGTACTTCCTATAGCCAGCACTGCAAGTCTCTTCACATCGCATGCCACCTGATTGACTCATGGAACACCCTGGGTTATCGATCAAGCCCAGAATGCCTAACTCTGAACAGCATATGCCTTTTGTCTCTTGCATTGCCACCTCTGAGGAGATGAAGGCCAGAGAATTCATCAACTCTGAATGTCAGAGAAATATCGAACTAAGTTCCTAAGATCGGTGGTACTCATTTTCAGTACTTCCTTTCTGTACATGACAGAGCAAATGACCAAGACCTTCTGTAAAAAAAAAACTTGGTAGGGTGGACAGATGACTCAGAGGTTAAGGGTACTTGTTGCTCTCCCTAAGGACTGGGTTTGGTTCTTAGCACCCATCTGGTGGCTCACAATCCTCTCTAACTACAGTTCCAGGGGATCTGATGCCCTCTTCTAGCTTTCACATGCACCAGGTACCCATATAGTACACATATGGTACACATATACACATGCGGTCACGCTACACATAAAATAAAATAAATATTAAAAGATGAAAAAATCCTTAAAACAAAACCCAGAGCTTCACACGCCTCTCTCTGGTCTCAGGACACTCTCAGCTCACAGGAGGGCCTAGATGTGTAATCACTGGGTGGGCGTGACTGTCATAATGTCATATCAATGCACAAGCTTTTATAGGGCTCTGGGCATGACACGCCTGCAGTAATGGTCATTAATGACATTGTCAGGACAAGGCCCATAGTAGGTTTTCTTCCTTAGTTTATCACATAGGCGCTATTCCAGCAAGCTGTTGGCTTCTTCCTATTTTAGGATGTGACAGGACATTTAATTTAAACTCCACTGAAGTTACTAGACCTAAGAAACAATGAGTCCACTTTAGTAGCACTTACAGAATCTCACCTTTCCCCACCATTGTTTAAATTGAAAGACAGCACATAGAGATCTAGGAAACTCCTGGAGGAATCCCTGCCAGTACCCCAAATTCAATTCTTAGAACCTGTCTGCACTTCATTCTGAAGTTGCTTGCTGAGATCTTCGATTTCTGAGGAGGAAAGTGAAGAGACAATGCATAGAACATCTCTTGGAATAGCAGTGTCTAGATTGTAAGTACTTACTGGCCTCCCCGAGGGTCCCTCTGGTCCAGGAAAACCTGTATCTCCAACAGGCCCTCTCTCACCCTAGAAGTTTGTTCCAAGAAAAAAAGTTCATTGGTAAAAATTTCTTTAAAATAGCACCTAGATACTACAGCAGCGTATCTGCTGCTAAATTGCTGGTAGCTTACCGGCTCCCCTTGAACTCCTGGAGGGCCTGGGGCACCGGGCTTCCCCTGTAAGAAAACCAAATAATAAAAATGTTAGGAGCCGTGTTACCGATGCCATACATTTCTGCCTCCACAAGAGTTTAGGTTACTGTCTATTTGGACTAGTACATGTTCCAGAGCACAGTCGACCCCAGAGGCTGTAAGGCATACACTACAGAGTCCTGAGCAGGAGAGGGAGGATATTATTGAACATGTACCCTCATTATTGGATGTCCTTATGTCTTTTTTTCCTGGCAATTCTTTCTTGCTCTAGGCCAGTGGTTCTCAACATTCCTAATGCTACATCCTTTAATACAGTTCCTCATGTTGTGGTGACCCCGAAGCACATTATTTATTTTTACTACTTCGTAACTGTAATTTTGTTACTGTTATGAATTGTAATGTAAATATCTGATATGTAGGATGCATTTTCATTGTTACAGATTGACCCAAAGGGGTCACGACCCATAGATTGAGAACTGCTGCTCTATGGTGTAGGAGGTGGAGGTGGGAGTTTGGGGAGGGTGTGCTGGTTGTTGTTGTTGTTTGTCAAGTTGATGCAAACTCGAGTCATTTAGGAAAAGGAAACCTTAATTGAGGAGTTCCCCCATCAGACTGACCTGTGGACAAGTCTGTGGAACATTTTCTTGATTAATGATTGACGTGGGAGGGCCAGCTCACTGTGGGCAGTGCTACAGCTGGGCTGGTGGTCCAGGGTTGTACGAGAAAGAAGGTTGAGCAAGCCATAAAGTACAAACCAGTAAGTAGTAGCCTTACACTGTCTCTATTTCAGTTCCTCCCTCCAGGTTCCTGCCCTGTTTGAGTTCCTGCCTGATTTCCTTGAGGGATGGGCTATGTCCAGGACACATTAGTCAAATAAACTTCCTAAGTTGTTTTTGGTCATTTTTTAAAAAATCACAGTACTAGAAAGCACAGTAAGATAAAAGGCAGAGGTGAGAGGCATTTAGGTCAGGTTCTGAGTTTCACAAGGGAACTTTTATGTTGGTAGTAAAATAATATGAAAAAAAATTTTCTTTGAAAAGCTGTATTTGGGTAAAAGGTTGAGGAAAATATTTTTCCCCCTTCAATGTGCTATGGCCCAAAGAACAAGAAGCAGGAAACCATGGAGCAGACAGACCACAGGAAGAGGTAGGGACATGGCACTCGCATTGTTTGAATTTGAAATGTACCCTACAGGCTCATGCATTTGAACACGAGGTCCTCAGCTGCTGAGGTTTGGGGAAGTTATAAACCTTTAGGACTGTGGTTTTACTAGTAGAAATAATCTGGTTGCTCAGAGGCAGGCCTTGAGGCTCATATCCACTTCCTGGTTCCTGCCTACTGTTTGGTCTACCGACATGCAGAAAAAGCATTTCAAATTCTTTCTGCGTCTGCCCAGCCTACCCCAGCTGCCATGCCTTCCCTGCCCTGATGGGCTTTGTCTACAGACTTTGAGCCTTAAGTTGCTCCATCAAGTATTTCGTCACAGGGATGGAGAACATTACTAACACAGGGGTCCAGCTGACACAGGAAGTGAAGCTCAGAGCATCAGATTGAGTTTACAGTGTTGTCTATGGAAGAGAACCTCCTGCTCTCCGGGCCTATGGCCGGGAAAGATGTTGTGGGGACAGAGAGGAGCAGCTGAGACTTTAAAATGAAAGGGTCTCATTTTCAACCTATGTTAGAATTTTTGGAGGTGAGCCCCTTCAGAGAAGGGAGAAAGGAAGACATTCTAGAGAAAGCTCTGGGTAACCCTGGAAACAGAGGAAAAAGACAGACTACTGTGTTCTAGGAAGGGCAGGATTGGGTCCAGTGGGCCTCCACTGAATAGTCATGGCAGGCCCAACTGACTTTAGCTTTTCTTCTACTGTAAGAATCACCTTAAGAGTTTTAGACAGTGTGGAATACATCTCTGTCTCTGTCATCTGTTACAAAATTTGACATGTACTCACTTGAAAGTGTATGACAGTGGCATTGAGTGCATTTATAATGTCTTGTAGCCATTATCACTTCTTGTAGGCCCGGCTAACTGTTCTGTTTTCCAAGGACCAATTAAAAAATACTTTTTTTTTATAATTGCACAATTGCACATGTGTAGTCATGACAGTTTTTACCCTTTCCTAATTTGGAAGTTGCCAAGTGCTTTTAAGTGTTGTGAATGCTGCTTTTAAAGCAAATTTATCAGCTGTGAGATATTCAAATACATGTCTGATATTTCAATCAAACTACAGCCTTCAAAAATATTTCTGGAATTTCTCACTTAAACTATCTTTTGAAACTAACACACATACTTTAATCACTTTGCTGGTATCTGATGTGGGAAGTCCTTCTGTATATGTGTTGCTTTTTATCAGTTAATAAATAAAGAAGTTTGTTTGGCCTGTGATAGGGCAGAGTAGAATTAGGTGAGAAAACTAAATTGAATGATGGAAGAAAGAAGGCAGAGTCAGTGAGGCACCATGTAGCTGCCATGTAGCTACCACAGGTGACAGACATGCTCAAACCTTGCCAGTAAACCATGAGCCTCATGGTAAAATATAAAATATAGAAATAGGTTAATTTAAGATGTAAGAGCTAAATAAAAATATGCTTAAGCTATTGAGCAAACAGTATTGAAATTAATATAGTTTCTATGTGTTTATTTTGGGTCTGGGCTGCTGGGAAAACAAATGAGCAGCCTCTGGCAACAATTTGGCACCAACGGGGTTGACTATATCCATGTAAAACCTGAAAAAGCTTGAAAAGGAATTCTAGACACAAAAGAACAGACTTAAGCATGACTTCTCAGTAGCCAGCATTTTTTGGGGGGGATGCGCTCTGTTCATTGGTGGCAAGCAGGGGTGCCAAGGATCCTTTAAGGGAGATCTTCCTGATTTAGCATTAGCAGCGCTGAGGATCCTTTAAGAGAGGTCTTCCTGATTCAGCATTAGCAGCAAAACACTGCAGAGGTGGCTTCCTGGTTTACCAGCATGAACATCTCTGACTCTTCCAGGAAGTCCAACTATGGAACACTTAAATGGTGTTTGTGGGCCTGGGTACTTGTATGGCCACTCGTGGATTAAGAGGAAAGTAGCAGAGATCATGCCCATGGCTCAGCCCTGCCCCCTCCCCTGCCTGGACGGGTGGTGGGATTGAGTCTGCTAGGCATGAACAGGCAGGAGAGCATGGAGGATTCCCGCTGCTGTACACAGAGGTATTTCCAGGCTGTGCACTGTGCTGCATGGCAGATTTAGCTTTCACTCAGATAAAAAGGGTTTATATGCTGCACAGTGCTACCCAGAGTTGAGGTGGTGAGGATGGCTCCCACCCAGCAGTCCCAGAGCTGGCAATGAATGTTCTCTGTCATATTAAAAGCCTGAGAGAGGTGGAGCCAGCATCAAGGGCCACTGCAACTGTGCTGCTTACCATTTCAAAACACTCCTGGTCAGAAAATTATTACAGATAAGCAATAAAGACAGATCCAGATAAAAAAGACCTCTAAATTGGTCACAGTGCTATATAAATGTACATAGGCTTGAAAGAGAGGAGAAAAAGAGTATAGTTATAAAAAGAAGTAAATTGTTTAAAAAATAAAAATTAAGCAAAGTCTTTAAAGAGACAAAGTACAAACAACTATAGATTAAAGGAGTAAAGAAAAATATGCCATGTAAAAATGAAAAGTGCACAGAGGATCTGGATTATGTATATTATTGTGTTTTCTTTGAATTTTTTGGCTGTGAATGAGCTAAGTACAGAAAGACATTTCATTGTATAGGTTGTTAAGTTAAACCAACATATATATTTTAAAGGTATCTTAATTTCAAAATTTGGGTCTAAGGCTATGCTGCTTTGGAAAAGAGGTTCTGCTTTTGTTTCCTCAGAAGATGAGAACCTGTGGTTTCCTTCCAGACTAATGTGGTTTGATGGACCAAGACCCCTGTAAGGTCACCATGAATACCCCTAAAAAATTGCTTTGTCCAACAAAAAGCAGGAAGCAGTTTGAAGAGAACTATGTCCAAATTCCCCAAGCATTTTTTATAAATGTTTGTTTACATTTAAAAGAGGATATGCTATAGAGATGAATACTTTGTATTAGTATGGATCTTGGTCTATTGATACAAATTTAAGTTCAATTTTGTTATATGTATATTTCTGCTCTTGATTAAGGTATTGAGTTTGTGCATCTCATTTAAAAATGTAATATAGGAATATAGGTTATAGATAATCATCTATAAAAGTCAAGCTTGTAGTCATCATGTTAGTTAGATTTTCCAGGTATATAGAGATATAGTTCAGTTAGATAATCTTCAAACCTTTCAAAGACCTACAGAATATGGAATTTAAAATGTTTTAAGAACATAGGACTTTACATGACAATGAGACACATCTGCTCCTGGCAGCATCAATCTACTTCAAAGGGGATGATGGGCATCAAAAAGGCTCCTTATGGGGTTTGCTAGCCATTTGGGCAAGAAACTGTGCTTGTCTGGACTGTTTGATGTTATACTGCTTGAACTGGACATGCAGGAGCCACAGAAAAGTGCTGAAATTGTCTAAAGATGAGACAGTCCTTTAGGGTCCCTGCTTCATGAAAGAGTCTGCAAGATATTCTGCAGGAAACAGAAGAAAGTGACTGACAAACTGCCAATAGAGGCAGAACAGTCTTTACAATTTCCTGCTTTGTGGGAAATTCTGCCAGATACTATGGGCCTATAGGCTGAAGATGGATGCTCCAACATTACAGAAGAACTTTGGGTGACTGTCCAAGCAGCGAAATGTCTCTGTCAATTCTAGAGTTTTAGAAGTTGCTTACAAAGCACTTCCTGTTTTCTTAGGTAATATTATATCCTTCTGGAGTCTTTGATGGAGTTGAAGAACAGATAGTTATAGTTTTCTTTAGTTATGATAAATGATAAAGGAGATATAAATATTGTAACTGTAATTCTTGCTTGATACTTGTTTTGTTATATGTAATTTTACTATGTTAAAGTTAAAAGCTTTATTTAGACAGAAAAGGGGAGGTGATGTGGGGGGTCCTTCTGTATATGTGTTGCTTTTATTGGTTAATGAATAAAGAAACTGCTTTGGCTTGTGATAGGGCAGAGTAGAGCTAGGCAGCAAAACTAAATTGAATGCTGGGAGAAAGAAGGCAGAGTCAGTTAGATGCCATGTAGCCACAACAGGAGACAGATGCACCAGAACATTGCTGGTAAACCATAAGCCTCATTGTAAAATATAAAATAATAGAAATGGGTTAATTTAAGAAGTAAGAGCTAGCTAGAAGTACTCTTAAGCTATTGGCTAAACATAAACAGTATTGTAACTAATATAGTTTCGGTGTGTTTTTATCTGGTCTGGGCTGCTGCGAACGGCCTCAGGCAACAGGTATCTCAGAATATTTCTTTGAACACTGACAATTTATGGTAATAGTAGAAAGTATTTTGAAGTCACATGTCGATGAATGTCATGGGAAAATGAGTTTCTTTGTGAGTGTGAGAGAACAGATTGAGATGGAATTCTGAGTATGGTTCCAGAAACAGAGTCCCCAATGCTAACGAGGAGGAGAGTCAGATGTGTGTGGAGGGTGTAAGATTAAGTGTGAAGTCTGCTTTCCTAAACAATCTTCATTTTATATAAATTCTGGAGAAAGTAATTTTCATTCTTTCCCTTGACAATTGTACACATTTTCAGTCTCAGTATGGACAAATCTAATAAGGAATGTCATTCTCTGTAAAGCATGTACACGATGGGTAGCCTTTTATCATTTATTTGAGCTAGTTAAATGTAATAATGAGGGGTCCATGGACCTTTTTAGGATGGAGGTAGCTGGCAATGTATGGTGGCTGTGGGGGGGTCTTAGGTTGTATAGGGTGATGCTAAGTGGTGTTAGTGAAGCAGCCGTGGGGTGGGGTTGACAGTTGGAACCCTTCTCATCTTCACAGTGCTCCTACTACCCAAGCAAATGATTTTCATGGGCTTGTAATATGATACTGGACTTTCCCTGTGGGGTCGCCTGCCAAGAGGATAAATGGCCTCTTACTCATAAACCGTGACCACAAAATTTTAATGAGGGCATCATGAATGAAGATCAGAATTATTCCAAGGGCTCAGAGAAATGATTTCAGCCTTTCTGGGAGCACTTTCTATTCATTTGCAAAGACCTTGATGAGATTAAAGCATTTGACACCAGAGAGCAACAAAGATGACTGAGAGGATTGAAGCCTGGTTTACGAGAAAACATTAGCAGCAATAAAGCTCTGCTAATAACCCTTGGTGAAGTGAGCACCCAAGCAGACTACAGCTTAATGTGTGAGCCTGATACATATGTCCCAAGATGAGAACTTGGCCTCAGGGATATAGAGAATTGCTGAAATATGACAGGGACAGAGGTATAAAAAGTGAGTTTTCAAAGCTGTGCACACACACTAATGCACAGCCATGTGTAACAGGATTTCCTCTCTTTCCATGAAAGACATTTGGGAAGGCAAAAAAAAAGGGCAAAAAAATGGGGAACGGTCAAAATACAGAACAGACATGCTAGAATCGAGAAGGGGACAGGCTCTGGACAACTGTTGCCATCAGCCACCATATTCTCAAAAACCCTTGATCACTAGCTATACACTGAGATAGAAATGCATACCTAAAAAGCTAACATGACATAAGCCAAACTCACCGACATGCCGGCTATTCCTGGGGGACCTGCTGGGCCTCGATCTCCCTGTTGAGATTAACATAGAAATGGCTACTTACAATGATAGTTATATACTCTTTACTTTTATAATCATTGCTCAGATAGTAATTTGACATGCCATTGTGGATGGAGAAAATCTCACAAGGCTCTACCCCTAGATGAAAAGTGCAGAGGAAGGGAGAGAGAGAGAGAGAGAGAGAGAGAGAGAGAGAGAGAGAGAGAGAGATTTTCAGTCTTCTCCAAGGATGAGCCTCCTGATAGATTATCCAACTAGAAGTGGGCATCCCTAAACACACACACACACACACACACACACACACACACACACACACACACACACATACACACACACACGCTACTAAATGGCCTCAACAGGCTACATTTATAACAAATTGTTTATATATGTGAGTAATAATGAAGAGGAGGCCACGAATTTGGGGGAGGGGGACAAAGGAGTTGGAGGCAGAGAGGAAGGGGTAGAAATGTTGTAAATACAATACTTATGTATATAATTAAAAGAAATTGGATTTGTAAAGCCTTTGTTGAATATAATAAGTGTTATTGTTATTAACTTGCATGAAGAAAACTAGAAAAGCAGAAAAATGTATACACAATTCAACCTATTATATTTTTGTTCTCTAAAGAACAAAGTAATTCATAGTTCTAATGAAAACCATTATTCATGATATTACTTTGGCTTATTTCAAGAGGAAACCATGTACTCTAACAGCTAAAGTTAGTCAATATTTAAAATTCTACACATAATAAAAATTACTACTATGACCTGAAAGATTAAGCACACTGAATGTCTCCTGAGAATCTCTTCTTCACCTACTCCTGTTGGATGCAGGGTTAGAATAAGAAAGACTGAGAACTAAAGATCTGTAGTTCTCCAATGACCAGTCAGAAGATCCATGTAATTGCTCTGAAAAACAGTGTGACTCAGGCGCCTTCAAGAGGCAGTGTGTTTCAGATATGGCTGGCGCTGCTGTCCGTGCTGGGGATGACATGTGGGAGAGCAAAGTGGCAATTTTATTGAGCAGAACCCATAGTTTTTAAAAAAAAAAAACTCACAATTTTTCTTAGGGATGTAAAAGAAGACTTGATGAAATAAAGATATATGGAGCATAAGACAATGCCATAATTTATAAACTTAAGGTGACTAAATGGGAATAATACACCTTGTAAGTTAATGGGAGACCCAAATAGGAAAACTATACCTTGTAGGTTAAGAGTTCTGTTTGCAGTTTTCCTCTTTGTCCTGTGCAAGTTAAGAGTTTCTATTTGTAATTAAAAGGTCTCTGTCCTGTACAGGTTAAGGTTTTTGTTTGTAGTTCAAGAATAAACTCTTGTTTGTCCTGTATTAAGTTCTTGCAAGTTAAGGTTTTTATTTGTAATTAGGAACAAGCTCCTGTTTCTTAGATCTGATTTAAACTGCTTGCAACCCCACTTGCACGATGTCCATCCTTACCCTTGATCCTTCCTTATCATTGTATCCTTTTAACAATGGGAACACCTTATCTCTCCTATAAAAGGGACTTCAATAGGTCAGCAGGGGCTGCTTTCTCAAATCCTGACTTAGGGGGAGACAGCTGACTTGGTCAGTCCCCAAAATACAGCTTGCTTTAATTGGACACTTGTGGATTTGGTCTTTTCTCCTCAGGCTTAACCATTCCTCCATAATTTCTTCAATTTCTGCCTCTAGGTTCCTGCTCGAGTTCCTGCCCTGACTGTTTGACAATGGAGTGTGATGTGGAAGTGTAGCCAAGCATAAACCCTTTCATTCCTCCAAGTTGCACTTGCTGAGAATATTTTATCACAGCAACAGAAAACGAAGTAGAATGTTAGGTAATGCCGGAGCTTACCTCCGTCTCTTCCATCCCCTGTAGCTGAGAGCACAGCCAACAGTTCCTCCAGTGGCCACAGTGAGCAGCACTGTTTGATATATTGGGGTCACCTTTCTACTCTATCCCCACTTCTCAGACCTCATAGCTAAGACTTCTGCATTCACACATTGACCTTCTCATTATCGCTGGAGCTGGTGGCTTGTCTCCGGGTCCTTACATCGGTGGTTTCTGCTTCATGAATCGTTCCTTCTTCAGACTTATGAGGACATGGCTAATTCACCTTCCTTGAGTCACTGCTCAGCTCTTACTTTCTGGGATATCATATGATGATGTTGGAGGACCCTCTACCCCCACCAAGCACGTGTGACACCCTTTAACCTGTTCTGCTTTTAATTTCTTTCTGTAACATTTTCTGATAACTTTGTTTTGATCATGCATTGCCTGTTAGTTTCTGTATCCCTCCATAGAAAACAAGCCCTGTAAGTATAAATGCTTCACTTGTTTCATTCTCCTATGCTTAATAAACATAAAGCAGTTATTGGCATAATAGCAGGTGAACATACTTTTTTTTTTAATATTGAGCCAACACAGCCCCTGTGCTTACCTTTATACCAGGAAATCCTTCTAGTCCTGGCAAGCCCATTGCACCAGGCTCTCCCTGTAAATAGGAAAATGAAACATGTAGGAGCAATGACCAAAGGTTTATAAGCAATGATTTAAAGTCAAGGCCTTTTTATTGCTCACACCCATCAATACTGATTTCCAATCTGGCTAGGGAATGGCATTAAGTATATGAAAATAGCTTGGGAATTAAAGCTATTCTCCAGGCACGAGTCTGTTTTCTGATTAATTATTTTTATTCTGATTAAGAATCTAATCAGGATGAATCCCTGTAGTATAGTAATAACTCCAATTTCAGTAAGAATTAGAATGAGAAGCAGATTTTAATAAAGTTTGCCAATTTGTGAGACACCTGGGGCTGCTAGCTTACGATCTAATAAGATTGGACTGTTTAAGAGTGAGCAGAACTGGAGCTCTCAGAACAGACTGTAGCATCCTTAGTATGGATTGTAAACGCTTAGGAAGATAACCCCAAGTCAGTGCTCAAGCTGACAGATACTGAAAGGTGATAAACCAACACTTTATATGTTCTATTGCATGGTCCCAGACTGTCAGTCTTTAAGTAGCATTTGGAAAAATCTGTTGAAAAACGCTTATGATTTGAACAAAAAAACCATTTTGACCAAGAATGATGTAGAGTGGGTCCAGAGTGAGGCTCGAGAGTTTGCTGCTTTTGCAGAAGATGGGGGTTCAGTTCCCAGCATCCACAAGGTGGCTCATAACCACCTGTAACTCCAGTTCTGGGGGATATGATGCCCTCTTCTGGCCTCTCGTGGATACAGCATGCATGTGATGCATGTACATATCTGGCAAACCAAGCATAGAAACATAAACCAATTTCTAGGAAAATAGAGAAACAAGTAAAATGGAGTTACTTGATAATTTCTTGTGAATTAATTGCTTTTAGCTAAAAATATTTTCTTAGGACACTGGATGTTTTAAGGATCACAACCCTGGCTGGTATAGTGGTGCATGCCTTTAATCCAGACACCTGAGAGGCAGAGTTCACATCACTGTTCCTCTTGTAGCCTTGTAGTTCCAGGCTAGCCTGGTCTACAAGTGAGACCTTGTCTCCAAACAAACAAACCAGAAAAGTGAGCTTTCAAACTGTATTCTCTGTAGATGCATTTTTGCATAAAAATATAAGTTCTGCTAGAAAATATTTCTAAAGCTGTAACAACCGTTACTGTTTATCCTCCTATTACATACACCTAATAAATGCGTGTACAACTCGGTACGTTTTATGTTTCAAAACAATTTCTTAGTGCACACTAATAAATAACCTGCCAATTACAAGAATAAAAAATTAAAAAGTGTTCAGATTTCAGTCTGTGTAAGTCTGTGTGAGGAGGCCCTGAGTTATCAATCGTGGAATACATCCTGGTACCATGCCATCTCTTTGTTTACACTTCTGGCAGTCCTTCTTTACAATAGAAGAAGTAATCAATTAATTAATCAGCATTTGTTTGGGAGCAGATAATAATTAAATATTTAACTGAAATCACTTTGATATTGAATAACTAAAAAAAGGTGTTCTACATCAGGAAACCATTCACTTATTAGTATATCCAGCTGAAGGTAATTTTTTCTCTATAGAGGTTTATTCAGAAGAATATTATTGCCACGTGTTATATCTTGAATCTAACTATCTTCCCAAAGTGCATGAGTTTAAGGGCTGATCTGCATGTCCTTGCACACAGAAGCAGGGCTCATGGGGACTCTGACCTCATCAATTAACTCATTAGAGATTTATAGTTTAATAGGCTTTAGGGCTGGGGCATGGCTGTAAAAGAAACTTGTGTTTTGCTTCCTGCCACCAGGAGGCTAGCAGCTTAGCCCCACTAAGTGTTCCTTGGTCCTCTGACTCCCCACAGGCCCAGCAGAGCAGCTGACAATGGACTGAAACCTTTGAAACCGTCAATCAAAACTAGTATTTCCTCCTTCTAAGTTGTTTATCTCCAATATTTTGTCAGAGTGACACACAGCTGACTGAGCATGTCATGGAATGTGAAGGATACCCAGAGAGTGCATTTTCTCTGCCCACCCATGTTGGCGTTTCAGACATGCGCTCTGGAAGGTACAGTCCTTCCACTCCTGGTTTATTCTTGTACTGTGGGGGCGCTGTTTCTCTATACCCAGCACAGAGTGGGAGATGATGATACTAGCAAGCGGGTGTGTTCATTTAGGCCCCCAAAGAGTATGAATGTTCACACAATGTTTAATTTCATGACTCCATATTTCCAGTTCCTATTCTAAACACAGAGACTAACCTTCAATTAGTTTTTATTCTTTGCCCTGCTGAAGCTAAGAAACACGGGGCCTCATTTCTTTAAATTTTACTCAAAAGGTCTTAGTTTTTGACCAGCTACTTTCCAGCATTTATAAATTGTAATTTATTCTCCAGTATAATATATTTTTAAAATGTTCTCACCTTAACCTGCAGTTATTAACGTGAGAATGTGAAAGAATGTTCCAGAAATGTCAGTGAGAAGTATGAATTTATCTGTATAACTCAGAGGGGTGCTGTTCTATAAGACTGTAAGAAAGTAAGACTAGGGGAATTTTTATCAATATGATGAAAAAATAGAAACAAAATTGAACACTGTATTTCTAGATGAACATACAGAATAGTATTTTCAAAGATACAAAGAAAGAGTAACCAATCACGAAAGAAAACCATCTATATAACATATTTGGGATTCAGAATGTTACTTAGGGCTTGAAGTAATTAACTTAGGGTAAATCAAATAGACATCTAATGTGTATATCATTCAGTAACAAAGATAACTTCTTTGGTAAATCTTTGAAAATTTAATATATATTTATATATTAAAAGCTATCTTCTATGGTTTGTCTCTTTTCTGGTTTAACACTTATTCAGACAGTTTCGCCAACTTCAACTATAATAAAAAAGACTTTTTTTTTTAACAGAGCAACAGAAAGTGGTTTGAAAGCCTATTTCAGTGTTAGGTACATTTAAATTTCAGTTGTCTCCTCAAAGGCTAAAAGGCTGTACAAATGGAACATGGAGGATGGAATATTTGCTTGAAAAGGACATGACAGGGAAAGAAATGCCAAAGGTTAAAGGGAATCTAATTGAATTTGGCAGAACTTTTGTCGGGAGGCTCCACGGCTGAGAGAGATGCTGAGAACAATTATCACCCTTTGGGCAGCTTGAGGACACGATCTCCTTCTTGGCTGAGTGTTAACCTCTGGATATATTCCACTCAATAAGCAGGTTTATGACAGTCTGCACTCCCCGCGGAATAATTGCCCAAGACATGCAAAGTAAATAAACAGTCCTTTCCCCTTTTCTTGCTGGCAAGATGTCAGACATATTAAGGAATTTCTGTCCCTTAAGTATTTCTCTTCCTCGAGCTACTTAAAACTGAATCAATCATCAAAAGAAGGCCATTAGAGGGAAGCGTCCCATTTGTCAAGAACCTTATATGTGCCTTCCTACATCAGAGGATGATTTTTAAAACCTGCTGATGGAAAGAGTCGCACCTCAAGGGCAGGGACAACATCCGCACTAATGCATCCTGAAAACAAAGGACGCGTTTGCTGGCATATCTCTACTTGCTTGCCTCTGACACCTTAACTGAGACACAGCCAAGAAGGCAGGCCGCCTTTGCTTGGTACCCTTTGCAGTGTTAACCAAGACTATTGCACAGAGGTAAGAGCATACATACCACTGGGCCAGGATCACCTTTTGGGCCCTAGAAGAAAAGCATACAAAGATGTCTTAATTGTTATGACAATTAATCTTAAAACACAGTTACATAATCTGAGGCATTTTTTTTCTTCAAATGCCCATAAACAAATGTAAGGGTAGTACATATTTTGCTTTTGCTGAAGTTTGGATTTGAAGAATAAAATTAAGAAATGTGACTTGGGGCCTAGAGGAGTTGCGGCTCAGTGGTTAAGAGTGCATAATTCTCTTCCAGAGTACCTAAGTTCAGGGCTCAGCACCCATGATGGGTGGCTCTATCTCCAGGGAATCTAGCATCCTCTTCTGGCCTCTACAGGCATTGCATGTATATCCCATGCATATACTTACATACACACCACTCACAATAAAAAACTCTAAAGAAGCAATATGTTGCTATTTCTATGAGCATGATTAGACATTGATTTAGAACTTAGCTTGGCAATGAAAAAAGTGGCACTATGCTAAATATTTTCCACTAGAAAGGTTTTGTAAAAATTTTCTTTTATTCAAATTGGTTTCACTTATTATTTACTCTGCCAGTAAAATTTGGTTACATTTGTGACATTCAGTTTTCAGTGAGCTTGAGCGATCCCCCCACAATCATTACTGTGGTGTAGTTAAAGCAACCTCAAGATATTCATCTGTACTTACAGGGGGTCCCGGGGGCCCTGGGTAACTGGGAGCATTCAGTCCTCCCTTCAAAGGAAGAGAAAACGGATGAGAAGAAAATACAGAACCCGGCAAGTGGAAAATGATCACAGGTAACTAGACATGGAGATACCTGGATTTTGTACAAACTGCTCATGCCGCTTCCTTCACTGAGCGGGACACCCTTAGGGAAGAAAGAAGATGCGGAAGTGAGCGTTTGAACCTGAGTCATTTTACTAAATGGCATTCTTCTGATATTAATTTTTACTTAAGTTTTTCTATTCTATACTTAAAATGGATTTAATATAATAAACAAGCGATCATCGTGTCTCAATGTCTCAAAACGGGAAAGCGGGGAAAAGGAGCCTGTGCTATTCCTGCAGCACCTGGATGTTTCCCGTTGGGGTTTGAATAGTGTTCAAGTCTGCAGACGAGGCACTAATGTATTCAGAGGAAAAATATTATTTGCTCATTAAAATTCAGTTTCTGAGTTGCCAATTTGCCGTGTTTACAGCCTGCTGACCTGCAGGCAGCCGTGTGGTAAGACTGATGAAGATGTGAACAGGGAACAATTTGGCACTGCAAAGTGAGGCTTTCCTACAGCATCTTCAACCAAACAGAAAACTGAGGTGAACTGGAGGACAACTTCACTCATAATCCCGTGTGGGTACTTCTACAAAAACATCCCTAATACCTGAGGAGTGAGCGCTTGCTTCCTTTCCCCCCAAAACCCATACGTGAATATGGAGGAAGAAAAGAGAACCCATAGTGCAGTTTGAAAATTTCCATCCATGTTAGCATTTAGGGAAAATGCACATGAAAATTTCAGTTTGGAAGTACCTAGAAAGGAAAATAGAGTCTTAGATTAAATATCCAAGTGTGTGTTTTTGTTTTTGTTTTTTATATCTCAGCAGCAAAAATGAAGAAGCCATCATTTCATTGCTGCTTGGGGATAATGGTGGTGTGCCCAGCGAGCACAGTTCTCACGCATCTGCAAAACAGCAGGGAGGGAAGAAAACACTCTGCCTGTTTCTTCTTCTGCTGTCTCGTTCATTTGGGAATAACTGAGCACGGGCTATATTTTAGCCCAGAGGAAATGTAAGAGACTTAAGAGACGTCTAGGAAAGTTTCCCAGAGAACATGTACAATCTGTCTCAGAAATGAATTATTTTTGAAGAATCCAGAGACAAGAGGAAGATTTATAAAGCCTGATATAAAAACACAGGTCTCTTGATATAATTTTCTTTTTTTTTTTTCCATTGAGAAGAGGAGCATATTTTAGAATAGAACACCAGGAATGTTCTGTCTTGCTCCTTTGTGAAGAAAGAATCAGATGAAGAACATGTTCAAGAAAGGAGAGAGTCGAGCAGCTAGTTTGTGTGCAAAGCGTGCAACTGTGTGCACAGGCTCAGAACATCCGCTTCAGGTTTCAGAAGGCTGCCCTGAGACACTACCTCTCTCTCCTAAATTTACAATGCGGGAAATAATGGCTGTGGACCTCAGGCTTGCTGCAATTCGACCAAGGCCCCACACGAGGGCAGACTTGCCACAGAGTGGCCTCTCTCCTCGCCACAGCTTCCCTGAAAGAGTGCAAGTCTGTGTAGACCGTGAGGGCAAAAGTCCAGGGCTCTCTCGTGCATTTTTCTCACTGCGTGCTGTAGAAGGAGAATTTCCTCACGTCTCAGACATCACTCACCAGTGAACACACACAGCATATTTGAAAGTCCGAATTGCATGGTAAAGAAAGGATTTTTTTTTTAAAGGCCTTTTATTTTCTGAGATGGTATAGATTAGTCAAATGATTCTCTGTCCTTTGTAGGAAGTCTAGAGGCAGGCTAGCGTACAGCCATGCATTCTGACTCTATACACACAACATGCACACACACACACACACACACACACACACACACACACACACACACACACGGGAAACGCAGAAGACATAGCTTTGCAAGCATCTAAGCCATCTGTCTTATGAGTCTTCAGTGCACAGAATTAAAGTTTAAATCTTAAACAACTCACAGGGGGTCCAGGAGGTCCAGGTTTCCCAGGAGGCCCCTCGCTGCCCTGCAGGAGATACACAGGACCAAATGAATGGCTTGGACATTTCCACTGGAGATTTGTGAACCAGGTTGTTTGAAGAGCTGTCTTCTAAAATCACCATGGCCTATAATATTGCCTCTGCCTTGCAGTCTTATTCTGCTTATGTTGCTCCTTGGCCCAGTGAAATACATTTCCCCACTCCAGGAACGTGAATGCCTCTCTCCAAGCTGTGTGAACTCTAGGGAAGGACCCTTAGCTTCACTGGGGGTAGACAAGCTAGGTGACCTGCTCTGGGCTTTGAGTACAGTGGGGGATTTTTCTCCTCCTATGTATACATGGGGAGTAAGGGGAGAATTCATGTGCAGATTGCAGGTTCTGAGACTGTGCCTTCACTCTTGGCTTCACCTCCACCAACTTCAGCTTTGTGGAACCAGAGAGAGCATTCTAGTAAACTTAGCCAAAGTATCAAATCACACCTGTGTCATAGCTGTTGGCTAATATTGAGCTCTACAACCAGGTGAGTCATGTCTTTGGTATGACATCACTTAAGAGAAATGGCCTGTTAATTTGATTTGTTGATACAATTTAAATAGCCCTAGGTTTCTGCTTATAGGAGACACAAATTGAAAATGAAGGGGCACTACAATAATCACTTACTATAAAATGATAACTTTCTGTGATTTGAACTGAGACTTGGAAAACGACTTTTACAGAGCACAGACTCCTTACCAGCTCACAGTCAGCAATTGTTGGAACCCCTTGAGCTTTTTGCCAGTTGTTCCTATAACTGTGCATTGTTTGTAGAATGGCACCTTTATAAACTGTTCTATGTTGTGGTTATCAGGGACAGAGATAACACATAGTTAATTGACAGAGTAACCAGAGGGACTAACACACAAAGTCCAGGAAATTTGAGGGATGCTAGTCCTCTTCCAGAATTTGGCAGACGATTTTATTTCAACACTCATCTGTTTTCTCGTAACAAAGGCAAACGTCACACACCGTATATTTGTCAATTTGAATAAGCTGTGAAGTTTCTCATGCAATGCACTGCCTGAGAATGTATACACTGAGTAAGCACATTGTATCGTCCCCAAACTGCTTCAATGGCCACTGTCTCCCCAAGACATCCTCTGTCCTGCTGACTGCTGGCAATGTCCTTTAGAGCATTACATCATAGTTCTCATGAGCCAACAGTGTGTGCCTATTGAGAATATTTCTTTTCTTTCTTCCTGGCACAATTAGAAGTCATAGTCTCATTTGTGCCCTCAAGCTCATTTCAGTGTGGAATTCCCATTAACTTCAAAGGCCAATCTAGGACAGAATAATTTTCATAGAAAATAGAGGGGGAAAAAAAGGCTGGTGGAGCAGAGAAAGATTCTTGAGATATTAGTGGGATAAAAATGTGCTGTGGCTCTTCAGAACAAGTAGATTGTTTCATTTAAGTATCCTGGGGATATTTTGCTCCTTGACACCACCATGCTCCACTTTGCTCAGGGCATCCTGGCAAGTGTGCAGGAGATGCTTAGCTAGCTTATGTGGCCCCTTGGCACTTAGTTCCTTAACCTGAATAGTTTTAGCTATTTCACCATTTGTGAGTCTATGCCCAGACTGCCACTGCAATGCCACTTTCCATCCAACACCCAGGCAGCCTGGTGCTCTTCGCTGTTGGTCTTCCCTCCCTAACGCAGCACACACGGCCAGCTGTGAGCTGTGTAGTTCATCTTCACTGCCCAGCTGATGAGATTTAGAATCACCATGGAAAGACACCTCCGGGTGTGTCTGTGAGGACGTTTCCAGAAATGTCTAGCAGAGCAGGGGAAGACCCACATTGGATGTGGACATCATTATATCACACGGACTGGAGTCCCAACTGAACAAGAGTATGGCACCAGCATTCACCTTTCTCTGCTTCCACCTGCAAATGCAGGGTGACCCCCAGATCGCCTCCTACCATGACCTCACTGCCATGAAGAAAGCTATGAACTGTAGGCCAGAACAAACCCTTCCTGCCTTTGACGTCTCAGATATTTTGAAATAGCAGCTAGAGTAACCAATACATTCTTTCCCCCAAGGAGCATGTTTTCAGTGACTTTTCACTACTGCCTTTTAGGGACAGCATTTCCAGATTGTATCACAAGACCTTTGGTTACTGATCATTGTCTTTATAGCTGGTATGACATCTAGAGCCAAAGAGCTTGTTTAGAATGTTTGGGCACTATTCCCCCAAACTTCCATCACAGATCCAATCCATAGGGTGATGAATTAGATGGACCCTTTGGGAGACAGTTAGGTCACAGGGTGGAACTTTCATGAATGGGATCAATGCCCTCATAAAGAAGCCCAAGAGAGCTGAATTACAGTTGGACTACACAAGGACTCATTTAGAACATGCCCTCTGTGAACAAGAAGATGGGCCCCAGCGGCTGCCAAAGCTACCAGTGCTTTGACTGGGGACTTTCCAGCTTCTGAGGCTGCGAGAGGTGCTGTTTAGAAACAATTTATAATATTTTGTTATAAAAGCCCAAGAGATTAAGACTCAGGCACAGCCGGAACTCTCTGATATGCTATAATCAATCCAGCTTACCTATATCTCTTTAGGAGACTTAGACCAGTCACCCTTCCACATAGACTGATGGCCTAGTCTCGGACTCCAGTTTTTGGATTTTCTTTTTTTTGTTGTTGATTTTTATTGAGTTCTACATTTTTCTCTGCTCCCCTCCCTGACTCTCCCCTCCCCCGTTTAACCCTCCCCCAAAGTCTCCATGCTCCCAATTTACTTTGGATTTTCTAAATCCCACCCTCTCATCTTACTTTCCTCTGGGAACACACCTGTGTTCACACCCACTTTCAGACCAGCATCTTTGCAAGCACACTTCATGAGTAGTCACTTCCTGACACCATTTGCTCTTGTAGGCTGTTCTTGATTGCATGGATCTCTCAGTAAATGGTTCTGCCTTTCCCATAACCCAAGCCCCATTTTCCTCTGTACCTTGTCGCCTTTTGCTCCAGTGGGACCAGGGTGTCCAGTTCTTCCTGTTAAGCCCTGTGAAATGGACAGCTGAGTTTGTCATAGAGCCAACAAGTCAATGATCAAAAGATGTTGGAAGTTGGTTGCTAAAATTTACCCATGTTGAAGGTCATTTAATCTTAATTAAACCAGTTCTACAAGTTTATATTTCTTCAAGCTGATACAGCACCTGTATTCTCCTGATAACTCTTTGGAAGGGTGAAATTTCTGTCTGTGGGTTTTTTCACCTTGGCCAAACACATTTAATGACCTTAATTGGAACCTTTTGATACACTTAAGAATTTAGTCTTGCTGTTTAAATGGAAATTTACATAACATTATGTCTTTCTAAATGAGGTATAATTTTGGTAGTGATCAACATTTTAAATACTCTAAGACTGGGCAGAATTAACAATGTGCATATTGAGTTATGTGATCTGCATTGTAAAAAGGAAAATAAAAAATAAGTTTAATTCTTCTTTGAGAGTATAATGAGCCATAATTCTTGTGGTTTCTTTTTCAGTTGTCTTTCATAATTTTAAGTTTTACTGTGCAAGTTTGTTTGACATACTGAGGTGCAAGCATAAATTATAAACTTTTAATTATGGCAATCCCATGATTCAAAACATTAAGGAATGATCACACTCGAGAGATAAAAAGAATTTCCTGGCATAGAAGCTTTAAGAAGAGAAAGAGACAGAGAAGTCAAGACATCAACTGAGCGGACTTAATTCAGCAAGGAAAATGCATTATTTGGGATCAACTCACACAAACATTATTTGTTGGTCTGAAACTCAAGTGTGATTGTGTGTCCAGTCTTTTACCTGGCAATTGAACTTTAGAATTGCTTAGAAATAAACTCCAAATAAGAGATTTGGTTTGGCAGGGTGGAAGCGATAACAGATTCTGTTCCAGGAACACAAGACAACCCAGAGGCCACATTGCTGTGTTCAAGGGGCAGCAAAACAGATATTTTTTAAAAAATCACATATAAGAATAAAACAAATTAAAGCTGATAATCTTTAGCCTGTTATTTTTCTTTGGAATATTCTCAGCTTGTGTTGCATCTGAATCCAAGGTTAGCACCAAAATTTGAAAGTAAGGAGACGATGCACTTGTGTATCCAGCTTTTATTTCCAGTGGAGTGGAAGGATGCTCTTTGGCTTGGCAAAACTTTTGACAGGAGGTCTCCAGGTCACTAAGCAGGCTTAACTGATCTTAGAAAAAAATCGGATGTGCTGAAGGGGGCTGCAAAGCAATGGCTGATCTACAGAGAGATACGGAGCTCGAGAGGCCCCAGGAATATTAATGTACCTTGTAGCATTCCTACAGGTATGATCTGTGAGGAGAATAGTTTTATCAAATACTTACAGGAGGTCCAGTTGGGCCAGGAGCTCCTGAGAGGCCAGGAATTCCTTGAAGACCCTGGAAGAAACAGTTTCTATCATAAAGTTTATTCTAGGAAACAAATCATTTTTGCAATTCAAATATTTTTATTATTGAAAATTAATCATAGACTTTAATTGAGACACTTGATATGCACAACCTATAAATAACTACTTAAACGAAAAATTAACTGTATGGGTGTTTGTCTACATGTATGTCTAGGTACCATGTGTGTGTTTGTTGTCTGCAGAGGCCAGAAGAGCACATTATAACTGGCGTTACAGAGTTGTGAGTCACCATTTTGGGGCTGAGACTCGAACCTGGGTTTTCTGGAGAGCAGAAAGTGCTCTGAGACATTTCTCTGGTCTCTAAACACCAGCTTCAAAGAGTAGGTGTGGTAAGCTAAGATGCCATGCCATGGCATCTGTAACAAAGGTAATTGAATCTGTTGGTGATTCATAGACCATTTCTGACGTTCTACACCTACCAACCAGCAGTAGTATTATTGAGAACTGCACACTACTAAAGCATGCAAATACAGGCTTTGGGTTGGTATAATACCAGTAGGGAAACATTTGCTTGCACCAAAGCTTCATCCAGCTACTGGTAAAGTAAAAAAAAAAAAATGCTTTATAATATACTTAGTTTATCTGTTTAGTTCATTATAAGAAAAAAATTCTCACTTGTGAGTTTAACTGTAAAATTATGGTTTAAGCATCAAAGTAAAGGTCTTTTCCCACCCCCTTCCTTGGATTGCCAGGATAATAATTAAATGGGTATGATTGAAAAACTGGCTCATTTATTTGCATTTGGGAAGAAATTTGTAAGGTAATTTTATTTCTTTATCAGGTGTTCCACTACAGGATATTAGTTGAATAAATTCTGCAAAACCCATAATATGGAAAGTTTCACAATTACTAAATTACTGTCTAGAAAACCATCGGATGGCATGGAAAATAGAAGTAGCAAATGTTCTATAGCAGAGGCTAAATTTTTAAACAGCTAGCAACACATTTTTAAAATGTGTGAATTTTTTTTATTTTATCAACCAAAATAGATCATTTTTTAATTTTGGAAATTTGTGACCAAGTTTATTTGAAAATTCTGAAGAAAAAAAAAAAAGAAAATTCTGGATTTTCAGATTTTTTTTTCTCTTGTACAGGGAACTGCATTCATTGTGAGTGGTGTGGTGAGATCCCACTGGTGTCTGCAGAAGCATTTCTAACAGCACATAAACACAGGACTACTTCTGTAGCAGAGTGATGTTCTGATAGGATGAGAAGACAGACCAGACCTGCGTGAGTTCGTGTCAGACTTTGCTGTCAGTTGAAGTCACTGTCGGCCTGAGTGAGTTTTCCAGGATTTTCTGAGGTTTCCTGGGTTTTGGATTGCGGGCCATCTATAATACTCCAATTGCCACCTCAGTGTGTTGTGGGAACAGACGGAAGGTTTAGGTTTCTACTGTTTTGTGTCTTTGCCAATTTTTCTGTAAGAGGTTTAGATCACTTTTTAATTAGAGAAAATAAATTAATCATCATTTTGTTGTTTCAGATTAGCATGAAATGCGTCAAGTTCTAGACTGAAGGGCTGGGTTGTAGCTCCGTGGTCCAGCACTTGCCTATCAGTCATGAAACTCAGGCTTTGATCCCTGGCAGTGTAAATAAATACCAACCAACCAACCAACCAACCAACCAACCAAACCAAAACCAGACCCAACTTCTGGATTGAATGGCCCCATTTTTTCAAGATTTTTATCTTCTTTATTGAATAAAATATTCTTTTTACACTGCCTTCATATTATTTGTTATAATAGAACTCTCAGTCTACTCTTTTTAAATGATGAGTTTTATACTTATTATAGAGACCAGGTGACGTGGCTGTGGGAGAGTGAGTGCATCTTTTATGAAACGTCAGCAAGACTGAGCTGGATCGAGGTTCTTTGTACCCATAGGGAGAACAAGCTCAGCTTGTCCAATGCCAAATGAGATCACAAGTTCTTTCAGCTTTGTTCATGAGGTGCCATGGTGGTTTGAATGAGAATGGCTTCTATGGGCTCATATATTTAAATGTTTGGTCCCTAGTAGGGGGGTGGTGGAACTGTTTGGGAAGGATTAGGAGGAGGTAAGTCACTGGGGGTGGGCTTTGAGGTATCCAAAGTCCATTCCTGGCTGGGTTTCCCTCTCTCTCTGCCTTGTGCCTGTGGATACCATGTAAGCTCTCAGCTACTGCCCCAGCACCATGCTCGCCTGCCTTCTGCTATGCTCCCCACCCTCATGATTATGAACTAACTCTTTGAAAGAACAAGCAAGGTAAGCCCCCAATTATATTATTTTCTAAATAACCTTGGTTATGGTGTCTCTTCACAACACAGCAATAGTAACTCAGATAGAAACGATGTGAAGAAATACTAAAAGACTCTCCATGAGTGTGCTGGAATGGCTCACATACTAAGTCTTGGGGAAAATCTTCTGCATATTCATTTTAAAAAACATAGTCATTCTTCCTTCAAGATTCTACCAACCCCATTGGCTGGCTGACTGTGTGCACACATGCCTGTGCATGTGTGGACCATTCCCATAAGCAGGATGGACTGACTCTTTTCATTTTCCTAGCATTATCTTCATGAGCTTATAAACAAATTTCTAATTTATAAGTAGAAAGGAAAATTTTCTATGGGGAATGGTACTTTTCAATGACCGAAGCTTACGCACGGGTATCGTAAGTTTCTTTATTTTGAAACATCTACATTTCTATATTTTTCTACACGTACCTGTTTCAGATATGCATGTGCATATTTCTTCCTCTCTTTGCTACTTTATATCTTAACTTTGAGTCAGTCTAGAGATGCTGAGTGAGGATTTAGGCTGTCTAATTTATAAGCATGGGACTCATTAACCTTTGGTGGCCGCATTAAACTTTAAAATAAACCCCACTGCATAAGTAAAAAACATCATTCTCAGCAGTCTTTTTCTCAGCCATCTGAAATTTGTAATAAGAGTGAAAGTTGCTATGGAGGCCTAAAGGGTGATGAGATGATTTTGTCAGGCCAGGCGGCCACCAAAGAAGACAGACATTCAAGATTAAGACAGCCAAGTTAAGTACATAGTGCCAAATTCCAAACACAATTAAAATCTATTGCATAGGTATTCAGCCATCATTTGTATACTTCACGATGAATGATATTTTCATGTTTTGTTTGTCATTTATTATCATAAACTATTATATGTATACATAAAGTCCAAAAAAAGAATTTTCTGAGGCTCAGAAGGGCAGGATCTGTGCTCTGTTAGCGCCTTTGCAGCGTAGTGCTGAGTCAGACAGCATAGGTGGAGAACCTGGAGGAAGCCACTTTCAAAGATCAACAAGTGAGTGATTCCTCTAACTTAATGAATTGAATCGAAGATTATAAAATCAGAGCTCTAAAAGATATGCTCTTCCCTCTGTTCCTTTTCCATGGAATGAGGAATAGATGTCTGGTTTGTAATGTTAGATACAATGCACATCTGCTAAGAGAGAATAGCCTGGTGGCCAGTTGGTCAACATTTTACTCACTTAAACGAATCAATGAGCTATGTAACAAAGGTATTCTTTGAGTCCAAGCAGATAATGCAATTATGTTTGCTATTGTTGAACTATGTAAAGATCAAAATAATGCTGCTTTGTTCCTTTCAAAAGACTGGATTAAGTCAGTATGTTGGGCCAGGTTTATTCATGTTATGCTTATGATGTGGAGAACAATGGAAAGAGCCTTCTGAACTCTAATGGGTCCTCTGCAGATTCTGTGTGATCCATGTCAAAGAGTGCACAGAGTGTACCTAAGAAAAAAAACACTAAAATATCAAGGAATATTAACCATGGGTTCAGCTCACCCATTTCCGTGAAATACCTACAGAATCAATAAAATTTAACATCTAGTGAATTTAACGGAGTCACTTATAAAAGGCCCAAATTGCAATCATTTCTCAATCTTCTTTTTTATTACTGTCTGAATTGCCTCTAAAGCCCAGCTCTGGGATCTAGGCAGTTAACCTGCCTGCCTGCTAAAGCCCATTACTGTGCTTTTTCTTCACTGAAACCTTCTGTGCAACTCCAGGAAGCAAAAGCTCATCAATTCTTACTTGTTTTCAAAACACAAATGCCTTTAATGTTTTATTTAGAAATGAAAATAAATGCCGTATTTCTTATTCTTTAATTTTTAACTTGGAAAACAATCCCAAGCCAATCTTAAAGGTTTCTAGAACACAATGAATATCAATAAAAACAATAATAAATGATGATAACTTGTAGTGTGAAATACAGTTCTAAGCAGGAAAATAGATCGATTTTATAGTGTCATAATTTCACACACTACCATCAAGGTTAATATATGCCAGATGGCTTTCTTACTTTCATTAAGAACTATTAGCACCAAAACTGTTTAAACTAACAGCAATTCATCATTCTAATTGGTTTTTCTAAGAGTTAATGTGAATTATGCAGGGCAAGAATGATACCCTAAGCATCACTGTGGTTTACAGTCAGAAATTTATACCATCATCTCAAAAGCACGTTTGAGTTGGGTGCTTGGTCCTGGGGTGGGTGAGCTGCTGACCTAAACCAGTATGCACAGATGCCTAGCACAGCTGATTTCTCCCAAGCATTTGGAAGCTGAGCAGAGACATGGAGAAACCAAGGCTGCTAAAGTTCAGACATGGGACAGAGGTATGCCCTGGCTAGGCTCTGGAGTGGCCCTTGGGTCTATGCCTGTTCATACCCTTTCCACCTTTTTGCTCTCCTGAGGTTTGTTTTTGTGAGTTCACTCTTCTTTCTTTTCTTGCAAGAACTCAGATAATTACCTGCTGCCTAAAAACAAAACCCCCATAGCTTTCATATTAATTATTAGCCTTGTTTTGTGCCTCCACATCTAGACCACTGGAGATAAACGCGCGTCTATAATGACCAAAAATGTGTCATTTTAAAACATCTAACTGTTCTTGGCCTTCAATGGCCTTGGTATTGAACACACATTGGTGGAAACTTAGTGTCTTTCCTTTATGGAATCAAGTGGAGAGAAGCAGTAGCCGAGCGTTTTTGTCAGAGAATCTCTTACCTCATCGCCCTTCTCCCCATGCACTCCAGGGTAGCCCCGCTCTCCTTTGCTTCCCTAAAAAGACAGCAACTTCAGTTAACACTGGGCCATTTCAATATTATTTGTAACAACGGGAAAAGAATCTCCCATCAGAGCACTTGGGGTATGTCCTTTGCACAGGGCCATGGGATAAACTAATAGCACCATCCGCACATGCCCTTTGCCCCATGTTACCAAGGTAGGTGTCACAGGAATAGGATATTTTAAAAATGGAATTCTCCATGTTTCGTTTAGTTAGAATCTCACAGAGGACTTTCTTACCTTTGGCCCCTCTCTGCCTGGGACTCCTGGAGGACCCCGTGGCCCTGCATCCCCCTGGAAGACAGAGGAGTCAGAGGTGCGGGAGGACACTCAGTAGGCGTGCTGCAGGACTCACAGGCATGCACCAACCTCTCACCTTCCTGGCTGCAGAACCGTATTTTCCAGGTTCCCCAGTGCCTCCTTCATCCCCTTTGTTGCTCTTCAGCCCGGGAACATTGGCTGGACAGTTGCCACAGAAGTTCTACCGAGCATAAAGACAGTTTCACCGAGAGGTTCCTAAAACTTGTTTAGGAAGCTGAGGTTTGATCTATTTGCGCCCTTGTCAAATGAGCACTTGTGAGGCTGCTCTACCTTCAGAGACTTGTCTGTCCAATCTGAAAGATGACTTTTTGAGGTAAACCCTTGACAAGCCTAATCTGTAATCCTCATTTACAATACTGGTAAACTTTTACTTAAAAACAAAACACCACACACACACACACACACACACACACACACACACACACACACACACACACACACCTCTGCTACCATTTCAATGGAAAATTCCAAATAAATAGTAAGGGTGGGGAATAAATTTGAGAACATAATCTGAGTTTTAACTGTTCAGCACTTTTAGGAAGGAAAGTCGTATTAAAGTTTGGAGATATATATATATATATATATATATATATATATATATATATATATATATATCCAAAACATATATATGTTTTGCCAATATAGAGCAAAACCTTCAAATACTGATTTCCGAAACATTTTCAGATAGATGATTCCACTGATGATTTTAGTGGAATTCGTATTTAGTAAAATAGGAAAAAAATTTAAAAATGATAAAAAATGATAATTGTTTTAACTCAAGAGAAATGTCTTGGATTCATTTGATAATGGTCTCGTTTTCTTCAGTTAGATAAAGCAAGAGAAACTGATATTAATAAAGGTTCCTGAAAAATGACTCAATATTATTGTATAGAAATGATTAAGATGCATTCATCACTAGCCAGTGCACAATCTGCTTCTAAGAGACCTGCCACACAGATTAACCCAGAAAGGCTGGGAGGTGTGGTTCGGGTTCAGCATTAGGCCAGGTGCTCTCAACGCTCTAACTGAAGGCATCTCAAAAAGCAGAAAGCAGCTGACAGCCTGTAGAAGGCTCAAGGCCCGGAGCTTGAGTTAGTGTGCTGCGCTCCAGGTTCAGGATTTCACATTATGTTATTAACTTGCACCCACAGGTCAATCTCTAAATCCAATTCTGGAATTTGGAGTTGGGTGGGGGCTGCTTGTTGGGATCAGCTGCCAATCTCTCCTTTCTGCATTTCACTTGTCTGCTCTTCTGTGACTCAGAACCTTACTGAGATGACTCTGGGCCTGGAAGAGCAGTGTGATGTGTCAGAGGAGGCTGCCAGCTCCTCACATCCATGAGACCCCTCAGGGTCTGGTTCTCCTCTTGGAAGAATCCACTCAGTCTGCTGTCTGTCCTGTGAGGCATCCCGCACTCTATCAGAACATTTAGTTCTGGTTCAGTATACAAACTTCTCATCCTTCAAGGATTCAAGCACCTAATTCCTACAATCTTGTCATTTCTAACATTATTGCTGTTACAAAGAATCTGGGGCTAATACCCAAGGACATGTATTCCTGTGTCAATCTCACACTTATTAGCTACGTATCTGGGCAAATTATTCAGCTACTTGGGGTTTCAAGTGTCTTCAACGAATGAGAATGGTGCTCCAGCCTGAGCTCATAACATTTTGGTAAAGACTAAATGGGAAAGAAATTAGTAAGGTTGCACTGACTGACATATAATTATAATTCAATATGAGAGCTCTTTGAAACCCTCACTAATATTCTGTATTATAAGAAAACGCTGCTTTTCTTGAGTTTCTAATAACCCCTCCAGAAGTTTTTTTTTTTTTTTTTTTTTTGGTTTTTTGAGACAGGGTTTTGCTGTAGTTTTAGAGCCTGTCCTGGAACTAGCTCTTGTAGACCAGGCTGGCCTCGAACTCACAGAGATCCACCTGCCCCTGCCTCCAAGTGCTGGGATTAAAGGCGTGCATCACCACCGCTCAGCCAGAAGTTTTTATATTAATATTTATATTTACATATATTTACCTATCTTTTCTTGAGACTAGACTATGTCTTTTGATGAATTCGATGCTATAACTCTTCATGTTTACATGTATGTCATTTGGCAAATCATGAGAATAAGCACCATTTGTATAAGTGAAATTACCTGTTAAGTGTGAGTGGTGTACATTTAACAGTGCTGACACTTTCTGTTCATCCGAGGACAGGAAATCTCAGAGTGAAATGAAGGGCTATTTTCATTTGGGATCACCAGCTCTTACTAGCATAGAGACTACATAAGCATAGTCTTACCCACTGCCAGATCCCCAATCTTACTGGTAAAACACAGCAAAATATTTAAGAAAAATGGTGGCCATATTGTGTGCACATGTGTGTGTGCCTGTGTGTGTGCATGTGTGAGTGTGTGTGCGTACATGAGTGTGTGTGTACACGTGTGTGAGAGTGTGTGTGAGTGTGCGTGCGTGCATGTGTGTGAGTATGCATGTGCGTGCATGCCTCTGTGTGTGTATGTGTGTGTCTGCATAGTTAGAGCTGCATTGAAACTTGTACTCCTGTTTCAGGCTCTTAAAGGCTGGAATGACAGGTGTGTGCCATCATGTTTCACCTGAGGTACTTTATGGAATGGATAACCAGTAGAGATAATTTTTGTTTAACATGGTAACAGATGTTAGGGTGATTGTTGGCTTTGGAATTTTATGGCTCATTTTGTAAAATTCCCTGATATAAAAACTCAATCTGTAAGCGAGTGGCACTGGTTTTCTTCTTGAGACTGACCAGAGCTGACAGGGTGGCAAACAGGCTGCAGGGCAGTGAGCCAGAGTGGGTTGGAGAAAGGAAGAGAAAACTTAAGGTATCAACCATGTCACCCCTTCCTGTATGTCATCTCAGTACTGCTTTCCCCCATCTCCATATCCACAATATGGACCCAGAAAGAAGATTGGTATAAATGCTATACGCTATAATAAGACATGCATGCTCTTATGTCTTAAATGTTTCCTAACAGAATTTGAATTGTTTGGGATGAGCAGTTAATTAGTCAATCTTTGGTAGAAAGTTCCTTTTTAACCTTTTCCACACACCAACATCTAATTCCTTTTATACCAAAAGAATACCTTCAGCAAGGCGCCAATGTCTCCCAAGAGAGGAAGTGCAATCTGTAGTTAAGAGAGAGAAACTCAAATCCATGGATATTCACATATGCATGAACATAATACAACACAAACATAGAAGTTGATGTGTGTATTTGCTCCTAAAGTGCCATGCCAATTGAAATTTGGGCATGGTGACCCTAGCCAGCAGGCTCATTTGCTTAGCTTTGTTTCAGGGCACGGAACTTACATATGGTACTGCTGGAACCAGTATGTGAGAACAGTCACTGTTCCGTCAGCAAGATCATGCGAGCTCACATGTATCATTGCTTTGATCATACACCTGTATTTTAGAGATTCATGACAAGGTAACCTTTATGCTTTCCCTGTGCTGTTGGTTTTAAGTAACACAATGTTTTATTTAATGATTTGGTAAAAGGAAATCACTCATCAAGCACATTATCGGGCTGCTGGGAAATACGAAGATTGCATGGTGAGTCTGCCTTAAAATTAGCTCTTACAGAAATTCTAAAGATACTTAAGTAGGGACAAGAAAGACACCTGGGGAACGTGGGCTGTGGTTGGGCCACAGGTCTTCAAATGTCCTTTCAGAGGAACACTGTGTAAGCCCGAGTGACAGTTGACAGGATGTGAGATGAGGGGCACACAATTCAGCGTTGCAAGTAAAGAAAGCCGGATAATGCTGCCGCATGCAGCTCCTAAGGGCTCAAAGGCACAAGCAGTGTGGGAGGTGAGAGAATCTGAGAAGACACAGCGAGGGGCCAGATTTGGATTTTATTATACAAAACTCTTACTACAATGCCGTGTGCCATGTGGCCTCTCAAAACGGTAAGTGTTGGAGCTGAGGCTATTTAAAGGGACTTACTGTCACTCATATCGAGGCTTAACCTGAAATAAAGCTATGTAACACACGGTTAGCATCTAAATGCATTTTCTGAGATTTTCAATCCAATTTTCATAATTTAATCATCGCATCTGTTCAGAGGCACTCAATCAATGGATATGTACCACATTGGAGGTAACTTACCTGCAAACTTTCATTTAGAAAAATGAAATTCATTTACTCACCAGCATTAGAAAGACTAGAAATGGTGGCTATCTATTTTATCTCAATTTTCCATGGAACAAAGACTTTAAATGCTAAGGCTCAGCCTGGGGCAAAATTGTGCAGCTGAATTATACCCTTAGGAAATAAGAATTCATCACACACGCACAATAATGCTGACCCAGCTTGAATTTCCCACCCCCCCTGTACAAAATAATGGGGATAAACAAAATCACCAAGCAGTCACTGAGTATTGCAATTAGTTTGGACAGCAAAATTTGCTTGGTAGGCTGTTTGGCTTCTGGGTGCATTAAAGATACATAAATCAGGCAAAGCCTGCCTACATACCGGGTCACCTGGGGGGCCTGGAAGGCCTGGCTTCCCGTCTCTCCCTGGAGGTCCCTAAAAACAGAAGTCGCTTATTCAAACCTCTGCAAGGTACAGCTGATTAAAATGGACACGGATGGGAGCTGGGGAAAGGTCCTTACATCATTCCCTGGGGTCCCTGGAGTTCCTGGCAATCCGGGCAGACCTCGAGGACCCTAGAAAAATGAAGAAAACAGGACTGTCTTTTGAGCAGTTTCCGACAATCAAGAACACTGAACTTCTTTTGTGCATAATTTAGTGAAGTCACTTACCTGAATACCTGGCTCTCCGGCGGGTCCCTGGGAGCCCTAGGTAAAAAGAGAGAGAATTATCTAACTTCTACCAGGGATATTCACAAATGCCCCGTCCTTTACTTAGCAGAAAAATGAGGTTTGGCACTAGAACAATCTGAAAACTCTGTAATTCTTGCATACGGTTTCTGGAGGACTCATCATGATCTCAAGCCATAGTTAAAGAACCAGATATTCAAGACTTGAAGCACAAAACTTTGCTCACTTACTTGGATGTTTCTTTTATTCCATTCTGCTGCTGCACACTCAGAAGTGTGCAAGCAATGTGTCCAAACACAACAGTGCAAGATACAATAAGACAAGGTAAAATCCCTCACGCCCAGCCTGGACAAGGCAACCCAGCAGGAGGAAGAGAGTCTCAAGAGCAAGCAAGAGAGTCAGAGACACACTCTTCCACAGTTAGGAGTACCACAAAGCGCCAAGCTAACAGCTAGAAGATGTAAGCATAGAACCTGGTATGGACACATGCGGGTTCTCATTTTCCTCTTAAGAAAGAGCAGGGTCCAGTGTTCAGTGGTGGGTGTAGATGGCTAACAGCACCTGGAGTACTGAGGTTTGGAATAACTCAAGTGAGGTTGAAGTTAGCCAAGAACCCAATGACATTCACTCTGGTTATGCATATCTTTGGGTTATTGAATTTCTGGTGCACATGACTTCAGTTTTAGCACTTGGGAAGCAGAGGCAGGCTGATTTCTGTGTGTACCAGGGCAGGCAGTTTTACACAGTGAGTTTAGCCAGTTAACCCTATGTAGTGAGACCTCATCTTTAAAATCTTTTTTTTTCTTTAAAGCAGTTGGTATCAGCATTTCTGGGTTCTCTATCTTATTTAAAAAATATTTATAACATCGTTATTATCTAAGCCTTTTGTTGCCTTTTTATTGTGGTATTTTTTCCTATAAACTTGTTACCTATTTAAAGAGTTATTGACATAATGTTTTATCAACTGTTAAAGTAGTGTGTAAAGTAATGGGTTCCATTCTGGCATTTTCACACACACATTGCTCTGATGGGTTTCCTTCCACCATTGCCCTCTTCTGGCCTCTGTTCTTCCTGGTGGTCTCCATTCTCACCACAAGACATGCCTTGTGCTTCCCTGTCAGATGTATTTCATTACTCTCTCTTTTCTTCCCCTCCCATGCTTCTATTTCTATTTATGTGACTTACACACACACACGCACACACACACACACACACACACACACACACACACACACACACACACACAGAGTTCCACATGGACTGTCTCTCTGAGTCTGGCTTATTTCACATAATAGGATGATTTCCAGTTGAATCCATTTTCTGCAAATGTCATTATTTCCTTTTCCTTGATGGGGGATGAATAAAACTCCTGGTGTATACACATACATTTTCTTCATCTGTCGAGAGAGCCCCTGGGCTGGTTCCATCCTTAGCTGTTGTGAAGAGTGAAGAAATAAATATAAATGTGCACGTCTCTTTGGGGTAGGCTGAGCTAGACTACTTCCGGTATGTATGCAGAATAGGATAGCTGGGCAATGTGGGCATTCTCTTCTTAGCCTTCAAGAGACCCCCTAGTGATTTCTGTAGATGTTGTAGCAGTTTATATCCACAGCAGTCACGCATAAGAGCTACACTTTCCTCAGAGTATTACCAATCTTTGTCTCTTGTCGTGATGATAGCTTTTTCTGACTGGGCTGAGGTGAAATCTGAAAGTTTAAAAAATTTTATTTTATTATTTGTAGTGTGTGTTTGTGTGTGTATGTGTGTGTGTGTGTGAGATACATGTGCACATGGAAATCTTGGTGTCAGAGGTCCCGGAACTGGAGCTACAGGATGTCGTGGTTTGCCTGATGTGGGTGCTAAGAACTGAACTTTCTTTCTTGGAAAACTCACACAGTTCAAGCTCTGAAATGATGAGACATCTCTCCTGTTCCAAAAGCAGCTTTAACTTTTATTTCCTTGATGGATAAGGATGTTATACACTTTAAAAGTTATTGATTGGCTATTGTGCTTCTTAGTTCCTAGCTATTGGCTATTTAGTTCATTAATCCATTATTGATAGATTCAGAGGAATTTATTTATTTATTTAGGCCTTTAGTTCTTGTAGATTTTATAGATTCCAGATATTAGCGCAGAGACGCCATCTTTGCTATCCTCTCCAGGCTGGTGGTTGCTTCCTTTGCTGTGAAGAAACTTCTTAGCTTCATACTTTTCTGTTCACCATTTTTAACTTTCTATGCTGCTGGATTCCTTTTCAGAAAGGTTTTTGCATAGACCTGTGTTTTGAAGAGTTTTTCCCTCATATTTCCTCTATAGTTTCTGTTTTTATATTAAAGTCTTTGATTTATTTTGACTGTTTTTTTTTTCATGGTGTGTGATATGGATCTACTTTCTAGTATATGTGATGATCTGTTTTTCCCTGCACCATTTGTTAAAGAGGCTATTTTTGTATTCCAATGAATATTTTTGGTCCTTTTGTCAAAAATTAGGTGGCTGTAGCAGTGTGGATTTATTTCAGGGTTTGTTATTCTCCTCTCTTGGTGTACACATCTGTCATCTGTTCATGTGTCAGAACCATGCTGTGTTGGCACTATGGCTCTATAGTGTCTGTTGAGATCAGGTATTGCATTTCTAGAATTTCTCCTTCTGATTAGAATTGTTTTTGCTGTTCAGGGTCTTGGGGCTTCTATATACATTTTAGCATTGCTTTTTCCAGTTCTGTGAAGAACATCATTGGAATTTTGACAGAGATTACATTGAGTGCATGGGTGACTTTTGGTAATATAGACATTCTCATAGCACTAGTTCTGTCCGTTTGTGAGCATAAGTGATGTCTCCAATGCCTAGTGTCTTCTTCAGTACCTTCAAGTTTTCATTGAACATGTTTCTGACCTATTTAATCAGGCTTATTTTTAGGTAGTCCCCCCCCATGCCTGGGCTAATTGAGTGAGAATTTTCCCCCTGATATTTCTTGTTAAGTTTCTTAATGCTATATAGAGAAGCTACTACTTTTTAATGCTTAGTTTGCATTCTGCTACATTCTTGAAAATGTTTTACCACTCTAAGAGTTTTCTGGCAGTGTCTTCAGGGTCCATGCAGCATAGGGTGAAGTAGTGTCTGAACAGTGATGATTTGATTCTGTTCATATCTCTTCTATTTCTTTCTCTCTTCTTACTGATTTATGTAAGACTTTGAGCACTGCATTGAAGAAGACTGGAGACAAAAATGTAACCAACTGGCTTGCAATAACTTGACTGAATATTACTTACTGTCCTGCCAGGGATTCCTACCCCTGGTGGGCCTGTGTCCCCTGGGGAGCCATGGATACCTGGTAGTCCTCTTTCACCCTGTGAAAGCAAGTGCTCCTGTTAGGATGTGGTTCCAGACAGATGCATTTTCAGTTACATTTTCTTAATTATTAATTCTTTTAAAAAATGAGCTATGAAATCTATATACCTTTGGCCCACGTGGGCCAGGTGCACCAGGATTTCCATCTAATCCCTAAAAGGAACAAAAAAGTAAGATGACTACATTTCTTTTTCTACATAACTAAAGAAAAAAAAAGAAGTCATAATTTAAAAACATGACTCATTACCCTTCATTTTACTTGAGTAAGCCTCATATTAAGAAAAGAGAGAAAATTTTAGAAAGTTAAAGATTTTATATAATTAGCTCAAAATTTAGGATTTTATATGTGAAATTAAACATCTAATCTTCAGAATTATTGCCATTGATAATTGTTATAAAAAGTTAGAAAAAGATAGGGGAAAATGGATGAATCAAATGAGCATATTGGCTTTTGGGTTTTCTGGTGATACAATTTCCTATGTCCTGAGTAGAGCATGGACCATATACACTCTCTATGAATGATGGTCTGTGGTTATGTCCTTAAACTCTGGAAGAGCAATGTTGAGCGTTTGTTTTAAGGCAGTGTCCTAGTAAGGTCTATGGCTCACAACCTGTGTTTAAGGATTCATAGATCCTTGAAAAATCAATACACAAGGTGCTGGGGCCTTTGAAACATCTCAGTTTATCTGTAAAATACTGCATGCCTGTGTATCTTCTGCAGTGGAGACCTTTTGGCTTACATCCAACATTCAAATTGTTTTAGCTTTATGAGCTATGGTATAAGATAACTATCTTTCCTTCCTTCCTTCTTCTTCTTTTTTTTTTTTTTGCGGGGGCAGGCTTAAAGACTATAGTTGTATCTTGAAACTGGGGGCCCAGAATTAGCAGTACATTAACTCTCAAGGGCAATCCTAGTAAAAGGGTGATACTTACTGGTTTCCCTAGTAGGCTTTTCCCTGGAGGTCCAGCATCACCCTTTGGACCTGGAAGTCCAGGAGGGCCTAGCCTTCCACCAGCATCTCCCTGTGAAAACAAGATGAGATTCTTTTTTTCTCTGCTGAGGTTCATGATGGGAAGTTGGAAGACAGCAGTTTCCATTGCTTTATTTTGTCATAGCCAGGCAAGCTTCATCTTTGTGTTCATGTCTGTACTCACACCCTCAAAAGTATGTACAAGTGCCTAGCTCCCTCTAGGACCTGCCCTTGTTATTTTAAATAGATTCACATTCTGAAATGAGTTCTCTTATATAGAGTTGAGCAGTACCAGGAAACAGACTTGTGCATAAAATGTGGAGGCCCCAAAATGTGAGCCTATTTCCCTCTTGACCAAAGGTCGGAGAGTTGGAATTTACTTCTAGAAGACAATAACTCCTTCAAGGTTATTGTCTGTTTCTACCTCAAACAAAGGTCCCACCTAGATTTAGAACAGAGAGTTCTGCTCTCCCAAGGTTATTGTCAACAGGTGTGGCTAATATCCAGACCTTGTATTTCAGGAATAGAGAAGTAGATATATTTCTACCCCTGAACAAAAGTCTAAGGATTCAACTAAGTTCCAGTTCCCTTAGGGAGAAAGCAATGGATTCCACTTAGGGAGTGGTTTGCCTACAGAATGTTTTGGTCTAGGGTGTGAGCGTTACTTGTCTTGTTCTAGCAACAGAATGTTTAACTATGAATGTAGCCCACAACCTTCAATTAGTATGTTCATTTCCTTGTATCATTTTAATGCAGTTTTTATCTTACTCCTACCTTTTGGGGTTAGGGTATTTTAAACAATTGGAAATTAAATGCAGGCGATTTCAGTATTCACTGGAGCTCCCTCCCGGTGCTATCTTATGCTTCTGTTTTGTTATTTTCACTCGCATCTTCGCCCTCTTTACTATTTTTCTGATCCCTGTGTTCCTACCCTGGTAAGTGGTATTTTTCTTGAAGCTGGACTCTGACAATAAAACATGGACACAAAGGGCATGTCTATTCATGAAGTTCTTTAGATGATCTACATACCTTATTTCCTGAGGATGATGCAATATATTGATATGCTATCTTCACACACATCCAAACAGATGGTAAGAGGCAGAGACACTTTTGAGAATTCAAAGCTTGACCTCGGCCCTAACATTTTTGTTTTTAAGCTAGCTCGTTTTGTTACCCGGAATTTCTGTGCCATACCCATACCTGCGATGATGCATGACACCAGGGGCACCATATTGTAGAACTCTAAAACAACTCATTTCTGACAATTCTGAGGCCAATTCTGAGGCCTCTCAGCAGCAGTGCTCCCCCCTCCCTGGGAACCAAGGATCTAACAACTATCCATGCACGTACTGAAATGTTGGGAACTTTCCATCATCTCCCTGAGTCTTTGTAAATGTTCTATTGAATAGGGGCAAGATAACCCTTAGGTGTTGACTCAGTTCCTGGTGTTTTGACTCAGTCCCTGGGAAAGGGGCAAAGTGACCCTCAGATGTTCCCTCTTACCTCATCTGGTGTGGCAACCACTCTCCAGCCAATTATTGATAATAGCCCTTTAAATAAGCCAATCATACAACCCCCAGACTCCCCACCCCTTGTTTCTGTGGCTTTTTGCTTTAAAAGACAGTCTGTAACAACTATCGGGGTCTTTCTGGCTTCTCGAATGCTGAAAGACCCTGTCGTGACAGAACTGATAAAATCCTCATGCTTTTACATCAACTGTGGTGTGAGAGATGGTCTCTAGGAGCGACTCCTCCTGGTAGTTGGACTCCAGGGTCCAACTTCCCCCTGCACTGATAAATCCTAAGAGGCTCAAAGCTTGTGCTAATCTTGGGCTTCTCTAGTGACTTTAGGATCCTTGGTTTCTTCTTTCTATTTACTTACATACTGTACAAAAGTAAAGTCTAAACTGTACCTTCTCTCCTTTAATGCCTTGTATTCCTGGGATACCATGTTCTCCTGGAAATCCCTAGAAAATACAGAATTAAAGGGAAAGAGCAGTTAGAACCTCTCTTAATGTAAGGGGACGGAATTTTAACATCTATCTAGAAGGTAATGCTGATTTGGCCTAAGGGGAAATGTTATTTGAAAATATGTGGCTAGTTGTCTCAAGTGAAGTCAACAGCTATAATGGGAATCAGAAAAGAACTGAAATGTTCTACCTAAGAGGAGGGAGGGTGGTGGTTGGTGGCATCACAACCCAACTTAAGTAGTCAAGATACTTTTATTACGTTTAATCACAGTGACTCTTCCTTTTTTTTTTTGATTTGATTCTTTTTTGTTTTGTTTTGTTTTGTTTTGTTCCTAGACAGTTTAGTTTAACCAGAGGATTTTGTGGTTAATCTTGTGTTATCAATATTTTCTCTTTTTATGGTGTCTTTCAATGAGTTATCTCAGAAGTGGTCCAAAATTGTCTTGTAGGAAGAATAAGAAAACAACAAACTTTCCCTAGGCTGATAGTGGTGACGCTCGCCTTTAATCCCAGCACTTGGGAGGCAGAAGCAGGTGGATTTCTGAATTCAAGGCCAGCCTTGTCTACAGAGAGAGTTCTAGGACAGTCAGGGCTATATAGAGAAACCTTGTCTCCAATAAGCAAACAAACAAAACCTTTCTCCTACGGATTGGTTATTCAAATTAGCAAGCACATTATGATGGTGACCTGGAGGCTCAGGCCCTAAGCATCAGAGTGGGGAAAGAAGTCATGGACTGCTCCCAAGATGGTAGAAAAAGGAGCTATCTCAAGTCTGCCTGCCTAGAATCCTAATCACGGACAGAGAGTCACTGTGAGCTGAGGCCAGGAACTTTCTCCATTTTGATCTAGTATCTGATGGTAAGCTCTCAATTCATATGGGGAGGCCAGAATATTATCCAAGGGGTAGAAATCTGGGGGTAATAGGTGAAAAAATGCTTCCAAAGAGAGACAAACCATGAGGGTTTGTCTGTGTGAGAGAGAGGCAGGGGGAGGGGGAGCCGACTACAGTGACTTTATCTTACAGAATATTGGAAATGCTTGCTGTATTTCTTGATTTTCTCTTATTTGCTTGGATAGTTCTGTTTTCTTCTATTCTACAGTAGAAGAATTGACTATGACAATCAGAGTAACCTGAGTTTCAAAGATTGGATTATTAGGCTCCATCCCAAAGGACTTCCCAGTAGCAATCCCCCCCCCCCCCAACCGACATCAGAAGTGATCAGTCTGGGTGGTGTCAGTGATCCACGTTTTTGGGAAATGTAGTATAATTCAGCTCATTAATATGTTCTTTACAACATATCCTAATCTCAATTTCATCTCAAAATATTGAAGATACTATACATACAACATCTCCTGGTGGTCCTCTGGGCCCCATGGAACCTGCAGGTCCTTGCTGACCCTAAAATAGAAGATAATAGATACTTTAACTCTGCATGAAAATAGATTGTATCTGAGTGTTGGTGAAATACCATGTGCCCTTGACAGAGAAGAGACAGGCTTCTCAGCATCCTACCTTTGTGTACAGTACTAACATGTGCTCTGAGCTTAGCTAGACAGATGCTTCATTTAATGGGTCTGCTTTCATCAGCAATACCTGGGTAACTGCCCTCACGCACTGCTGGGAGCATTCTCTGAGAGTCTCTCTTCCACATCTCCCAACTGCTTTTTCTTAAGACACTCCTGTAGAATTTCCTCTGGGGAACGCAAGCATCTCAGGAATGCATAATTTTAATGTAGAAACAGATCCTGAATCCTTTCCCTGTCAAGAACATGGCACAGGGTCATAGATTTAACTGATATTGTTTACTCTTAAAGCTTTTGTGGATGCCATTGTGAATTTGCTCTGAAAAAGGATTTTGAAGTCCTATTGTATACCAAAAGGCCTAGCTTCTATGTTTGTAACAAATGCAGCCAGTGGTGCTGGTGGGGAGGGAGGTCACCATGGAAACGAGGTAAAATCTCTGAGAACATCTGTGAAGAAAATGAGCGGCACACCAAAGCCTTTCTGCATACAAGATGGCTGTAATTCCCACATTATTTCCCAATAGCGACTTCTTATACACTTTAATATATGAAGTACATACCTTTAGCCCTGGGCTTCCTGTTAAACCAGGGGGACCAGCATCTCCAGGTTCCCCCTAAATGCATGAGTGGAAAGGAAAGTTAGATGTTACTGTTGTTTTCAGCATCTCATGAAGGCTGCCATGGTGACTGAAGAAATGCGGGGGCGGGGATTACCTTTATTCCCTGTGGTCCTAAAAGGCCGGGGTCTCCCTGTAAATAAAAAGGTTGCCATATGGTTCATTGCTAAATCCAGATAGCGTTGGACATCTTGATACTTTAACTGACTTTCTATCAGTTAGCAATAAAGTAGACATTGTGGAAGCAATGTAATCCAGCAATGCTCACCCTAAGACAAGATCTAGAACCCTTGTTGTTAGGAAGTAACAAAACTCCTCATTTCATTTCTTTACTTGGGATATCACATGTGGTGGTTTGAATGTATTTGGCCCCCATAAGCTCATAGAGAATGGCACTTTTAGGAAATGTGGTCTTGTTGGAGGAGTCTGGATTACGTGTGCCTTTAATCCAGACCTTGAGGATGCAGGGCACACCTTTAATCTGGCCACATCTTCTGTCGGAAGTGTGTCACTGTGGGGGCGGGCTTTGAGGTCTTTTTCTTAGGCTTCACTCAGTGTGACAGTCAGTGGACTTCCTGTTGCCTCTGAGTCAAGATGCAGGACTCTGAGCTCCAGCAGCACCTCTGCCTGAATGCTGCCATGCTCTCTGCCATGATGGACTGAAACTCTGGACTGTAAGTGAGCCCCCCAACTAAATGTTTTCTTTATAAGGGCAGTCGTGATCATGGTGTCTCCTCACGGCAATAGAAACCTAACTAAGACATCATGGTGTGTTAGCAGTGACTCATTCGCCACCAAATGATAGCCAACCTCAGATGAGAGGCAGGATAGAATAGGCTAAATTCAAAGGGGTGTGGGCTGGTAATCCTACTTCCGGGTGCCTAGTAAAAACAGAAAAGATGATATGAAATAGCTCAATATTTTCTTATTTTCCATCCCTCACTTGAAAGTTCAATCTGTGTCTTTAACAAAATTTTTGAAAACCTGTACTGCCTGGTTTAGTTTTGTAGTTTAGATATTCTTCTACTTCTTCTTCCTTCCTTCTTTCCTTCCTTTCTTTTTTCTTTCCTTCCTTTCTTTTCCCAAAGACAGGATATCTTCCTTGGCTGTTCTGAAACTCCCTCTATAGACTGGGTCAGCCTTGGCCTTTAATTCACAGAGATCTGCCTGCCTCTGCTTCCAGAATGTTGGGATTAAAGGCATGTACTACCACTATCTTCCAGTTTAGATATTCTTAACTGATGACTTTTATGACATAGAGGTATAACTACTAATAACAGTAGGCTACAAAAAACTAAACAAAACCCCTGAGTAGGGCTGGTGATGTGACTAAGAAAGCCAAGGCAGTTGTCCCTAAGCCTGAAGACATAAATTCAGTCCTCAGGACCCACGTGGTGGAAGGAGAGAACAGGCTCCCACAAGTTGTCTTCTGACCATCATATATGTACCAAGGCATGCGTACAAAATGTGGCACACACATGCCATCCCTCTAAAATAAATGTAAAATAAAAATACAAAGGAAAGCCTGTATAACCCAAATCAAACGTTAAAGTGTTACCACAAGATAGCATTTACCAAGCATTAAAGATAATAGTAAAAAACAGCAGAAGAAAGTACAAGCTTCAGGAAAATTACTCTATCAAATCAATTAGGTTCCAACCACAAACTGGAGAGAGAATCAATGAAACAGAAAACCCAAGATATCACTAAACAGCTACTTACTCTATCTCCCTTTTCACCTTTGGTTAAAGGCTCCCCCTAGGAGAATGGGTAGAAACCAGAATCAATTATAAACACTTAGAAATCAACTCTGACAGGGGTAAGTGAGAATGACTTTACAGATTCCTCCACATTCCCAAACGAGCACGGAGTTAATCATTTTAATACTATTTAGGGGCTCCCAACAGCAGTCAAATTGAAATGCTGCCCGAGGCTAAACCTTCCTATTCTGAAATGAAGACAAGCACACAAGCATCCATCTGCAAGTGGAGGGAACTGGGTATGGGTAACTGTTGAAGGGTAGGTACCCACTTGAATTTCCCACTCAGGCTAACTGTGTGTTCAAACATACGGAAGCATGGTTTCAATGATGCTCTTTGACACGTTAGTTGTACTCTAACCAAAATGACTTGAAGGGGTTAATTACTGGGGAGACAATAGCACAGGTGGGTGGAACTGATTGGTGGCTATTGGGCTTAGGATGAAGGTACCCTGGAGAGATAGATTTGAAGAATCACCCCACTCCTGACACTCTTCCTTGCTGTCTCTATGTTACCAACCTTCTTGTGGTTACACACACACACACACACACACACACACACACACACACACACACAAACACACATCCCATAGTTAATCCTCTACTATCAATGAGAAGTTGCCATTATTATAGCCATATACAGTTGAAGAAACTGAGGCACAGACTGGCCACAATTCTTCAGGCTCACTTCCTCTTCAGTGGTGACTGAGAAGTTTGCATGTGCCCAAGGATGCAGCCATAGGATTTGAATCAGCTTGGTGGCTGAGTGTGGTGACAAGCAAACAACCACCTCTTCTTTTTTTAAAAAAAAATTTTTATTTTTCCATTCAAAAATTGACCCTTCCTCCCCTTCTCTCATTCCCCTCCTGCTCCCCCACTAATCCTCCTCCCTCCCCCTCCATCCTTAAGAGAGGGCAGGGTACCCTGCCCTGTGGGAAGTCCAAGGCCCTCCCCCTCCATCCCAGCCTAGGAAGGTGTGCATCCAAGTAAACTAGGGTCCCAAAAAGCCAATACATGCAGAAGAGACAGGTCCCAGTGCTATTATCGATGGCTTCTCAGTCCGTCCCCATTGGCAGCCACATTTAGAGAGTCCGGTTTGATCACATGCTCATTCAGTCCTGGTTCAGCTGGATTTAGTGAGCTCCCATTAGATCAGGAACACTGTCTCCGTGGGTGGACCAACCCCTCGCGGTCCTGACTTCCTTGCCAAGCTGCCCTCTAGTGCAGGCAGGGGGCTAACTTTTTTCAGGTTAAAGTGACATATCCGTTACTTGGTGTAACCACACAAACTGTGATCTATGTAACACGATGTCGTCTTCTATTATGGATTAATTTTTACATGTTAGATCAAGGCCTGTTTATAGTCTTGCTTTACATATTTTCATCCTAAAATTATGTGTTCAACAGCTAAGGCATTTGCTCGCGGTGGGCTGCTTTGTTTTCACCTCTGCTTGCATCCTTGATATCTACATTGAATTCCCACTCCCTGGGGATTAATCCAGGCCAGTGCCTTAACATGGAGCTGAATCCTAAATTTTTTCATCTTACTTTTTAGTTTGGAGATTAGTTTTCACTAAGTTGCCCAGTTAGGACTTGAACTCTGTAGCCTAGGATAGCTTTCATCTTGTGGTCCTCCTGCCTTATCCCCCTGAATAGCTGGGATAACAGGCCTGTGTCTGCAGGCCTGGTTCAAAGTCTACATTGATTAGTGCTGCTTGTAGGAATCTGGTTGACTGAGGTTTGCAATTTAGTCTTATCTCCCCTGAATACTAACTGGGAGTAGCCATTTGAAGGTTTTGAGCCCTCCTTTCCTTATCTATAAAATTGTGAATTCTAACGAGATCCTTCTGTATACATATTTTAGAGCTCTGATATGTAGCACATGTCATCATATTCTAAATGCCCAGTAGTGGCGGGGGGTGTCTGTGGCCATTTTGATGTTGGGGTTTTCAAAATGCTATCCTAGAGACTGACTAGTCTTCTCTATGAGCTTCCTGGTTGTCATGCAAAGTCACCCTTAGGAGCCATGCATTACCCCAACCCTCAGTGATGTTGGAGCCACAGCACTGCTGTCTCCTGTGGGATTCCAGGCTCTACCCAGAACCCCGATCCTGAGCTAGCAGTAGTCTCAGTCTTTGAGTACCTATGTTTACAGAGCACAGCCGTTGCTCACAGAAAGCTCTAGTCTAGATCTTGCTCTTGAACAAAAAGGTTGAAACAACAAAGAACTATTTGTTCTGCCCAATAATAACCGTATAGAGGAAGCCAGGTATCCAGGGAGTGAGAGGGACTGGCCAGGCTAGGGTTAGGGGGAAAAGCAGTTTGCTTATTTTTTTTAAATATTTATTTTTATTATATATATATGGTTGTTTTGCCTGCATGGGTGTCTGTGCACCATGCGTGTGCTTGGTGCCCACAGTGGTCACAAGGCAATACCAGATCCCTGGAACAGGAGTTACAGTTGGTTATGAGCCACATGTGTGGGTGCTGGGAGTTGAACCCTGGTCCTTTGAAAGAGCAGCCGGTGCTTAGGACCGCTGAGTCATGTGTCCAGCCCAAGAAGTTTATTTCTACTGAATAAAAAGGACAGGGCTAAGATTGGCCCACACGGGCTGCCAGGCTTCCTATAAACACAGAAGGCAGGAGAGGAAGCCAGAGGGAATCCTGAAGAAGATAAAGGCCTCTTTAGGAAGCATGCATTTCCTCAACTCTCAGTGATGCTGGAGAAACAGCCTTAGTGTCACTTGTGGGAAATGCAGGCTTCCAGGCTCCACCTAGATCGCGTGAGCTGGAATTCTCAGGGCTTGAGTCCACACTCACGTTTATGGAGCACAGCTATTGATCACAGAACGTCCTTCTCTGCTTCGTGTCTTGTCAGATCCCCCACAGTCCACACGGGAACTTAAAATTGAGGTGGGCATCACTGGGAAGGGAAAGAATGGAGAGCCCAAGGAGGGCTTAGGAGATGCTCTGAGTGGTGCCTAGGGGAGGAGTCGCATGATAGTTCCCAGGCCCTGTTAAAGGCTGTTAGGGAGGTCTGGACAGGGCACTGAGGCTAAGGGACCAGAAGGTCAATAACCAGGATCCATAGGTGCAATGGTGATTTCAAAGCTGCCAGAAGCAATTGCTAGGACTACTGAAGATGTCCGAGTGGAGCTGAGCCGAGGAGGAGCTCAGCTTGGCAGCGCGAATGCTTTTCCTATTGCTTCTGCTTGCCACACAGGTATTTAGCGGCTTCTCCATTCCTCTTGTCCAGTCAACCCATATCGCTAACTCACTCTGGAACGTGGGTGAAGCAATTTAAAAAGATGTGCTGCATGTGACAGGAACGGCGAGACATAAAAGCTAATCCTGATTTTTGCACAAGAGTGAAGACCTGTGTTTGTTTTACAGAACTCATGTCCAACAAGGGCAGTGTATGGTTGCCATCCCGGGGCTGGGGAGGCACAACAGCAGGATTCCTGAACATTGCTAGCTAGTCAGGCTTGCCAGATTGTTGAGTTCCAGGTTCAAACACACACACACACACACACACACACACACACACACACACACACACACACACTAAATGTTGAAACTTTTTTGTCACTAGGTTTCTGCCATCTCTTAGATGGTCCTATTTGAATACAAATGATGTGATAGAGTTTTTCTTTTCTTCTTTTTCCCCACGCTAGGACAAGTTTTCAAAGAAAGCAGCCACAGCAATATTGGAAGGTGGCTTTGCGAAGTCACTGTGCTCTCATAGGAACCAGAAAGCAAAATAACTTCAGAGGTGTACTGAGAGCAATTGTTTGAGCAGACAGAAAAGCATTTTCAATTTTTAAGATAAATTTGTACCAGTCTTGATATATTGATTGTGTTTCTCGCTTTGGATACAGTGTTCATTCATCTCCAGGCAACTTAAATGGTTTGAATGCCTGGGTTCTAGAACCAGCCTAACCTATGTGCAGAATGGGCTACCTCAAGGGACTTTTTATATGAGTTACATGAGTTAATATATGAAAGATCTGGTGCCTGGCAAGGTGTGTACTTGCTTCAGAATATGATCTACAATACTGTTCAGCTTGTTAGAAAATACTTTTAATTCTTCATCTGTTTTTTGCTTTCTCCCTCTATTCTCAAGGATAAAATACTTACGGGTTCTCCTTTCTGTCCTTTAGGGCCAACAGACCCTGGAAATCCTGGCAGCCCAGAGTCACCCTGTGGAGACAAAACAGAAGAGAGACACCGCCTGAGTGGAGAGAAATTCTCCCTCCTTCCAGCCCCAGAATCCAGTGGCCTGGGTCCAGGGCCTCGGTGAAGCTCCACCTAGGCAGTCTGTCTGCCTAATAAGGAGTCTTCGCACTCCTCTATGCCGCAGGTCTTCCAGAAGTCCGTAACATTTTATTAGGACATTTAAAATTAATGTGGAATGATGTTAATTATTTTTCAAGGACAGAGCACATAGAGGAGAAAAGAATCACAGTTTTGTTCCGGTGCAGCCAAAACATTATTTATTTAATTTTGCCTTTAAATGACACCACGGTCTGCTCCTGTTTTCTTTTCAGGACTCGTCTCTTATTTTAGGTGGGGGGAGCCAGTGATCGCAGGGAGAGAAATGAGTCCGCCAGCTGTCCCCAGCATTTCCCCTTGCTGTGTAGATGACTGACTGGAGACAAAGAAATCATTCTCGTTGATACGGTGACAGCAGCAGCTTAGAAATGTCTAAGACGCCCTGGTCAAAAATGTTGAAGAGAGATGTGACATGGAAAGAGGACTTTCAGAAGATACAGTAGGAGAGAGCATCCTTCGTAGGGGCAGAACATGCTCCTAACTATTGAGCCATCTTTCTAGCCCTGATATATGATGCACCCTAGCAAAAATAGAAAAAAAAATATGTCTTGTATATCCCCAGCAGTACTTTACCACATTGTAGGTGGTGTGTGCTTTTCTAAAGAGAGTAAATCATGTTCAAGGTAGGAAGACAGAGAAGGCAGTGAGCACTTTCGGCACCAGTGCATAACTGGTTTGTAAAACTCTAAACTGACCTCCATGTTACTCACCAGGTTTGCGCTATAACATCCCCAGAACATAGTCACAAAGGAATCATACACCTGACAATTAGACTCATCTCATCAGGTGAAGGGGTTAGAATAGAAATCACTTAAAAACGCACATCTAATCAGAATCATAAAGGATGGGTGGAAGAATGAAGGCCGAGAGAAGGGGTTACGATGCTGTGATGTTTGAACCGAGAGGTAGACAGAACGCCAGTGAAGGACAGCAGAGGGACCAAATGAAGCCTGTGCTTTGTGCTCCCTGGGTGGGTTTGGCCTTGGCTAAACCATAGGAACACATCTTGCACGTGAAATCTTGCAAATGTTTATATCTAATATTAGACACATGTGGGTTCTTTTTTCATGCTCAAAATGCATTGCAGTGGCTTATCTCAGTAGATACGAGTGGAAAGGCAGCGATGAATTTGCAGAGCCTCAGAAGATCGTCTTCTAGCCCGACAATTCTGATGCTGCTTAGAAGGTCATGTGCTGTTGAGCCTCCATCTTGTTTGTGCCACATTCTGCTCCAGGAGAAAGCTGATGTTTTCCCAGGAGTCCTTGCTCTGCCACGTTGTCCCACAGTCTCGATGCAAGTCTGAGCATCGTACCGACCAAATACATACAAACACTGACCCTCCACCACACTTTGAGGTGCGCAGAGCAGAAGAAGACAAGGCACTAAAGATGGCAATAGCTCCTAGCAAAAATGAGCTACATGAGGCCTCATGAGCAGAAGGTACAAACAAAGAAGACAAACGGATGTTTCTTAAGAGCCCAATTTGCTTCCAGGTGAGTTCATCTCATTAGATCTTAATCCTCCCATCAGTTCTTCCTGTAGATGATTATGCCCACTGTACAGATGGGAAACTGATGCTTGGGGGCAATGAGGTGGTTTCCCAAGGTAACACAACAGTCAATGCCCTAGTCAACTCTGACCCCAAAGCTGATGCTCCTCCCATCCCTCAGTGGTTCCCAACCCCGAGCGCATGTCACAATCATCTCACACATGTTTAAGTAACAGAAATACTGTTCTCAGAGACCCTGTGTGAGAGGCCTCAGAGCAGGCATTTATTTTCCTCATCCTCTCTGGGTGGGTCCATGTGCAATCAGTATTCAGAACGACTGGCCACATCACACGCCTGAGCAGAGACCCACACTAAGGGCTTCACATTTTCACTGTGAAAAATACAACTTTAGAAAGACAAGAGGCGGATCCAGAATAGACAGGAAGTGCATGTGCACCTAGAGTTGGCTTCCCCCTTCCAGCAGTTGCTACACTTAGGGTTTCCCCATTTACTCATGCACCGCTTATTGACAGAGGTGCTCCTTCATGACTGGTAATTTAAAAATCCCTTCCGTTGGTACACTGGTATGAGGCTCAGTGTCAAGTTCCCTGTAGATGCTTCTAGATCATTTATTTTGGTATGGTGACAGGACAGATTTGCCACCGGTTTTTCCTGACTCCCCTTTAGATTCTGAAGCAATTAGAAAAGATTCTAAGTAGCAGGAACTGTCCCTGGAGTTTGAGATACACCTGTTTTCCAGAATCAAATTTCTCGTCAGTGAGGTCTTAAGAATTTCTAAGTGACATGTGTTTGCCAACGAGGAGGGCAACGTAGAAGCCAGCTGTTTTGTTTCAAGAAATGAATCATCATTTAAATGCTTTAAGAGTGTCTCACCCCCTTCTCCACACAGCTGTCCCATGTGACAAGTTTGCGCCCCGTTGACCCTGCAGCCTACGTCTGTTCAATAGTGATGACTTGCAATGTAATGCCTTTGCGAGGATGGGATGGCGCTATAAGCTGTTGACTCACAGGACACTGGAGTGACTTGGATTGCTATGAAATCATTTTAAAATCATTTTCAGAGTGTCCACGTTTTATTTATGTGTTCTGCAGGCTTTTCCTGTTGACAGGCAAGTCTATAAGGAACGTATTGTTCCTGCTGAGAGGATCTCTTAGTGATACTTCCAGGAGAGAGACTCGGCGTCTTTTGAATAGAGTGTGCTGATTTAGAAGACACCTAAGTCCTATTTCTCGGACTCATGTCACAGTATCGTGCCCTCAATCAAGAGAACTTTTACGGGGTGAATGAAGGCAGTTCTCACAGGCCATCTGCCTGCAGAATATTTTTCCAACCTTCATATTCCTGTCTGCAGATTTAATGGGCTTTTTTTTATTTTTAATTTTTTTCTCTGACCATGCCTCTTTGACTGTCTTCAGACTCACAGTCCAAGGTCATCACGGTTTTACAGTCAGATGGGAGTGGAGTGATAGTTTCTGTAGGGAAGTTAATCTGCCATCTTCACAAATGATAAAACCAGGCTTCCAAGTGAGGGCAGTGAACACGCAACGGAAGCACACTGGTGTTTGAACTTGAAAGCTCTTTCTGAAATAATTGCTTGGCTAGACTACCACTGGGCATGATGAAACCTCATGAAAACAAAACAAAATAATCCCTCAGCAGCCTCCGTTTTAAGAACAGAGAACCAGTGATCTTTAGCCATAGGCATTTTGCCATTTGGATCTTCCTTCGGGTGGTTTTGGCTGCCTGCAAGGATTCCTGACCATTCTTAGAGGTGTTTTCTCTTGACAGATCTCCTCCCTTACAGCCCAGCCCTGCTCAGCAGCGCCCTCAAGGGGCAGCATCCAGCTGCTGGTCAGCAGTCAGGGGAGGTGCCTGCTCGCAGTGACTGCTGCCCCCTGTAGGTGAAAGAGTTTAATTGCTTTGGAAACAACAAAAACAGACAGACAAACAAAAACCTGGCATTACCTTTTCTCCTTTCGGGCCACCAGCTTCATGTTCACCAGTTCCCTGGGTAAAAACAAACAAAAAAGTCCAGTTGTTTTTAATGCATCCAGTCTTGAAAAGCACCTAGCCAAAGGTTAGTACTTTATGTTTTATGTATTCTGTGTGACACTTTGGCAGACATTTTTGTCTTTCTTATTCTTTATTCCTGATAAATGTAATGAATATTTAATCTTGTTAAAATACCAGCTAAATAAATATCTCCAGCATTGGAGACCCTGTTCATTCTTTCCTGGTGATCTCTCCAGGGGGAAACATCACAACTCAAGGGCCTGACTCCCTTTTCCGTACGCATACCAGCCAAACTCAGTTGCCGTCTGACTCTCCTGCTCTTTCTGTCTCAAATATTTATTGCCTTAATTTGACTCTGTTCACCCTGGGAGGATGATTGTGCTTGTCATCACACAGAAAAGGTTAACTATAAATTGCTATGAAACACTTAGGCCTCAGAACCCTCTGGGTGTTGAGAGACAGAGACAATTATTAAAGACCGGAAGAGAACAGACAGCCTCTCATTAGTGAATTTCCACAAGTGTGGTCCAGAAAGCCTCCACCGAAAACCTCACTCCCCTAAGCTGTGTGGAATCTGTAACTGGATACCTCAGAACTGCAGCCAGGTGACCTTAGCCTTTGCCCAGGACCAAACACTGACCAGTCAGGACTCCCCCAGTCTGCATGGTAGAGACACAGAACTGAAAATGACATGTGCATGTGGCTCGCGCTAACCTCCCGGGCCCCAACGCTGACCGGTTCCGACTGTCCCGCCCCCGCAGAAGGAATTGCAGGCTGGAAAGCTATGTGCATAGTAGGTCACCCTGCTGGGATCAGGACTCTCTGAAGTGGAGTCCCTGCGTATCACTGCCTTGGGAGCTACCAGTTCTTCTGTTACAGGTCACACTGACTGCTCTTATTATGGTTTGCTGAATAAACCTATTATTCCTCTTGTCTGGTTTAGAGTGAATTTGTCTGTTGACCACCAATAAGCCCCGTGAGTGCCATGCCTCTGCCTTCTCAAGGAATGTTATCATTGCTGTTAGATGAAACTGGCCAGTTTACGTAAGCTGTAGCTGAAGTTGGCCAAATTCTTTAAACGTTTCTTCTTGCCTTGGTCAGTCCACCTGTTCTATCTTCTGCAGACACAACAGATAATGCTGTTACCCCCAGGGACTTGCTTCCCATTCTTGAACAATTTTTCCAAGATCTAAATGGCCTTAATGTTCCCACCAGCCCAGATAATTGATGCAATATAAACTTCAGACAAACTTTCTCTGTCCCTAGCTTCCCCGCTCATCTACTGTAGGAAACTTGTGCTCTCATGGTTTGAAGAATTCCTGTGGTACTGGGCTTAATGTGTTCTGTGAGTGGAACCTGAACTCCTTGTCCCTCTTTGGGTTCCCTCTTCTGATCTTTATCTCTGTCTCAGGCTTCTTTCCTTCTCTCTCCATCTAACTGTAGAAGGTTGCTCTTCCTTCAGACTTGGCCCAGGCTCTCTCCTCAGATGACTGCCCACCCTGTAGTTAGGGTATTGTTTAGACAAACAGAAGTTCATAAGCCTATCATGTCTCTTCTCTCTGCTTTAGACTTATGTATCTAATTCTAGAAGCAATTCATACCCAACAAATTAAAATGTGGGATGAGAACACATGCACATACATATGAGAAGAAAAGGCGGGGTGACAAGAACCTCAACACTGATTAATCCAGAAGTAGAGGGATGACAATGACCGTCTTCACAATGTATTCCTGAATAGCTTTTTAAAAATATTAATTCTATTTTATGATTGAAAAGTAATTAGGAAATGAGATCTGTACTTATCCCTCTTGTCTACAGAAGCTAGCCTGTTCAATATTGCATTGTCTTATATCCCCTTTCCCCTTTTTCTGAGACAGGCTCTCATGTGGCTTAGACTGGCCTTAAACTTACCATGTAGCCATGCCTGGCCCCGAACTCCTGATTCTTCTGTCTTTACCTTCCTAGTGCTGGGATTATAGGCACAGGCCACCATGCATGCCTTCATTTTCTTGTCCCTGACATTCAGTTGACCATCCAGTCTAGACTCCCAAATGTACAGAGAAGCAAACTTTCGGTAGCTCTTGAAAACACTAGTCACTTTGGCATGGTGTCAGTTACTGTTCCTAAAATGTCAGCATGTCCCTCTAGCTGTACTTTTGCTTGGATATTTTTAGGGATGCTGGAATGTGCTTTTGTCCAAGACATCACTTTTTTACACATGGCCTTTGGATTTTGATGCTCCAGGTGCTTGGAGCACAGGGCAGAAGAGCATGGAGTATCTCTGGTGAGTGTATATCCTGGTGTATACCAGCAAACTCCAGGGTACCACAACATAGCTGAGGTGATTTGGATCTATTAATTTCTCTGTCATACTGTTCTAATAGGATGCCCAAATTTTGATTTTCTGATGGTTTTAGTCTAGAAAATCATCAAGACCATCAAAACACGCTATACTTGTTTTACTCTGTAACCAGGTCAAGAAATCCAGTTATTCCGTGGTCCTAAGGAGCTACTGTGTCACTGTCCATGTTTGGGTTAATAATACAGGTGTATCAAACTTTGAACTTCAGTACATTTACTCACTGAGGTGAAATATATTCTTCCCTCCTTTATTGAAACCAATGGCACCAGACAATTACCCGGTTTTACAGGAATAATAAGAGACAAGTCTTCTAGCTTCTAGACCTGTAGCTCTGCTTTACACTCTCACAGTTTTGACCCTGTTTATTGAAACTTCCTGAGATACAATGATAACAGTCATGGTGTGTGACTTGCTAATTTGTCTGCTCAACTAGAGATTCTTCATGTGAGCAGTGTCTCTGTGTTCCCATACAGGAAATGGTATGCAGAACTTTGGAACCATCTCAGGCAGTAGGAAGACTCAGGGCTACTCTGATTCTTTCAAAGAGAGAATTTCTGGTAAGGATGCTCTGTGGTACACATGTATGGATTAAGTGAAAGGAGGTAGTCTTTTTTTTGTTGTTGTTGTTGCTGTTCCCAAAGAGTAAACAGCCAGCAATTTTCGGCCATTAAACTAAAGAAAGAAATCAGGGACAAGAGCTCCCTGCTAAAACATGGAGCCATTGCCATCCACTCAAGACCCTGCTTTAGGAATACACTGTAGCATCCCAGGCTTATTCATTAAAGACTGTGACGTGAACCTGCTTCACCCATTCATTTGTAAAAGCCCGACTCCCAGGACTTCGGAATGTGAATTTAATTTGACAACATGGTGGCAGATGTAACTAGTTATTTGATAAAGATAACGATACCTTAGTATGACCATGTCTTTATAAAAAGGGAACACAGAGCCATACATGAAGGAAGGTATCGTGGTATGGAAGGGAACTGTTGGAAGCTAGGAGAGGAGTTTGTAATGCACTCATGTCTAGAGCTCTCAGCGGGGCCATAGCCCTGCCATCAACTTTACTCTAGACTGCCACTCCCTAGAACTGAGAGATGGTAAATGCCTGCTGCTTAGGCTCCTCCATTTGTGATACTGCACAAGTCAGCCCCTAGAAAGTTCAACAATACATGACCAATAGGGTAGCACTCTCAGGGTTGGATGAATTCTTGAAGCTGGTTCAAAGTCCAGCTTCCCAGTTACTTTCAAGAAAACATTTTGCTGGCCACAAAAGGGAGTTCATGTCAGTGCCTACATCCTCAGTGTTCCCCAAAGTCAGTGGACCCTGATCATGAAGAGGGAAAGTGGAGGAAACCATACATTTGATCTTGACTGTCATCTTGATGAGGTTTAGAATCACCATGGAAACTGATCTCTGGGAATGTCTGTGTAGGGGTAATCTAGACTAGGGGAACTGAGGTGGGAAGACCCACCCTGAATATGGGTGAGACCATCCCATTGGGCTGGGGTTCTGGATCGAATAGAAATGAGAAAGTGAGCTGAGCACTGGCATTCACCTCTTGCTGCTTCTTGGGGGCCGCTGCAATGTGACCTGCTGCCTTAAGCTGTTACTGCTATGACCTCCCTGTCACCCTACCTGCGAGCCCCAGCAAGCCTTCCTTTCCTTAATTGCTTTTCTCAGGCATTTTGTCACAGCAGCAAGTCAAGCAACTAATTCAGGAAATTAGGATTTAAAGTTTAGTTTTTAAAAAACTCTTTAGGGACCAGAAGGGTTGTCACCAAGGAAGCCTTTGTTTTATATATCCTTATTGGATTTAATTCTGTGTTTGGAAAGACCTTGGAGTCTGTTTTTGGACAAGAGTTTTCCATCCTTTCTAGTCTGTGGGCATCAGTGTGAAGTTGTACTTTGATCTATGGAAGGGAAATAGATTATTTTGCTATCATTTGTTTTGGATCAACTGTTTGAAGAAGGGAACACTGGGATTGGTTGCTGGGAGGTGTTGCATCAATCTCCAACAGCTCAAACTGAGCCTCACGATGGCACAAGATGATATTACTGGGCATTTTCAATGTCGATCTTTGAAAACATGTCAGATGTATACCACATAGTACTCAGTACTCAGTCTGCATATAGAGCACTCCGCTTCTGTCTACGGAACTCAGTACTCAGTCTGCATAGAGAGCACTCCATTTCTGTCTTTGGAGCTCATGACTTTAAAAGGTGATGGAACATATCTAAAGTGACTAAAATTTCCAGAGCTGAAGAGAGTGAAGAACAGTGTGCCTGGGTAGTGAGCAGACTTTCCTTTGGAGGACAAGTGTGCTGGGAGTTGATGTTGCTTGCAAACAACCCAACAGGATGAGAGCAACTGTCTGAAAACGATTTCTGCGATATGAGGGAAATTTACTCTCTTTCCATCCTTGCATGCAAGAACACACATGTAATCCTACTGACTTCACCCTCCAGTGAATCGCTCTCATTTTCCGCTATCTTCTTCTTTTCCCTTCTATTTCTGATTTGTGCTGTGAAGGGAGAGGCTTCTTATGCCCGTGGTTCTCCTTTGGGTGAGACAGGGAATATGTACTGGAAGAGATCAATTCTGTTTGAGGACCGAAATGCAAATGCAGGCTGCTGGGATGAGGAATGAGCCATCAGTCTTTTAGTTTGGAGCATGGAGGGGACATGTGTGAGGAGTGTGCTTGCTCCTCATCCTCCCATGAGCAGCTGCCTCAGCAGAATCTGGGCTGTGGAAGTGCCATAGCTCCTGTCAGAGGGAGAGCGGAGGTCCAGGACTCGACACAAGCATCACATAAATCAATGCCAATTTAAAAGGGAAGATTGTTTTAACCTTGGGGCGTCACTTTATATGTCTCAATACATGGTCCATTATTTAATCTCAGCTCCTCCTCCACTGTGCTCATTTGTTACAGCCAGACCATCAGGTGTGCAACAAACTGCAAAACGCAACAACATTACTATCCCAGACCAGATGGGGGTGTCAGGGGCAGTGACGAGTGAAAAACGCATTTGGCTCATCACAGCACACTTGGCCCTTGGCTTTGTGAAGAAGACATGGTGACAATACAAAAATAACATTCAGTGTGGGTTCCAGGGGTGGGGTTCCCTATCGATTATCGTGGGACCTCAGCATAGGAGCCCCATCTACTCTCTTGAGGAAATAGAATAAACTGTCTAATAAGCTACCTCCCAACAATCACTCTAGACATAAATACTTCTGACTCAAAAGGATTCTTCTATTGCATTATTTAGGGGAAAAAGACACTTTGGTTCCTCTCCCTACACTATCATCTTCCAGCCCCCAAGTCACATTCAGAGCATACGGGGACTAACGTGAAGCTCAGCTCTGTACTAGCCACGATAGTAACTGAGGTTATTTTAGGAGAGACAACAGCTAAGTTCCAGGTACCGGTGTGCAACTCTCAAAACTCCCCACTCAGCTGCTAAGCTCAGTTCCCATTAAAGCAAGTATAACTTTAAAGTCTGAAAATTAACATTTTCAACTTCAGACTCTAAAGTACAAAGGTTCCATATATTTTCATGTAAGGGCAAACTGACTCATCAGTAAGAAAAATATATCTAGAACTAGTGTTGGGAGACCTGTAAAGACCCAAGCCTTAAAAGTTTTGCAAGGGTTAGCAAAAATTTAAGCAGCTGAGCAGCAACTTGGTACATCTTGTACTGACGGGGAGCGGGATAGATTATAGTACTTAAACTTTGCTAGCTGACTTGTGACATCAGACCAACTTATTCTCATTATTTTGAAGCTTTTATTGTAAGTCCTATTTTATAACAGTAGATGTCATTACAAATGTCCTTACATTGATTCAATTTAGATATCCTTCAGGCTTACATTGTTTTTTTAAAACTTGTCAACTTCTAATGTTTAATAAAAAAGACTGGTATCAATTTAGTTAAGATATTTAATAAAGAGTCGGGAAACATTGTAACCATCCTAACACAGCACTCCCTGGAAAATCTAAGATTCAAGACAGGTTCATGATCTTAAAATTATCAAGTGCAACAGAGTGCTTACATGTTTGATTTTAAATTTGTCATTTATGGATTTCGCAGGCCTTTACATTAAATTAATCAGTTTGCCCTTGAAAGGCAATGAAAATGTAGTTTTGAGCACCAGGTATCCTCAAGACTTGGGTCAGGAGCTTGAAGGATGGCAAGAACGCTAGCTGCTCTGGCAGAAGGCCAGAGTTCAATTCCCAGAACCCGTACGGTGTGGCTCACAACCATCTGAAACTCTGTTTACAAGGTATCTGACATCTTCTTCTGGCCTCTGTGGGCACCAGTTATGCGTGTTATGCACACACACACACACACACACACACACACACACACACACACACACACACTGAAAAACAAATAAATTCTGAAAAAAAAAAGACTTGGTTTAGAACACAGGTTCTTGGAATGTGTGAACAAAGATGCAGTATTAGTTACAGAAATTTATAGGGAACAAATGCCAGAAAACAAAAGAAAAACACAAGGATCTGTCTCTAACTTCTTCTGTGATACAAGGTATCAATTATGAGCTGGTAGCTACTGAAAAGACCCCAGTTGCTGTCATTTTGGGTAACGAAAGACAAAATGGCACTGTATAGGTTTCCCTATGTGATTACACCCCACGTGTTGTTCTTGAATGATGAACCCATCAACGACTTCATTCCTACCTTTGAGTCCTGTGTAGTCACCGGGTACAATCAGAAGCTAGTCACTCCAGTGCTTCCGTGGCAGTATTCCATGTTCCAGGTGTGGTGAAAGAGAAAGTTACAACCTACTCCTATCCGTCCCTGGGGAGGCTCTCACCCTTGATCTATGGGATGTGGACATGTGCCTGGGACCTTGGTTTGGAGAGGTTCAGTTGTGGTATGACCCAGAGCTTCAGATAACAAATAATTTCTTCTAGCTCTTCATTATCAAAATGTGAACTATCACTTTAAAATCTATAAAACAAAACTCTTGGTTTATAATATATCTAGGAATCTTTTAAAAATTTAAATTGGGAAACATAGTGTTCAGTATGGGAAGATGTTTTGAGCATATGTCTCAAGGTCTGAGATGTTGAGAATTAAAAATGCTTTTGTCCCCTACAGATATATAACCACATAAAAATCTCTGCACCTACAAGTTGCGGGAATAAAGAAGCTGTACCTTATTGAAGTATCCACCAAAAGTCTGCGGTAGTCCTTGTAGCCCGGGAGGTCCCTTCAAGGGAAAACAAAGACAAACACATTTTCTGAAACACTGTGTCTTTAAATAATATACCCAGAGTCTATTTTGTCAAATAATCTATTGAATAAAGAATTTCATGGTTATCAACATATAATCAGATTTCTAAAGTTCTTTCTTTTTCTACGTTAAGTCTTACGCGAACGGGAAGTACAGTCATAAGTGGCAACAGGAAATATTTACATGCTCAAGCATCGTCAAACTTTCTACTAAGAGGAATTCCACCCACTATTCTAGGAAGGACTTCATAACTTCAGTTTATTTCTGTGCTTTTCACGGGATGGAATGAGTGTTTCGCAGAAATGCACGGTACCAGGTATTGTTAACATACAATGTGGGGAAGTACATTTTTTCTGTTTATTTAATCTTAAGAATTGTTTGAAATGGGATACACGTGGATTCTAAAATGGGATACACACTTTAGAGCGGGAACAGACATGCAAAACCTTACTTCTAAGGCATTTCAACACTGGCAGTTATTGTCTTGCGACTATGTCCAGCTTCGGCTGGATAGAAAATAATAAGTAAGACAGCCGTCCATCTCTAGAGCTACCAGGAAAAGAGGTAGAAAGAGTTCTCTAAGATGTTTAAGGGTTACATTTTTGGGAGAGAACCATAAGAAACACGAAGTTTAGCATTATTTTATGAAGGAGCTGCGGTCAAGTTAGACTGAGCTATCTCAGACAGGAGATGCATATACTTCATCTAGACCTCAGAATCTAGATACTATAGAGGCAAAATTCCCAGTGTTTTACCTAAGAAGATAAATTGGATGATTGAACAAATTAAAGAGCCCCACTGAGCAGAGAACATTTTAAAAAAGAGAATTTAAGTTTTGAAATGTGAAGAACAATATTTGAAGGAGCAATAGCTAGTTGTGTTCTGGTTCAGGTTAACATCTTAGGAGTGTGGGCATACTTAATGCAGGCTAACATCTTTGCCAGGTGTTTCCTACAAATGACGTGTGTTTGAAGATCATTTAAATATGAGATCTTGGTATTGTGTCAGTAAACATAGAGGACATGAGGGTGAGGTGATGGATTCCTGGGAGCAAGTGACTGTAATACTTGAGACAATAATGAGACCTGCAAGCCATAGAGCTGGCTGTGATCAGAAAGACAATGCTGTTACATTGCTGAAATAATAATAAAAAAAAAGAGCCAAAGAATTCTCATGACGTCATGCACTTTTCCATCACTCAGCCTTGTGTAAAATATTCCAGGTTCGTTAGATGAAATAATGAGGAAGTCAACCATTGAATCAAGGGCAGTTGAAGACTTTCTAGCCCAAAACATACAAGTTAATAACTTATTCTTCACAGGAATAAGATATTCCATACATGTTAATCTTTCTGAAAACATATATGAGGCAAGGAGAAATTTTGGACACCGTGGGTAAAAGAATCCACTATGTGTTAAAACACTAAGGAGTCTAAGTGTCAAGAATTCAGTCTGTGTGTTCATGATAGGACACTTTATAGGCAATTACTGTGATAAGATGAATTAATTTAGTTTCATATGCCTTCTTCCTAGTATGATAATTGATTATGATGGCTTCTAAGTAGAGTAGAACAATTAAAAATATTGCCTCTTGAATAGAGTCTAAGGATCAATCAAATAATAACATTCCAAATTTATATAGTGTTAATTGTGTGCCATTTATTATGATTTAACTCATTAAGTTCTTGCAATGCCATCGCAATGAATTGCCATCACTGTTTATGATTCAAAGATAAAGAAAGGGAAAGTTAGAGTTGTTAATTGGCTCAAACTCAAATCACTGTCATCTGGTAAGGCTAAAATTAAAGCCATCTTTAACCTACTCTTTTTCTGTTGCAACTGATGTGTATTCATTGTACATAGTGCCATGTTTCATGAGAACAGCTTCTTTCAAGTGTATCATGTATTCAATCATATTTATCGTCCAGTATACCAACCTCTTTCTATCTCTTCCTGCTGGTCTTATCCTTGCACCTTCTCTTTTCATTGTGTGTGTATGGGGGGGCGTGTTAAAGCATCTATATAAAATCTAGGACCCCCAAAATGAGAGAAATCATGTGATATTTGTCTTTCTGATTCTGACTTTTGTTTAAAATGATAATTTCAATTTGCATTTACTTTCCCCTAACTAACCTAATTTAATTCTTTATGGTTGACTAGAACTTCATTGTGCACACATGTATAAACATTTTCTTTCCTTCTTTATCTACTGGTAGGATACCAAGGAAGATTTTACTGCTTGGCTGTTATGAATAGTGCTTTAATAAACATGATAAGCAAAAGTCTCTCTTATTAACCCAACATCCTTTCGGTATATTCCCATAACTGTTATAGCTGGGTTATAAGGTAGATATAATTTTGTGTTTTGGGGACTCTCTGTACTAATTTCCATAGTGGCTGGACTGATTTACATCCCAACTATATGTATATATATGTATATATATATGGATATATATGGATTCCTTTCTTCATATCTAGAATTTGTTGTCAATTATTTTCTTCGTTGTAGCCGTTCTAATTAGAATAAAGTAGAATCTCAATGTAGTTTTAATTTTCATTTCCTTGATGGCCAAGAATGTTGAACATATATTTATTATCAATTTGTGCTTCATCTTTTGGTAACTACTCATTTTAATAGTCCTTTTATTGGCTTGGTTGGGTTGTTTGTTTTTTTGCTGTTTAGTTTGTTGAGTTCTTTCTCTCCCATTCTATAGGCTGCTCTTCACTCTATTTGCTGCTTTCTTTGAGGCACAAAAGCTTTTAGATTTTGTGCATTGCTGTTGTTGGCACTATTTCCCGAGGGGCCTGTGTCTCGCTGTGTTAACTGTTTCAGAGATTTGAGTCTTACAGTAATGTCTTTGATCCATTTGGAATTAGATATATTTGGATTTTTGTACAGGTTGCAAGTGAGGCAGAGATGTCTCCAGTTTCATTTTTCTATATATTGATATCCAGTGTCTCCAACACCATTTGTTAAAGAGACCGTCATTCCCCCAATGTATGTTTTTGCCATATGTTCCAAAAACTAGTTGTCTTTATCTGTCTATTTCATGACTCCGTATGTCTGGTTGTTCTTTTCCTTTGCTAATACCATGTTGATTTTCTTTCTTTTTTAATTTAAAATGAATTTTATTTTCATACAGTATATTCTGATCACTGTTTCCCTCCCTTATCTCCTCCAAGGTCCTTCCCACTTTGCCACCATTCCAAATCCATGCCTTCTATCTTTTCATCTTTAGAAAACAAATGGGCACAAAATAAAAACAAAACAAAATAAAACCAACCAAATAAATAGACAACACCAACCCCACCAACAAAACAAAGAAAAAGCAGAGGAAACATATACATACATACAAACAGAACCCCCAATTGGAAACCATAATATACAAGCAAAAGATCAGTAAGGTAAAAAATTCTCAAGCAAAGCAGTATGAGATAAAACAGTCCACAAAAATATGACTGAATTTGCTTTGTGTTGTTTATCTACTGCTGGCCATGGGTTCTTCCCATGTGTTCCCAGTGAGACTCCATTGGAGAACTCAGGCTGCTTGCCAAGGCTATCAGCTGTTCTCCACAAGCTGATGGGAAGACCCTACTGTTGAAGACAACACCTACGGGAATCACCGAATGAGGGGAAGTTGATCGGGTGCTGGCCTAGAGCCTTTGCCCCTCCTGACTCGTGTTCGTGGTACTGGAAGGTACTGTGGACACTGTTAGAGTAGGAAGGCAAACACCAAATCTGTAGTGTAACATGCAGTCAGATATCATGATACTTCCAGCTTTGTTCTTTCTTTTTCAGATTACTTTGACTATCTGGAATAATTTTATGGCTCCATGTGAATTTTAGAATTCTGCCAGCCCCTCCCTCTACCTACACAGACCCTCCCACCTCCAACCCTAGGGGAGTGCCATGCACCCCGCCCCGTGGAAAGTCCAAGGCCCTCCCTACTACATCTAGGTTGAGCAAGGTTTACATCCAAAGAGACTAGGATCCCATGAAGCCGTGGAGGAGTTCTTTTGAAAATACTGATATTCTTATAGATGTAATTGACAATGCAGATGGAAAAAGATTCAAAGGGATGAACCAGAAACTAACGGGATTACTGCAGGAAGATAACGTGAGTTGTGCGCCAGTGTCTGTCTTTGCTAACAAGCAGGATCTGCTCACAGCAGCCCCGGCTGGCCTCTGAGACTGGGGAAGGACGGAATTTACACACCCTCCTGCACCGACGCTGGCATATTTGGTCTCACGGGCAAGGGCAAGCAGGATGGCATGAACTGGGTCTGCAAAAATGTCAATGCGAAGAAGACATAAAATGAATGCAGACACTGGGGCTGTGGGAGCTGAATTCGGCCCTGAAAAACATGATTTGCTGCCTTTTTGACCAACTGCTTTTCCATCTCACATCTGTGTGTAGAGAGAGGACAGCAGTTTAAAAAGAGCTCAGCAGTAGATTTTAACTGATCTCTGAGGTTTAATATAGGTTTTCAGAGAAAGTAATTATATTATTTCCTTGTGAGGGGTCTGTGGAAGTGAAACCTTTGCTTCACCAGGATGATCAGCTTAGAAATCAAGTGTGACTAATAAGAGACCAGCATCAGTAAGGCACCATCTTCTGGGGAGATTGCGTGTTTCCTTCCTCAGGGTCGGCATGCAAGCCGTGGTCCACAGGAGGCTGATGCTGCCTTTCCTAGCTGGCAGCCTAACTTGGCACTATGAAGGAGTCACGTGGTCCGGGGTTTGCTCATGTGAAAGCAGCCGAATCCGAGGGCTAAGGAAGAGCAGCTGAGACTTGTCACCGTGTGACAGGGTCAGAGTGTCTGAAGAGAGGCCAGAAGGCAATGAGTGAAGGTGTAATTTCAGTTGCTGGGGAACTAGAACATGGCTCTTTCCTCCACCTATGGTCTTCTTAAATTTCTTTCTTCAGCATTTCAAAACTTGAACTGTAGAGGGATTTTACTTCCTTGATTAAATTTATTTCTAGGTATTTCGTTTTCTTTGAGGTTATTGTGATTGTGTCGGTTTTTCTGAGTTCTTTCTCAACGTGTTTGTTCTTGGTAAACAAGTGACTGGTTTTGAATGTTGACTTTATATCTTACTACTTTGATGAAATGTGTAACAGTTTCAAGAGTTTCTGAAACTCTGGGGGCCTTTTTTCTATATAGACGACATCATGCACACATAGAATTTTATGACTTCTTCCTTTATTTTTCATAGCCTTTATTTCTCTTATCTTATTGCCCTAAAACCTCAATAGCTATAGTGAATATAGAGGCCTGCTCTCTAGCTAAAATCACACTTGTAGTAATTGTCATCATACTTTTTTTATTAGATGTTGCCCTAGAGATTGCAAGATGATGACTCTCCTTGGTTCACTTCTCACACCACAAAGAGTGTAGTTAGCACGTCTATCCGCCAACACTGTGTGGCAGGACGGGAGGATGGAAGTACTTTGCTTTTAGATATAACCCTATTGCTTTCTTAAAGGAAACTCCCACTTGTTTATTATTTTTCAATCATTAGTTCTTTGAGAATTATTTGTTTCTTGCCTCTTGCATCCACCTTCATTCATTCTTTCAATGTGCCTGAACATTTCAAAATACAATTGCAGTAAGAATGTATCCTATTGCATGTTGGGAGACAACGTGGCTGAACAATGCGAGTAATGTATGTGTGTGATGGAAGGGGCTTCAAAGTAACTCCAAAGACAGGGAAAATAGCAGTAAAGTAAACAGGGTGGTGCCAACAGAATAGCAAAGGCAACAGGGTGTTGACAGGAAAGTTTAGGAGAGAATTGGATATGCTTCTATGTAGATGGTTATCTGCCCACTGAACACAGCTGTAGTCCATAGACACAGAGTCCATAGACACAGATGTAGAATCCTGATCTTGTGAAACTCACCTTTGGGAGTAGAGTGGGACAATACAGGCGGCTCGGTGCGGCTGTTTCCTCTAACACAGTAGCAAGAACATAGCCCACTGTAAAGAGCCATGAGCCAATTGGAAAGTGAAAACAGTTATTCAGATACCCAGAAGATCAACACATCTACAAAAGTGACACACGTATTTTCACATCTTCTTGTTATGAAATGTCCTGTCTATAAAATAGTGTTCCGAGTGGGTTTGATCTGAAGTGTTAAGCTCTACTACTTAATCAGATGATGGGCATTTATGGTGACGTTTTCCTTCTAACTTCTTAGTCAGTGGAGTACTCTGGGTACCATAAATTCATGGATTAATGTAATATAGATTTATTGCTGACAGTCCGCTAGTGCAGCAGTACTTTAAATAAGCTCTCCCAGACAGCTGCGGAACCACACCGAGTCTGAACGCAAATGCTGGCACAGATAGGGAAGAGTCCATGGACACCGACTTCATCTTGTGGAGAAAATACTCACTTGATTATTTTGAAACATGCAGAAAAAAAAAACAACTTCAAATAAAGCAGAGGATGGTAACCATGGATAAACTTCAAGAATATATGTGCCAAGAGTAGCTTGGTATATGGTTAGAAAAACAATATAGACTTTGAGGTCTTAGAACTGAAAGGCATTCCTATAGCCACATCATCCAAAAATGTGCTATTTTTCCTAGCTTCTCTTCTGGGTTGCAGAATAGCTGGGGAAGACTCAAGGAATCAATTGTTTCAAGTTTAGCAAGTGCCGGCAGTCCTACAAGCGTCAATCAATTCTAAAAAAGGAGAAGTTAAAAACAGATGGTAACAACTCTCCAGGCAACATGAGCTCCAGGGCATTTGAGAGGTCATTTTCTCTTAAAGACTTGTGTTTAAGAACTAGTTGAGAAGACGCTGAAACAAGTCACCCTCAGTGAAGAGGAGGAGACAATCACAGAGGGCATACCACCATTGGTTAATCCACTTACACGTTCTAGCTAAACAGAATACAGCTTTGTATAGGAAGAATATCAGAATATCTTGGCCGCAACAAAGGCTGGCAACATGAGTGCAGGTGAATCAGGGCTATGGGTTTTGGCTGTTGCTGTTTTTGTGTGTGGAGTTCTGATCCTTTACTTGGATTGCCCCAGAAGATACAAAGCATTAGATTAATGTGAGTAGCACACAATTATACAGCAGCTTTTAATGGCTAATGAACTCCAGGGAGACACACCTCCCCTGGAACTCAACTGCACAGATGTGCACTGATTTGAGAGGTCTATAAACTTAGCATGAGTAGAAATGTTGAGGTTGCAAAGAACCATGTCTGGTTGATACACGGAATTGAAGCTCTATCCAATTCGGGAATCTTATACCTTCAGCAATGGTCTTAGTAACATTTAAGGAATTTGGCTAAATTCTTGCTGGATGTGAAAAGCAGAAATACCATGACATCTCTCACCAGTTATCTCAGACATCATATCACACCACAATGGCATGACATGAAGAACTGTGGCTACCATCTTTTTAATAGTTTTCACTTGGGGCTGCGCATTCTTGAAAAGTCTGGTCAATCTACTGTTAAAATTGAGGCTTTCTTAGTGGCTTAGCTGTATTGTCACTTTTCAGCAAGTCCACCTAGTATGCAAAACTCAAAGGAATAAGTATGCCTCCCCTGCTATTTTTATCATGAACTCTGTCTGCATGTCTGACTGTTTGATGTAGATTTAGCCCATCTTAAACACTGTGTCAATATCTCAGTGGCTCCTCAACTTCTGCTCATTCACTGATCTTTGCTTGTTTATCCCATGTCTGTTAAAAAAAAAAACAAGAAAAACAAAAAACAAACAAACAAAAAACCACTCTCTCTCCTCACTCATAACTATGCCGCCTGAGTATCCTCGAGCCATCTAAATGCCACTTACCTCAATGTACCATAGCCCTCAATGTCTTATTAGTACAAGGAGGTCCTCTCAGGACTCATAGATATGAATTGTGAGCAATACACAACTATCTCTGGCCTTATGGATTTCTAAATAACTTCAGTAATGACCTTTGAAATATCAGAAATGTCTGTGAGGAAATTTTTGCTAAGAATACTCTTCAAAATATAGAAAAATTAATTTTGCTTTAAGAACAAGTAGAAAGCTAATTATTGGTCAGTTATTTGGGTTCATATGCCAAGGATCATTTCTACTGTTCAAATGGCTAGCAGGAAAGGCAGAGAAGTAATTATATTTCCCTTGATAATTAAAATTTTCATTAGGAAGTCTAAGATCTCAGACATACGCATAGTGACAATGATTGGAAATGCTAATGTTGCAATGTTTCTTTTTCTCATATATGTTCCCACATGTGATACATTGTACAGGACTTAATACAGCACATTTACACTGAGTATAGTGTATCATATACTGATACATAGTCTGCTTGGATGAAAACTTCTTGAGGACAGAATTTCAATTACTATCAAGATTCAGCATTATAATACCAGTCGTGGCATAGGAAAACTTTCCAATGTATGCCTCACCCCCTTATTCCTGGTACCAGATACTGTCCGAATTCAATAAGTCATTGCTTTTACAAGAAAATTTTTTTGATAAAAGCCCACTTTCTCCTTTTCATTTGGCTTCATTTATAGATGGTCAGGGAAAGAGCAAAGAGCTTGCTGCTTCTAGATTCACAGAGGGCAGGCCCCGCAGATTCAGATTAATCTGGGAACTTGTCAAGTCAATTGGAGGCAAAGTTGTAGGAGCACTGGTTAAGTAGGAAAGAGTTCATGGGTGGGAATTTGACTAGAATTACAACATTTGAGATTGGACTATAACTCTGAGGGAAAAAAATCAATAAGGTTCTTTAGAGAGAAACAATTCGAGAAAGCATTGTTTTGTTTTTAGGAAACTCATATCCTTGGGCACGAAAGAGATTGCTCAGGGGTTAAGAGCACTTGCTGCTCTTCCAGAGGACCTAGGTTTCGTGCCTGGCACCCAGGTGGAATCCAAAGACTTTTTTTGACCTCTGTAGGCACCAAGCATACACATACATAATGTAGGCACTCAAAATACACATAAAATTAAGTAAATGTATAAGTGAACATAGGTCCTTTCATTTATCTTAATATTTATTATCAATTGGTTTTCCCAGCACTTCTTGAGATTTAATTCTGTAAATTAAATGGATGTAACTTCACAATGAACCACTTTATTGGCCTGCAATCTACTGTAAATTGTAGTGAGAAAGGAGATGGTGACACTGGCTTTCTCTTCTACACTTATGCATGAATGTGAATGTGAGTGCAAGCATGTATATGTACACACACATACACATACTACATATGCTCACATACATGCACACACATACATTTCAGCAACAGCAACAACAGACAACAACAATGACAAAACCATAAATAAACAAAACAAACCACCAACAAATAAATTCCAGACACTCAAATATCAAGACAGGATTTCTGGAACTAGAAGACTCACTGAGTGTTTCTATTTGGGATTCTAGTGGGACATCCTAGAAATGTGGCCAGCTACTTCATATTAAGCCATATTTGAGGGCTGCTGGGAGGTGAGACTTTTTATCCATACATTCTATCTACTCCTTGGTTTATGCCTACAGCTCCACACATAATCCTTATTTAGTTGTTATTAAGTTTTACTACCACCTCAGATACAAATATTCTTGGATGATGCAATTCTAAAGATTCATATTTCATAGGTCATGGTAAATCTCTAAGTGTCTGGACCCTTATTTTTCCTGGATTGCAGAGTAGTGTGATTGCAAAAACAATAATCTAATCTGAGCTCATGAGAGCTTAATGCAGTGGGAACTTTTATGTTCCCCATTGGGAAGATGGCAAAACCAAGTACTTTTTCCATCTAAACTACACAATTATTGTCCTATTGTGACAGAATCAAGTGTGAAGTGCATTTCATTCTAATACACTCATATGAATTGATCTTTATAGTAGTTATTCAGACCAAGTGATGTGGGGAGGGAAAGGAGAACACTAACCTCGAAGAAAAACAGGAGAAACGAGTACCAAGAGAGGGAAGTGGTTCAATAAAAGGCACACAAACTCTAAAATCAGGAGATCGCACCACCCTCAGGTAGAGCATCTCACTTTCTGTTGCTGGGGTCCATGGAAAGGAGTTGCTTCTTTGCAGCCAAATCTTAAAGTTACCTTCAACTATCAGTGGTGGGAACTCAGACAAGAATACAGCCAGAAGTTGGTTTCTGAGAAAAGAGCCACATGGAGACAAAGAAAGACAACTTGGAGGGCTTAGACAGTCAAAAGATCTGAGGTGTTTTCCTTAAGTAGACAGTAGTATGTGCTTTTGTTCTCATTGACAATTGGATTTAACATGGTATCCAGGCATATATTTATACCAACAGTGTTGGACCAAGTTTCTTTTCAACGGTTTGAACAGAGGAAGGTACAAAGGAGAAAAACAAAGCAAAAAAGAAAAAGCTATAAGGAGATGGTCTTGATTGGATGTTGAAAAGCAAGCATCAGCCCCTTTGTCCTGAATACAGTAGATCCAGGGGTAAATCCCAAGGCAGGGGATGATAAAGTGGGGTGACTGTATAACAATATTAGTAAGTCGTAGCAATTACTCGTAAGAATGGTAGCTGTGCCAGCCCATTTCCTCTGTTTGTGCTGCTATAGCAGAATACCCCAGACAGGGTAGTTGATAAACAATAGATTGAATTTCCCATAATTCTTGAGACTGGGGAGCCTAACATTAAAGTTCTGGCCTCTCATCTCAAGAGGACCTTCTTGTATCCTCACTTGGCAGAAGGCAGAAGGCCAAGATAGTGAGCTAGCCACATGCTGGGGAGGCTTCCTTTATGAGCTGCCTTAATCCTGTTAATGAGGTCAAAGGCTAACAGATGTAGGTTAAACTCAGAATTTGAAAGCAAAGTTATGGTGAAGCTTTGGCTTAATCATCTCTCCAAGTCACCACCTTCCAATACCGGAAATGTGGGTTGTGGAAAGGACACATTAAAACCACAGCATAGGCGTATTTATTATCACATTAACTATTTCAACAATCCAATGAAGGGTATTCTCCTTCTTTTATGTCTAGCCTAGGACTAAATAATTTACTCAGGTTCAGCCAATGGAGAAGAATCTGGTTTTAACCCAGGTCCTGTCTGAGCCTGCAGCCGTAATCTTTTAACTCTTTCTCTTAAACTGACAGGAAAACTAAATCTCAGCTATCTTTTAAAACCAGTTAAAAATAGCCAGATGGGGCCATTCTGTTGTGAAAGATGACAGAACCCCTCAATATGATATAGGATCAATGAGGGCCACACAGGGACAGCTTTGAAATCTGCCATAGCATTTCAAAGACTTCAGTGAGAAGAAGAGATCATCGAGGGACATCGCCAGAATAGACCTAGAGAGTGAGGAGAAAGAAAACGGCATGGAGACAATGAAATCCCTGAGGACTTGGAATATCAAGACAAGACAAGGGAGGAAGAAAGGGTAGCTGCAAAAGAAAAGGTAGTAAGACTGTGACCTCGGTCACAGCAATCAGAGCATCTGAGGCTAAGTAACACCAGCGAGGGTCGGAAGTCTCCGCATTTACACCACGTGAAAAGAAAAGGAGAAATAACAGTTTGCAAAGGTGGCGGAAGAAACTCCGTAACCAAATGAGGACAATTGCCTGGGGAGAATGTTGATGATAGCAAACTCCCGTGAGCACGAAACCGTTGAGAACATTAGTTGTGAACTTGTCATGCAGAGACAAAGAAATATCCTTCTAATAAGAGCACAGCAGAGCCACTGTGGTCTATCCTGGAGGAGGCACTGGCACATCAGCACTGAGGGACATGGAAGGCTTCGAGTGACATGTCAGGGCACTTTGGTTTCAACATTTTGGGGAGATTTCCCCTATAAAAAAGTTTGCAGCAACTACATGCTCATTCTAGGTGAATTTCTGGAACTTCTGAGTAGTACTGTGACCCACGACATTCAGTACTGCGACCTACAGTCTGCTCTACTGTGACCCATGATGCTCATTATTGTGACCCACTGTCTTCAGTATTGTGACCCACGACATTCAGTACTGCGACCTACAGTCTGCTCTACTGTGACCCATGATGCTCATTGCTGTGACCCACTGTCTTCAGTACTGTGACCCACGACATTCAGTACTGCGACCTACAGTCTGCTCTACTGTGACCCATGATGCTCATTACTGTGATCCACTGTCTTCAGTACTGTGATCCATGACATTCAGTACTGTGGCCTACAGTCTCTGCACTGTGGCATTCAGTACTGTGACCCCTCTGATTCTCCCATCTCCGCTGCTTTGCCCTATGGTGGCATATACTCACGCCATTCCTTTAAAGATCTATAGCTCTTAAGGGTCATGGCCTGAGATATTACCAGGGCCCTGGTTCTGAGATTTAGAAGCTGTGTGGTTAACAGGTGAGGGATTGCGGAAGAGGCAACCTCTTGATCTTGAAGGAGAATTTTTCCCGTCTGCCACTTTGGACATTTTTCAAAGTTGTCCCTCTGTGTATTCTAGGAAAGCACTCACTTGTGCTGGGCTTGTCTGTTTCTGGCCTGCATACTGAGCTGTGTAATTGAGGGAACTCAAGCATGGACAGTTCATGGCTGTATGAATAAGCAAACTGCTCAATATGTGACCCGACTGTTTTCCAAAATTGCACAGGCCCCGGTTTCACTTGTCATTTTGGAGCAGGGGTGGGAGGCTGAGGCTGAGACAGTGAATGCTTTTCAATGGGCATAATTAATCCATTTCAGGAAAACAGATTTTCTAAATTAGGCTATGAATTGCAAACGTTTTTTAACCCTTTACACTCCAAGTCGGGGAAGCATCATTTTGTAAGGTGCATGCTTCCTCAGAGATCAAGCTAATTCATCTAAACCTCATTGCATTATTGACAGAACAGTGCTTTTTGACTGATACCCATGGCATGGAGGCTAGATAATATAAATGATTCCTCCCCAGCACCTGCCACTCTGCTTACTCATCCACCAAATGTTCCATACTCATCTCTCTGTGGTATGTCCCCCCGAAAGAAAAATATTATTTGTCAGCTTCCTGCAATATGAGGAGCAGCAGGAATCTTTCAAGTCCTTGCCACCCACAGAAGCAGCATCAATGATCCAGTGCAAGGTGATAAAACCAGGGGACATGAAAGCCAGCAAGCATGGAGATGTGGGAAAATAATTGTTTGTATCCAGTGGTGTCCCCAAAAGATCACCACCAACAAAAGCTACACCTTGGGGACAGCTGTGCCTCTGACCTCCTTGTCTAGCCTCTGGAAACCTCTCCACATACCACCCAAATCAGGAAGAAAGTAGGCTCCCAAAGGCCACACAGGCAGCCTCGGTCTATCAGCCCTCTGCACCACCATTTACTGTAATTAAGTGATAACATTCACTCCCTTTAAAAGCACTGAGAGAATGACAAGCTTTCCTGTGCAGAGAAAATGAAAATTTTCAGCCGCACTGCTGAGACTCAGGATAACCAGGCTGCTGTTGGTGGCTCTTACCCAGCCAAGTAGCAGAGAGGCTAGGAGCATGTGGGAAATTCAAATAGCTGGCCACACTGTGGATTGCTGTAGGCAACGGAAAGATTGCAAGCTTTATTTTATAAGAAGACTAATTCCTTACTTCCAGCTCAAACATTTGATACTGCTTTTGCACTCATTTCCATGATGAACTAATGACAAATCTGCAGATGACAATCGTGGCTCAACTGAACCCCTTTGTTACAAAAAGTGTTCAGGGTTGTTCCGGGCGGGGTGGGGAAGTACCTGATGGTTTTAGTTTAAAAATATTTAGTTCCATCACAGAAAGGATTTCTAGAAGAGAGAACACTGATGATCTTGGAAGTAAAGACATGATTAGTGACCGTGACCTTTACTAATTTTGTAGGGTGGGTTTCCTGGTTTTGAAAATGGATTTGGAATACTGCAAACATGTGAAATGGTACAGAAAATAATATGATAAAGTCATGAAATTGGAGGTGGGGGGCTCCCAGGCCTTCACCCCCAGCTTAGTAGCAGTAGACAGTTGATGGGCACTAGGGGAGAGAGAGCCAGTTTTCTTTAAGCATGTAGCTTTTGGTAGGTTCATGTGCCAGTGGATAGCCCAACACCCAGAAGTATATAGATAGGCCAAATTGTCCTTGGATTATTAAAAGAAGAAGGACACACTTATTTGGGAGGTCATTGGGGCAGGAGTCAGGAGATGAATATGATCAAAATGCATACATTCTCAAAGAACTAATAAATATTATATTAAAATGTCTCATGAATCCACAATCTAATATTATAATCAAATATTAACTGTTGGCCATATTTGCTCAGCTCTGTGTCCCATTTAACAAAGTTAATAGACACATCAGAAGTTGATTTCCATCTTACTTCCTTCAGATTTCCTTCCACGTTGCGGACTCCCCAAGACAGCCCTGAAAACTCGTTGCCTCTCCACTTACAGAATGCCCATTGATCTCCCCCCTCCACCGCTGAACTGAACTGTAGCTGTGCAGACAAAACTAATGCCACAGGTGGGGCTGAGTCTCGATTTGCTGGGCCTGGAGTCTTGCTAAAACAGAGATGGACTTTTTCTGCTGACCCCATGAAGCTCTATAGCTGTAAAGCTAAATACCCAATCAGCATCTTTTGGGGGGCTATTGAGTTAAGTGTGAACTATAAAATTATTTCAGAAACAAGTCCCCCTTTCTGAACATAAAAGGTTCTAATAAATCTGATTGCGCTTTGCTTCCTTAAACCTCAGTCTTTACCCAACACAAAGGAATCATGAAAAATTCACGAACTGGGTCAACTAGTTACCAGTTTAGTCCCCATAGTCCCAGGATTTCAAACATCGGCCTCACTGTTGATAGAAAGAACATAGATTGGTCCAAATAGTCAAGATGAACATGAAGATGACACCTCTTCCACCATTGTTTAGCCATGACCATAAAAGACTTATTAGCAGTGAGAAAGGGGCTAATAATGTCCCATGACTGCTGCTCACAGAGAGAAAAGGGGAAGTGGGACAGCAGATCTGCACGCTGGTGTTTGAAACCTCAACCTGACACCCAGCTGCCTCACACGCATGCCTACTTATCTTGTGGTCACAAATTGACCCTGGAATTTTAGTAATGTTGACAACAGCTGTTTTGTCTGGAACCATGACCCCAATAAGGGACAAGTGGCAGTAAACATAATTAATGGGTCAGGTCTCCAATTTTTAGATACTATGTGTCTGTATTTTTAAATCTACAGATGTCATCTTATTTTTCAATAAGTAATGAAATTATTATCCCATTGACTCAAATAAATGGTTAGGTTTATTTTCTCTGAAGATATTGTCATTAAAGTGCTTGGCCTTTAGTCAGTTGATAGACAGAAGAGGCCAGGATCACTGCTGAAAGGAAAATTTAGAAAAGCTTTGATGAATTCAAGGCTTGCAAATGAACTGGATTCACATTGAAACATCATGTGCCTCAAAATGCACACAGCCATGCACAGGATATTTTAACAAGAAATAATGTTGCGGTCTGATATTTTGTCATCTGCCTTATTCAGTAGTCTGGGTGTGGTTTAGGGCACTAACTTGTTTTGGGAGGTGGTCATTGTATTGGATACAATGGCATTTTACATTTGTCCCCTCAATGCATTGCAACAGTCAGAGAAGGAGAGCAAAGAAGTAGAGGACAGTGGTGGACAGGAGGTAACAAATGCAGTAGTTCTGTGGCTCTGGGATGTTTGGAGGGTGGGCATCGCCGTGCTATGACTTCATCTGAGCCAACATGTAGCCCATTAGAAAGCATCCTGTTTAGCAGTAGAGGGGAAAAAACTGATTTATTTGTGATAGAATTCTTATCTTTGATAAAAAATATTGAATACAGTGTCACACCGAGGTTGAAATTAAATGGGCTACAACCAAATCTTTGTTTTTTTCTTTTGGCAAACAAGTCTACTATCTTGATATGGGAGTCCCCTCTGTGTGCTGGGATTACCATTAATGAATAAAGAAACTTCCTTGGCCTGTTGATAGGGCAGAACTTAGGTAGGTGGGGAAAACTAAACAGAATTCTGGGAAGAAGAAGGCAGAGTCAGAGAGAGATGCCATGGAGCTGCCGCCGCTGGAGATAAACGTGCTGAAACTTTGCTGGTAGGCCACAGCCTCATGGTGATATACAGATTAAAAGAAATGGGTTAAATTAAGATGTAAGAATTAGCCAATAAGAAGCTATAACTAATGGGCCAAGCATTGTTTTAATTAATACAGTTTCTGTGTGGTTATTTTGGTTCTGGCGGCTGGGATGAACAAGCAGCTCCTTTTTCAACACCAACTGTCTGTTCAAAGACTAAAAATGGCAGGCTAAAATTTAAATCATCTTCATAATAATTATTCGAATCAGAAAAGTGATTATTTCATCACATTAAAATGAAAGCAAAATCAAACAAACAAACAGAAAAACAAATGACAACCATTGAAAACACACGTGAGATTTAACAGAAAGGAGCAGTGAGCACCCAGTTGTTTTCATTTCTGCTTGTACCACCCCGACTCTCACTCTTATAATAAGGCCTTCATGTGATAACGGTTCCCATCCCTTATCCTTTTCTCCAACTAAGTTTTCAGTTCTGTCTATGTTTTGAATACATCCATCTTTCTGGTTGGAAAGCTCTTGTCCATTTTCCTCGTGTGGTCAGTCCCTTCTTGAATCCTGTTATTGACCAGAGATACCTCCTTGGGTCAGCCTGACCAGAAAAAAACCTCTTTTATGTCTTACCACTTTCATCACTTTATCCCCACAGAAATCCTCAAGTAATGTATAAGTCTGAAAAGGTTTTTGTCTCTTATTTGCTTATTAAGCACCGTTATATGCTCCCCCCCACAAGAGTGGGCAATTATTAAGCAGAGACCTCTGTGGTTTGCTACTCTGCTTTTGAAAACACTGTATGTACACTGTTTATGGCAGTGATTAAAAGATGAATGCATTGGTCCACTCTTATCTGCAGAGAGTAAACATAAGAACCTCAGCCAAAACCAGGCAACCTAATAAACAGTGAAGTTATAACCTGACATTTGTCCCGTTTAAACTACATGCTCATGATGTATACATGCTCATGATGTATACATGCTCATGATGTATACATGCTCGTGATGTATACATGCTCGTGATTGATGTATACATGCTCATGATGTATACATGCTCGTGATGTATACATGCTCATGACGTATACATGCTCATGATGTATACATGCTCATGATGTATACATGCTCGTGATGTATACATGCTCGTGATGTATACATGCTCGTGATTGATGTATACATGCTCGTGATGTATACATGCTTGTGATGTATACATGCTCATGATGATGTATACATGCTCGTGATGTATACATGCTCGTGATGTATACATGCTCGTGATGTATACATGCTCATGATGTATACATGCTTATGATGTATACATGCTCATGATGTATACATGCTCGTGATTGATGTATACATGCTCGTGATTGATGTATACATGCTCATGATGTATACATGCTCGTGATGTATACATGCTCGTGATGTATACATGCTCGTGATGTATACATGCTCGTGATGTATACATGCTTTGGAAGTTGGCTGTGCAAGCAGAACAAGCTTTGTACCTTTTCCTTTTTATTATTTCACAAATAGAAGACTTGTTCTTTTAACCATAGATCCTAGAAACCTCAGCATATAATTTCCCTTTAAATTGACAACTTCTGCCTTTCTCACTTAAAGTAAGCTCGTTTTCCCTTCTCTCTGGCATTTCAACTGCAGTTTCACTACCAACGAGATTTGAGTTAAGTAGAGTAAGCGCTTTGTGAATACCATTTCTCATACTATGGTGGTCAATCTGATGACACAATGGCTACCAGGCAGGCGCTATATAGAAATTGGATTCAATTGGCAAGGGAGATGATTTATAACCTGAGGAAGGAAGAAGGAGACAAAATGAGGTTTTACTCAAAATGGGAGTATAAAGGAAAAGTTATGAATTATTTAGTTCTAAAATTTACTTAACATTGCTGGACCATGGTTGAACATAGTTAACTAAAACCACAGAAAATGAAACCACAGATAAGGGAGTACTGTTGAAAATGGATTAAATTTTGCACCTCAAATTTATTCCTTTAATGTCATCACCTGATGTTTAATCGGTCACACCCTTTAAGGCCGTGTGATGAAATTATGAAAGAAATTATTTTACAGTGACGTTAAAATCAAAGCATAAATAAGATGGCCATAAATATTTAAAACCAGACTGTTGCCCTAGAAAACAGGCATTTCTTTGGAGTGAGTGCCACAAAGTTCACATCTCTATCAGCATTTTACCATACATGGGCATTCTAGAGAACCAAGGGTTAGGACTGAATTTGCAACTTAATGAAGCCTCAAGCTGATGTTAAAAGCTACTGTCGCTGGAATGATAAATATATTTAAAATACAACAGAAATAGGAAGTGCCACAAATCATGAAAATAAGATTCTAAAATTACACTTACTCACAACTAAACCCAAAACACGTCAAGAAGAAATGTTCGAATTCTCTCTCTCTCTGAGAAGCGTCTTTGCCTAGAAAGTTTCCAGTGGTAACAGTAGAGGGCGCTGCTGACCTGTGTTACATATTTCCTGAATTTTGTTTTTCAGCCTAAATCGCTCTGCACTCAAATGTGACATATTTGAGCCCACTGCTGGATTCTCATACCGCAATAATGAAACAATACACAGAAACAATGCCGGAAAGAAAATAAAGATGGTTTAAAGCCATGCCTGTGATAGAAAAGAATAATAACACATTTCAGAGCTAACGTGGCTTTTAATCAATGCTCCTTACTGAGAGGCTAAACGAGAAGAAAGTCAACGTCGGGGGGCGGGGAGGGTGGGCTGTCACCCGCTACACTTAATGGCTCATTAACTTCTCTGGCTTTCCCTCCTACTCCAACTCATTTCCACGGCTCTCCAACCTTTTCAAAGGAAGCTAAAAACTAAAATGCTTACGGAAACACTAAGGCGTCCTGAGTTCAGGCTTTCCAGTTTCGCTATAGTAACACGGGGTCACTATTTTCCATGGCCTACCCTACTCAGGTCACCAGAAAGCTGTTTCAGAGCGATGCTTTTATTACAGTGTGAGGAGCATGTGGTGAAGACTCAGAGAAGATCCTGAGTAACAAAATACAGCGTCTCAGAGAAACCAGTAAACCAGCTCTATAAGCCGGAAAGGCCCCGTGAAGCTGCGGGAGACAAAAGCACCATTGTATTCTTGTCTCAGCTGCAGCAGCGACTTGGAAATAATTTCTCTGTCTCTTCAAGACTGGGCTTACGTATGGGGAGTAAGTATTCGAAATGTAGCGTGATCATTTAAGCAATTCAAAGATAGATTACATTTTCGGTAGCTAGATCTTGGGAAACTAGAAAGGAGAAAAACGACATTGGTTCCACTGTAGTTTTGGACAAGCTCTTCTACCTAGAATGCAAATGGATGATGCTCAGAGCAATCGTAATATTTTTACTTGCATACAGCAGAAAGTTCCTACACATAGATGGCAGCTGGTCCCCTAGCCACCGTAGGAAGTAGGTGGGGCGGGCACTATGGTTTCATATTTATAGAGAAACCAGTGTCCGGTGCACGGTCAGGAAAGGGTTGCACAAGGGCAGGGGGATGGCACCCCCACACCGCAGGCTACCTTACATTCCTGTGAGGTGGGTGCCAAGAACTGCCATAGAAAGTCAAACAATGCTTGGGTGTGTAAGGCTGGTCCATATTCAACTGTAACCAGGAAGAGTTCCAGCACAAAAAAAGGTGGGTTTGGGGCTCGAATCCTGAGTCTGAATTCTGCTTCACTTTTGTACACTCCTGTGTTTGGTGTTTGTAAGAACTGCTTATCCTGTTGTAAAATGAGGATAATTTCAACTTCCTGAGGCTGATCTGAGGATTCCATAAGATCCTGGAAATGTCATCTAACAGAGACATTAGTGCTGTAACCAAACTTCCTGGGGTCCCCGCACCTCTTTCTTTCCCTGTTGGACTTACTTCTGTCATGAGGGACTTGAGTGTTCTTATACTTTGCCTCTCTGGAAAATTGTTCTCAATTATAATCTTAGTGCATCCGAAGATATTATTCATTTAAGGTATCTCTGAGTCCTCCAAATTTTATGTATTGGAAATTCAACCATTAAATTCATATTTAACAGTATCTGGAGGTGGGTGGGATTTTTGAGGATGTAATTAGTATCAGATGGGACCATGAGTGTGAGATCCTCATGATACAATTAGTGACAGACAGGGATCCTGACACCCCCACCACGCTATTGTTCAAGAACGCCCTTACCAGATGGTGGTACCATGTTCTTGGATTTTGCAGGCTCTGCATGTATGAGCATGGTAAAAAGCAAACACTAAATTTGATCCAACCTCTCCACCTGGCCAGATACCACACATTCTTTTCCAGTATCACCTGATAAGTGTATTTAAGGAATCTTCTCTTTGTAACAGATGGAGGCCATTATGGAAAACCACAATCAATCAAAATGCAGAGTTATGGAGTCCTGTCCCAGCTGACACCACACAATAACAATGACTCCCATAACAATGGCTCAGGGATCATTGCTGAAGTGGGGTTGGAAGACCGTATGGGCCAGAGGAACAGGGAGTTTGCTGTGAGACTGTTTCTCTGAGGAGTGTCAGAAGCTACACCCATAAATTCTCACTAATACAACAGCTGAAAAATGAACCGAACAAGGAGAACAACAATAAACATGTCATATTGGACAGGAAAAGACCACAGGACCTCAACTCAACACAAAGAACTACAGGCTGCTAAGGAATGCTGAAAAGAAAAAAATAGCCTTCTCAAGGGAAAAGCACACAAATTTGGCTATCCAATTCCAAATGATCAGCTCTGAAAATATATGTAAAGATAACACTCTATAGACTGAACAGGTTATACTTAGGAATCTGTATGTATACATATATGCATGCACATAACATATACATGTGTATATAGCAACAATAAATGAAAAGAAAGGCCAGGAATTTGAAGGAGAGCAGGGAGGGGTTAGGGAGGGCTTGGAGAAAGAAAAGGGAAGGGGGAAATGATGTATTATCATCTCAAAATGGAAGGACATGTTGACAAAAGTCATTTAGGAAATTTGGAAGCATTTACCTTTGTATAGATATGTCTCCCGCTTGACAGAAAACCATGAAAAGCGATTTTAAGAAATATGTCCCACATAAGTGAGCAGAGCTAGCCCTGGCAACCAACTGCAGATTGCATATATGAACTACAAATAAGTCTTCCCTGAAAAGATAAATTTCCCCTGATGATAAAATTGAACTGTGGTGAGCTAATCTGTAGTAATGTATGTGACATTCAGACAGTGACTCATAACTTAGGAGCATTCTTCAATAGACTTAGTAAATGTCCTGGTTAGTTATTAGTGTCAGCTAGACACAACCTGGAGTCACCTGGGAACGAAGAACTTCAGCTGAACAACTGCTTTACTTAGATTGGCCTTGATCATGTCTAGGAGAGACTGTCTTGATTGATGATTTCTCTGGGGAGCATCCACGCCCACTGTGGGTGGCACCATCCTTAGGCAAGTGGGTCTGGGCTATATAAGAAAGCTATCTGAGCAAGCCAGGGAATGAGTCAGTCAGTACCATGCCTCTATTGTTTCTGCTTGAGTTCCTGCCCTGATTTCCCTTGATGGTGGCCTGGATGTGTAAGTCAGGTAAACCCTTTCCTCCCCAAGTTGCCTTTAGTCAGAGTGATGTATCAGAATAACAGAAAAGCAAAAGGGATCGTCAATACCTCCTTCTAGAATTTTGGTTTTTTTCCCTACTAGATTTAATTTTTTTCAAATGTTAGTTACAAGGCTCTGTGGATACAGCCCTTTCTATGCACATCCTCCTGTGTGTGGGCGTGCACACGCCCACCTACACGCACACACAGCACACAGCTCATTAGCTAACTCTACAGTTATAGAAAGCTATTCCTTGTAAATGATGTGTCTTTTGGTTTGTACATTTCTTAGGGAGGCGAGAAAATACAAATTTGACCTCAGAAGAAGCAGCACGGGCAAAGGACAGACTAGAGCAGTTAACTATTTTGAGCTGCTGCAGGCCATCAGAGACCTTCCCTCTCAGACCCAGCTCCTTTCATCTTCACTGACACTCCCCTAAATAACAACACTGCTTTGATTCAGCAAATACCTCTATATCCCCCAAAGGGAAGAGTATTCTCTTGAGGACATTGAGTCAAACACTCTATCATCAAAGGCTTGCCTGCTGAAGACTCGCATTCCTTAGTTCCTTTCTAACTCAGATTGATTAATGTTAAAAAAAAAAAACTGCTCAAACATGAGGTTATAAATACTTCAGTTATTCGTTTATTTGGGGCGTATATTGCTTAATTTATTTGATTAGAGGTAAAGTTAAATTTTTCTTCATTTTGTTTCTATATTTGCACTTGTCACAAGCCATTCTTATACACGCTTTAGGAAATTCTAAGTCTGGGCCATTGGGATGAGTCACACAACCTCTCAAATCTCAACTAGAAGAATTTTAGCTTCCTACCACCCTTTCTCTTAGCTGTCTTATTCCCTGTCATGAAATAGGACTTATGTAACACAGAATACAGTGCTGGAAAAGATAAAAAATATTTAAAAATAGACTAGACTGCTCTTAGTCACCTCTCAGTCTATATGGAAATGAAATACAAACAGCTCCGTGGGCCAGCCACACTGAGGTAGCAAGCATCCTGCAGAGACTTCAGGGTCGGTAAACATAATAGCTCTAGTGAGTCTCACTTGCCCTCGGCAATCTGCTTTTAGTATGTTGCTACAGTGACCATCAGTGAAATCTGGCCTTGTCCCTCTCCAGCTTAGACCCTTTGTTTACTTTCATAGCTTTCCGTGATGTCTGCCAGGACCCTGCAAAGATTTGACTTCATCCCTGTTGTCCTGGGGCTGTGCCTCAGTTGTCTATGGCAGGGAGCCCACCTCTGCCCACTGGAGGTTTGACAATTCTGGGTGTTTGTTCACGTTGTCTTCCTCCTCAGGGACACCCAACTGGCTCCCTCCCCTGCTCTATTTGCTTTACTTTTCAAGCCTCAATTTTTATCCTTTGCTGGAAGTTCCTCCAGGAAGCCATCTGTGTTATCTTCACTGCATTCTCTTCTTCACCCCACATTGCCCTCACCTGAACTTGAACCTCATAAAAAGCAAGGACAACGTATTTTTCAGTTTTTCAAGTCCAGCTCCAGTTACGCACTTAGTCGGACCCTAAATAAATGTGTGTGAAACGCTTGAACAATGTGAATTTGGTGAGACTAGATTCTTTTGGTGAGTTAGTTATTGAAAACCTTAGTTATTATGACCTTGAAAAGATTCAATATGAAGAACACTTTTCATTTCTAATTTGGGAAGCAGCAGCTCTCTTTCAGGAGGACCTTGGGTTTAGAAAAATTACGTGTTCAGTCCTCAGCTACACTGTGAGTAGGGTAGGCATCCTGTGATCCATCCTATGATGGGAACAACCTCAAAATGATGAAAACCGACTGTACCCTAAGATGAAGTTTTGATGATGCTTGCATGAAAGGAAAGATTTTAGTCATTTAGAGGAACCAGCCCCCTTAAATCACACCTACCAACCAGACATGAACCAACGGCTTGGCCCAATGTTTTCTTCTTAAGTAAATGCTGACCTATGTATAAAACCCGTTTATAGTCTACATAACTGTTTTCTCTTTTTTAAAAAGTCTAACAAATTGGCTCTTTTATTATATTAAAAAGTTCATAAACCATTTTTATTTCAAATACAAGATTTAACGAGCGCTCTGAATCAGAACCATAGCTGAGTTTAAATGTTAATACTTAAAATATGCACACACCTCCCCCAAAGACTCTAGCAATGAACTGAAACCCGTGGAGTAGAGCACTGCAGGTCCTTTCTCATGGTCACAGATTTCTTAATCTTCCTGACCCTTCAGTAAATGTAGCTATCAGTAGTTGAGACCTCACCCTAGATTCCAGCATATTCACCTTCTCCCCAGGCATTTGGCCCACTAAGTGCACTTGCCTTCATCATCTAGATGCCTTCTCGGAGACAAGTCTTGAGGTCCTGTCAAGTGTTTAGGAATGACAGGAAGGTTTCCCCTTGCCTGTCAACACACCCTCATTTTCTTCTTCAAAGCACAAAGCAATTACTGAAAATCGTGCAAAGCATTCTTTGTTTTGTCAAAAAAAGTGCAATAAAAATCAACATTCTATTCAATTCAACTCACGCTCTTCCGTTTTTTCTTGTAATCAATATTAATCAACACCAATGCACTGCTGATAGCCTAATTAATTGCATTGATAAAGGAAAATAAAATGAATAAGGCAGCAATGGGCATGTTTATTTTGCCACACGACTGCAGCCTAGTTACTCACTGGTGGTCCTGGAGGTCCTGGGTTTCCTGGAGGGCCTGTCTTCCCTCGTCTTCCCTTGGAATGAAAAGAAAATAGATTAAGTGTTGTGGTTTGATTTCATTTTAATATAACAATATTAGGCAGCAATATGGAAGACAGTAAATGTGTTTTTAAAAATAATTTAAAAAAACAATTCCAAGTCCACATGGCTCTTGCACAACATTGAATTCTGAAATTGTGGGCCAGTACTCTACCATGTTGGGAAATATACGGCCGGAAATGTACAGATTCTAATTGCTGTTGACCTTTCCCGTGCAAATTATCTTGACACTCCAGTCAATGTTTGATGACTCTGCAGTTCCAGTTCAAATAAAAATTGCAATTTAGATGAAATAACAAAGGTTTTTCAGCAGTTGGAGAAATGGTTTAGTGGTTAAAAGCCCCACCTGTTCTTCCAAAAGACCCAGGTCCAGTTTCTAGCACCCCCAGGAAAGCTTATAACCGGGGGATCTGTCACCCTCTGCTGGCCTCCATGGGCACTGCAGGTAGAGGGTCCAGGCAAGCAAAACTTAGAGACATGTAACATAAAATAAAGGTAAAAATAAATAAAATCTCAAAAAAAAAGTTTCCGAAGGGGGTCTGAATTCTAGTGTGATTAATTAAGGTACCCAGGGACTGGTGTGATTAAGATACTGGTTAAAAACCTTGGGGCTAAGAGCCATGAATCTGTACTTCAGAATTACTTCCAGTAATCCTTACATTCACTAAAATTTGAAAAGCATTGCATTGATCAAATCATAAGCTAGCTCGTCCCTTCTAGCTGGATAAGTGAGCTAATTGCATAATTCTTGCAGATCACTCATTATTACAGCTCCATGTTCACATTTTGAGATTCATGACAGGCTGAATTCCAACCGCAGGGGCCAGAGACATAGACTTGTGGTAATATGGTTAATAAATTGCACGTCTAACATTATATAAAAAAATTAGGTGCCATTATTATTATGAATTTTATTTACCATTATTGTGAATGTGTGGGGGTGCACATGCCTTGGCCCCTGAGTAGAGGTCAGACTTCTGGAGTTGAGTCTTCCCCTTTACATATGGCTTCCAGGGTACCCACTGAGTCCTCTCTCTCTGGCCCTCGCTATTTGTTAAAAAAATCACTTTCTTAATTTTTTCCCTTAAGACAAGGAAAATAAGTTTGTTTGAAGTAATATGTTCTGAATGAGGAACATTTCTGCGCTTATGTTTCCTAAACACCACAATTCCATCCCGATGACACAACTCCACTAAGAATGAGGTCGCCATACTGAGAGAGTACTTACACAACTGTGGCTCAATGACACCAGTGCTTTAAAATGGGAGTGGGGAGGGTGGATCGGGGAGCGGGAGGGAAATAGGGGGAGGGGAGGAAGTGGAACTTTTGAATGGTATTATTTATAAAGCAATAAAAAATAAAATAAAATGTAAAGGCGTTATTAGGTCAACCTTTTCAATGTTTTTGATATGTTTGAGAGTTGTAAGTATAAGTACGGAAAGGCCCATTGCATTGACGAATTTTATTCAGGCTCGAAGTTGGGTAGGACGTCTAAACAGCTGCTGGGTCTGTAGGTTCAGCTTTGAGAGGTAAGCAAACATTATGTTGTGACTGGGGAGAGAAATGCTCCCATTGCTATGGGAGAGAAGTCAAGGGCAAACTGTTAGGGACTTCATGTAATGGCCACTTCACTCAAGGACCCTCACTAGCTGTGGTTACCTGCGCGAGGCCTGCATGAGACTGAGCTGTAACATTCTGTTATGAGTAGGGAAGGATCTCAGGAGGTCCCAGTCCTAGAGGGGACGCTAAATGGCTGCTGGGGGTGGGGATGGAGTTCTTCAGTGATGCCACCAAATGTGAGTGTCCTTGCTTCCACATCCATGCTTGTCCCATGCTTATGAAAACAACCCCGATTTAACCCAGTGAGTCATTTTTTCTCTTTATTTTTTTCTTTTTTAAGGGATAAAAGCAGGAGGGAGACTGGTTGGGAAAACGAGTTCAGAGGGAGGTGAAAAGTAAACCTAACGATGAAAACATGATCAAAATACATTATATACCCATACGAAATTGCCAAAGAGTAAACAGAACCCACCCTTTCTGTAAATACTTCTAAGATTCACATTCGCAGAACAGAAAATGCACTCAAATCACTAAAGTCATACAGTTAGTGGCTTTTCCACTATGCTTTTTGTTTAAACAATAGAAACTTTGGCTTTTTTTGGGAGGACTGTAAGATTGGAATGAATAGGTAATTCTGTGTATTTAGTGCAGATTATACATACATATACCTTCTAGTCTTGCAGTATATATTTTCTGGAAATCAATATATTTGATTTTTACTAAATGCAAGTCAATTGCCTTTGAGAGCAATGTGAGAATAAAGAGTTTACTCAGAAGAAGAAGCATTCTAATTTACTAATTTGCAAGAGTACTGGAAATGAAATCAAAGACCTCTAAGCAGATGATCCATTTCTTCTGTAAGCATGCATTAGGTTGAGTTTTAAGTTAAAACTGTAGTGTTGGGTTTGTTTATAGTCCCCTTTCTTCAAAAGAGAAACGGGTATCTGTTTGAACTGAAAGCAGGGAAAATGAGGCTATTGATCAATTTTTATCACAGAGTTTATGCCAAGACAAACCAAGTGTCAGATTCCATAACACAGCATTGATGTGCTACTATGAGGACCAAAAAGCATTCACGGTTTTGGATGGTGAGGGCAAGCATCCAGACGCCTTCATTTCTCCACTGATTTATGTGACATGTTACATTAGCCCTACCGGAGCCCTGCTGTGCATACTGAGTTCAGGGAGGGCTGGCTTGCTACTCCATCCTTCCTAAGAATGGACAGGCGAGTAAGATATTTGTGAGGGTCGTAAACATAAAGGAGCATATTTGTGAGGGTAACTTTGGCCAACACATATTTTCAGCTTAAGGCCTGAGAGTCTTGTAAGTGCCAAAAGCATATTTGAACAATTTGAAGTGTCTGCTTTACAGCACCCGCCCCCTTCCCCCATTCTAGCTTTTTTATGCATAGCATAGGGACTAGGCAAGGTAAGGCTGGGATTTCAGGTCCCGGTCTCAATGTCCTGCAGAGGGCACTCTGGCACAAGGCAGACAGAACCATGAGGGGAAACTTCAGAGTATGAGAGAGATATTAGAGCCATAATGTCTAAGGAAGTAATAGTTCAGGTTCACTCTCAGACACTGTCTCTCTTCCCTCCAGGAAGCTCCAGGAGTCTCTCTCTTACTCCCCCCTGGAAGGTCACAGCAGCACTCACAGGAGCTGCGCCATCTCCTCTTCTTCTGCAAAGTCTCTCTGCGTTTGAGGGAAGAACAGGGTCTACCTCAGAGCTAAGATCTCTCTCTCTCTCTCTCTCTCTCTCTCTCTCTCTCTCTCTCTCTCTCTCCCTGTCTGTCTCTGTCTCTTTCTCTCCTTCTTTCTTTTGTACTGCAAATTGTATTGTTTGGAGGACAACAGAAGGAGTACTTTATTGCTGATGCTTTAGCCAACACAACAAGCACAAACCTCTATTCATATTAAGACTAAAATTAGACTTCTTCATTATAGTAAGGTGTCATGATTTTCTTCACAAGGCTCCGCAGCACTGGCTGGGGGCACGTGGGTTTTGGAGCAGGATGGTGTAGACGGGAGTGGTGGGGAGAAGTCTGCCATGCTGGTGGGGGGATGTTTATTATATGTCTGTCTCCATGCCTGCCTCCTCTTGTTTCTCTCCTTTCATCTCAAGTCTTATTATAGGTCTGCTGTAAAGGAAGACAAAAAGTGGGAGCTTGGATATTCACAAGAAGGGAAATCCTGCACATACCCCATACAACTGCAGATCCAGGAGAGACTACCCTCCTTAGGGCCGCTGCTCTCAGGACATTATTTGTTCAGAAATAACTTTGATAAACCTCATCCCACAAACCTCCCAACGTAGAGAGATCTGCCATTTCTGCCTTATGATGATCAAGCTAATCTAATACATTCCTGAAAATCAAGGAGGAAAGCATAAAATCATAGATTTACTCCAGCCTGTTACCCTGGAAACCTCAGAGAGTTTTTCTGTTTGGCAATGGTAGAAAGAGTTTGAGCTAAAATTTAGATTTCTGCCCAGTGTTTGCTTAAACCAGGAACACCAATTAACATAGATGGTCTCTGCCCTAGGCTGGCATTTCCAAAGTGGAAGGTCTCAGATATGGGAATCAGCATCTCCAATAAGTCCTGTAGAGCATAGACCCACACGTCTCATAAATGTAGCCTACACAAAGTAATTCAATAGGTTCACTGATTATGTGAAACTGAAAATGATCTTTGTCAAATTCAAATGCAGCTAGGCTGGGTTAACTGTCTTTTTTCTCATAGAAACATTGTGTGCATACAACGGTGTTTAAAAGCGGCCACAAGTTTGTTGAAGATTCCAAAAGAGATTACTTGTAAAAAAAAAAACAAAAAACAAATGAAATAAAAACAGGAAATGACAAGTGTTGACAAGGTTGTGGGAAAGAGTACTTATAGACAGACCTTCTGGCCATCACTGGCCATCACTGGATAAAATGTTACGGCGCTCAGAAAGTTGAAAATGGGACTGCGTGTGTTCTTCTGGGAATACACCCCAGTACATACTTCCTGGAGCTGAAAGCTTCCCAGGGACTCACAGGCTGCTTTTGATGGAAGCATTGACTCTTCCCTGGAGCCCACAGATGTCCCATGGGTAACTCAAAGCAGGATGAGACATGGTATCTCTGCCTCTGTACTTGGCCTTGGCCTTTGCTAACTCTTGTTTGTCTTCCTGTCCGCAGACAAGTTCATCATTTTAGGAGTGTCTTAAATTCCTAATGCAAGCGTCCCAAATTAACCTAATTACTTTCCTCTCACTCTAAAGCTAAAGACTAAGGTAAGAGCACGACATTTTCTTGACTTAGAGGATCATCATGTCTGATGGACATTGACCACCTGATGTTCCAGTGTCCTGCTGTAGACCACAAAAGTGGCACCAAGGGACTCCAGTCATGGCCCTAAACCTGCCCCAGGCAACACTATTTCATTCTGGAACATACTCTTTTTCAGCGATTGTTCCTTTTCAGCTTACTGAAAGTTCCAGGAACAATGAGCCTTGTCGGCGGGCAATCATCTCCCCTGGTGCCAGGAAACCCAGCACAGGCGGAGCTGAGACGACAATCAGTCAAACCACAGTTTGTACAAGGCTGCTTGATTGTGCACGCCTTTCGGTCCCAGCTTTTTTTCCCCCTGTTGTCAGCACCGTGAAGACAGAGTGAGGAAGTCACCAGATTTGCTCTTTCCAGTGTGAGCACACTGAAAAAGTATTTTCCTATTTCTGCTATCACTTATTTCTTTGGTTAGAACTTCAGGGTTCTGGGTAATTGACCTTAGTCTCTTGGGTCCCCCCGAGGTCAGGTTTCTATCCTAGAACTCTGGTAACACAAAGATCCTTGCAGGAATATTCTCAACATCTATGAGATGAAACCAATCATTTCCCTCCACGGAGAGATGGCTAAACCAAGTGTGGTGCACACATACAGTGGGTTGTTACTTAGTCTAACAGAAAGGACATTTTATAATATGGCACAGCATGGAGGGAGATTCATCACATGACTCACTGAAGTAAACTAGTCAAATCATGACAAATGCTTCATGACCCCTTTCACATTGGCAGTTAAATATTCAAATTCATAGAGACAGAAAGTAGAATGGTTGCTTCCAGGAGTGTAGAGGGCAAGAAGGGAGGAGTTGCTGAATGGGGAATTTCAGCTTTAGGAGGTGAAAAAGTTCCATAGATCTGTTTTGCAACAGTGTGAATATAGCATGTATTTAAAAATGGAAGGATGATAGATTTTGTGTTACAAGCTATCATCTCTGGAACCTGGTAGCGCAATAACTGCCGGTTCCTTTCTTCCCTATCCTTTTACTACTTGATTCAGTCTTCTAGTTTTTCATGTGAAACTGTAATGTGAAAAGGGAAGTTAATAAAGAATAAAGAGAAATTCTTTACAAGAGTGTCACCATGATCTGGTAAGATGACCCAGCGGGTAAAGCACTCAGACACCAGCTTGATGGCCCAAGTTTGATGACAGCACTCCACATAAAGGTGGAATGAAAGAACTGACTTCACAGAGCTGTCCGCTCATCTTCATGTGTGCTGTAGCATGTACATGCCAATCTCATGCCTGCATCATGCATATATACAATAATAAATAATGTACTTTTAAAAATGTGCAATCAACTCTGAGTTATACATACAGATGTATAAGAACTAACAACAGTCAAGTGCCCATAAAAAGTCCAAATAAAGTAAATGTTATGGAATAGTATATAACATTTAAAAATGAGTGAAATTGAACTATATAGAGCCATATACATTCTTAGAAGCGTAATGTTGGGGCTGGAGAAATGGCTTACTGGTTAGGGATGTGTACTGATCTTCAGAGGATCTCAGTTTGGTTCCTAGCATCCATGTTAAGAGGCTCACAACCATCTGTAACCCTAGGGAATCCAATGACCCTTTCTTGTCTCCTTGGCACCTGAACTCATGTGCACATACCTACAAGCAACCCCCCACCCTATCCCACTTAACAAGTAAAATAAATCTAAAAATTTACAAGCTTGATGTTGATCAGTTTATACAGAGGACCAAGCAGGGAGAACTAGTCTATGCAATTAGGAATGACAATGAGTGAGCCATGTGGATGACGGTGACTTATGGGAGGAAGCACAAGGGGCATTTCTGCTTCTTCAGCTTGATGCTGGTTACATTGTGTGTGTTCACTTGGTTAAAAAGTACCAAGCCACACCATAGCACGACCTACCTTTTTAATGCACATTTTAGTAAACTTTCAAAATGAAACCAAGGTATTCTTAAATAACAATCTATCTGTATTTGTTGTGTTCAAGGCAAAAAACAAAAACAAAAACAAACAAACAAACAAAAAAAAACTAGTGGCAGAGGGTGACTATTGTCAGCAAGCCATCAAGCAGGTCAGGCTATTAAAATGAACGACATTGGCAGGCGGGCAACAGTGAAGCATCACCCGATCCTTTCAGGATAACTTGCAGTAAGAGCACACATGCATCTTAAATTAGATACTTGACTTAGAAACACTTTGCCCTCCACCAGCATTACGAAGAGAAGAAAACACATAATGGACTATTGGTCCTTATATAACAGGTGCTTTTTTTTCTTGGTAAGGGTTATGAGGATGTAGAAGGAGTTACAACAGGAATTAGACTCAAATCAAAGGTTAATATAGAGACCCCAGACCCACAAGCTGAAAGATGTGTCCGACTGTGTCTGCCCCCGAATTGCTGATGGCAAATGCAGGTGGCGCCTTTCCGATATTTCTCTGTTCTCCTGCCTGTGTGTCTCATACTCTTAGGCACTGGCTCAGTCTGAGCAGGTATCAGGGAGATGTCAAGGAAGAGCAGACAGGACTTTGACTGGCATTCACAACTGTGAATGAGGTGTTAATTACACAGGAAAACATTAGTGTCTATCTGGGAAGTTTAAATTTCTTTTTTTACATTGTGAACGGAAATAAGATTCATGACCGATGTTGTAAAGAGTTACCATGTTTCAAAAATCAAGGCTAGGAGCAAAAATGAGAAGGACATTCTCACGTGAGGAATGTGTAACATCCCAAGTGCACTTTCTCTCTTTGCAGACGTTTAAAAATACATCTGCGATGGCAACGACACTAGTCATAAAGGTCTTGTTACTTCAGGGATCAGACAAGAGGCTCTTGTAAGGGCTGGAGAGAGGATGTAATTCAGTACGAACAAGAGATTTGGAATAAGTTTAGAACTGTAGAAAGATGAATCCATACTGCTGCCTTCTCCACTTGCAATGGGATCTCAAAAATTTCAAATCATTCCACAAGTTCTCAACTTGCCTCCCTCCCTTCTTCTTTCTCTTTTTTATCACTCCTCCAGTGTGTGTGTGTGTGTGTGCGCGCGCGCACGCGTGTATGTGAGTGTGCATGTGTATATTTGCTCCTCCTTTCCTTTTCTCTCTCTCTCTCTTTTGAAACAATCCTCCAGTGTGTGTGTGCTCGTGGTGCATTCACGTGTATGTGTGTGTGCATGTGTGTGTGTGTACATACCACACGGTACATGCATATGGTACATGTATGGAAATCAGAGGACAACTTCCAGATGAGCCAGTTCTCACCTTCCACCACCTAGATTCCAAGCACTGATCTTGGATTTTCGGGGTTGGCAGCAAATGGCTTTATCTGCTGAGTCATCTTGCTGGCTCCCCTTTTTCTTTAACTAAACTTCACTACTAACTAACGATGGTTTTCAAAACAAACTACAAGCTGCCCTGACACTTATTGTCTAATCCTCCTGGGCTACACTGAATAAATGATGATCTCAATAACTAATAATTCTTCACAAGAACAGGATTATAATGTCCCCTCAGAGTGGAGAGTCTGATCACTTACAATTCAAGCATTCTGCTTCTGTAATTCTCCCTTATTACTATGACTTGTTTCTTTTTTACACATGGTACTTGTATAGTGTGGCTGGATGATATCTTGAGCATGTTGTGATGTGGGTTAATACCTTGTGAGACACGGGGAAGGTGGAAGCTGCAAGTGAATGAAAGACCTGCCTTCCTGCTTCGCATGTTCCCAGACTGGGGAAGTGGGGTTCAGCTTTACACTCTGTCTCAGGGACTGAGAACGGGACCGCCAGGTTTCCTCATCCCAAAACCTTCATCATGCCTCACGAATGTGGGGTTTTTATCTTTCATGTTTGACAGGGTAGATACATAGTTTCAGAGTTAGAGAGAAACAATCTGCATGCAGAGGGACACACGATGCAGGTAAATGATAGTGTCTCGCTTACTGGAAGTGCTAACGTGAAAACAACGTGGTGACACTTACCCACAAGCCTATGGGTAAATATACCCACAAAAATGCCAGATACGTCACAGTCTAAGTCAGAGGAACAAGAGCAAGCTCTGAATTCTCAGCCAGCATCAGCACCAAGAAACTGTCAATACCACTTAACACTGTGATTTCCATCAGGGTACATACTCACAAGCTACGTTTTCAGGGTTTTTGAGTTATATGCTTTAGAAGATATATCCTTAAAAGTTGGGATTTTAGGGTCAGTTAAGAGGCTTAGGGCATAAGGGGGCCTGGCAGCAAGGCCGATGACCCGAGTTTAATCCTGGGGACGCACATGGTAGGAGAGAACTGACTGCAGCCTGTTGTCCTCTGACGGCAGTGTGCACACACACATACACATGACAAACTAAAAATGAGGGGAAAAGTCAAAAGCTGTAATTTTAGAACCACATGCTCAGTTTTAAAGACCAAATTGACCAGGACCGAATACATCCGCAGGAATAGATTTCAGTTATTAACACACTTCTGACAAATGAAGTGGATGCTGTAGCTAACCGGGAGACAAAACTGAAGGTCACGCCGTTAGGAAGCGAAGCTTTGCATCTGACTGAATTGAGCTTAGTGGCTTAAAGTGCCACTGGATATTTAAATGCTGCCTTCAGAAATCAGTCCTGTCGAGATGACTTATTTAGGAAAAATTGACCATTGGTGTTTTATCAGGAATGCTACAGGGAAATGCTCCAAGATGTCTGTGACCTGGGTCCGGCCTCCCAGGAAGAAGGGGTGGGCAGTCGCTCAGTGATACTCAGAGAGCCTTGCTCATGTGGTTACAGGAGAACTCAGCTTCTTCAAGGTGGGCAAATAACAAAGATGTTCCTCCCAAATGTGCTACTTTGTGGCACTCTCTCCAGCTGTCACTTTGAGGCTGAGGAGTCACAAGGATGACAGGAAAGGACATGCAGGCAACGTGGATTACATACCCCTAGTGACAAGACAGAGGTACAGAGTCTCACGGGGTGGCTTTGATGAGATGCTTCTGTGCCAGCACAATGGGGCTGCGTGTGTCACCTGCGGTTTTCTTTTCTGACCAAGCTGTGGATCAACTATGTTCTGTAGGCCTCTCTCAGGCCACCCTCGTCTTTTCTTGCACAATTGATTAAATATCAGGGAAATAAATTGATGGTGTTCAAAACCTGAACATGTGGGTCACACTGTTTTGCAGATGCTGGCGATATGTGTGGGGTGGGATTTTTTTTGTTTATTTTTTGCTGTTGTTGTCTTTATTTGAATGTTATTTTTCCTTCTCTTAAACTTAATATACAGTGTCAGTTAAAACTACAAGTGGGTAAAAGTAATTTAGACTCTGTCCTTATCAATCTACCTCCTCTAGGCGCTCATTGGTTCTAGTTTCCAGAATAAAACTGTGACTTCCTGGAAAGGCTGGTGCTGCTGAAATCCCCTGGACCACTTCCCAGGTGCCACGTGTTCTCTTGTGGCTCTTGCTCTGCTCCCCTCTGGGGAGGTCTCTTGTTCCCAACATCCAGTAAAGCTATATCTAGTAATAGATATCCTAAAATTAATGTAACTAAGTCAGCTTTCTCAGTTGCATGAAATGTCCGTTTTACTTGTAAGCAACTCATTTGCTTGCCTGCCACCTCTTCGCTATCTTGTAGACATCTTTCTCACTTTGAGCTCATACATACCCAGTCATTTATTGACCACCCAAGAAACATTTAAGCTTTGGAAGTACCTTGAAGCCTGCTCTCATGAAGCTTACATTCCACTGTGGACAACAGCAGTAAGAGATAATATAAGACCTTAGCATTGGCGACTCCAGTAAAAGCAGCTTGTACATATTCATTTAATAGTTCACTTTGATGTGATCCCATTTTGTAAATGAGATGAATGTGTGATAAAGCGATTTATCCAAGGTCATCTGGATAACTGACTAATGAGCAACAGATTTAGGACTTGAATCCAGGCAATCTGGCTGTACCATCACTGACCTTTATCGCAATGCTCTATTTATTGTTTATATAATAAACAAACACACATAGGAATGTTAGGTTGGGGCAAAACTTGCAAAACAATATAACAAGGCAAAGAGGCAACTCTTACGTAGGAAGACGAACTATTTTGGAAGAATATGGCAAGTTTCAGAAGAGATCTGAAATGAGCATGTCTAGGAGCCATGTAAGGAACAGGCAGCAGAGGGGACAGACGCAGGGCTTGCTCACCGAGTGGTGAGGAACAGCTGGCTGGTGGAGAGTTGAGTGAGTGGCAGAGTGGCTGGATTAGGCTGGGCTTTGCAAATTACACCAAGGGCTCTTAGCTAGACCTCTGGGCTGAGCTCGCTGACTGTCACTGGGGGCCAGAGTTTTGCCTCTAAAAGGCCATCTAGCCGAGACGCAGCAAGCACCTGTGTGGGTTGTCCGTCGTTTCCACAGTAAGCATGCTGTGCTCCCTCCACTTAACACAGGCGTCCGGGAGAACTGGCGTGAGGATGATCTGAGTTAGAGCATTCACGCAAGGCCTCTTTACAGCTGGGCGGCCACCGGGGCCTTAGTTATATGTAAAACACTTCTACCTCATGTGAACATTATGTGTTACTAATTGTGACAGCTACTATTTGCTATTTACTCAGAAAAGGTGTATGAGGAAGAGAGATCAATGTCTCTCTTCATCATGAACTATGGTTTTTATATTTTTTAATGTAAGTAATCCTACAAGACTTACACAAGGACATTAATAATAATTTAATGAACTTGAAACATGTCGGGATGAATTCCCAAGGGAAAGGCCTAATTAGCGGGGTCTGCGGCATGTGTCATCACGTTGAGAAAGCCAGATCTAGTCCCTGTGGACAGAGTGGGAATTTGGCTTTCAAAACGTTAACTACTCCAGTTAATATGTATGATTAATGAGCAATATGTCAGCGGGCTGGCCTGACTAAAGCAGAAGACCTTATGGAGGGAAAAGGACACATAAACTCGGACATAGAGAATATGTGAGCGTAGTTTATAATCTCATGTGCATTATGACTAGCCTATAATTTAGGGAACCTGAGGGAAGAGCAAGGTCTTACTTCAGAAAACCGATGCTCTATGATGACTAAAGGTCCCAATGATGTTACAAATGAGAACGCTGAGACATTAGTGATTAAAAAAAGTCCCCCATGTTAGATCATGTCTGGAAAACCAATCACTGGAAAAAAGAATTTAAAGAAAGCTATGCCACTATCTTTCTCTTAAATATTATTATGCTGATGTTTTGAAAGAGTCACTTTAATGAAATCTGATTTACTTCTTTGTCTTTTATTTTTTTAATAATGCACTAAGTCCAATCAGAACCATCCATATGTGCACAGTTATAGGGTCATTCACTGGAACATGGGAAACCCACCTGAGGCAACACTCCTGATGAAAACTGACTTGCCCTCCCCCAGCAGCTACTCCCTGCCTATAGCTCAGTAGCTCTCAGTTAGAGTGCAGCCCCATGACCCCTCCCCCATCCACGAAAAATGTTGGCTGCCATGATCTCGTGCAGATCTGATGCAGGCGGCCAATGGGGGGGGAAGGGGTCGATCTGATCAAAATGCATTGTCTGCATGTGTGGATTTCTCAAATAATAGATAAATAATATTCAAGACTTTAAAAAAAATAAAAGATATTCAGAGCAGATTTGTGCACAGCAACCCCAAACTGGAAATAACACAGGTGTCCTCCAGTGAGTGTATGGTTAAACAGAGTATGGATTCACCCAGAACATGAACTATCACTCACAAACAAAAACAATTGGTTTTAATATTGAAAAAAGAAGCCGGGTTTATTACTTCAATGAGAAACAATCTGGCAATGAAGAACACAAATAAGTATGGAAATAAAGAAAAACAATCTTACATAGATGAAAATATTTGTGCATTTGTGCATTCCCTAAATGAAGAATATGTGCCCGCTATTGGAGATTAAAGAGAAATTTGCACACAGATTCAGTCCTTGACATACTCATAATGTGGCAGTGTAATCTGGAAGTATACTTTTCTCTTTTGCTGTATGCTTTTTCCCTCCATACATGAGTGAAGGCTGTTTAAAGATCCCCCACACATGCACACACCCCCAATTGTCCATTGTCATATTCAGCAACAGGAATGGCTAGAGTAGCAATGGCCCCAATTTTGCAGACTGTAGATATGAGGCATACTTATTGGTTGTGGTTATATTTTATACTTTAGTAAAGAATATCATCAATTTAACAGGAACCAAATGGAAAAAATACACATCATATTGAGAAATCAGAGCTCTGGCCATTGACATTCCCTCTTGCTAATACTAAGCAAATCTGACCAAACTGCATAATCTCCGCCTCTGATGTTTCTACTGTAGGAATTAAAATACCTACGCGGAGACAGTGGGTTGGCCACACAGAGACAGTGGGTTGGTGTATGTGAACACACTAGAGATATCTTCTTTAACAAGAAATATGTAACTTTGTGAAGGCATCCCCATAGTCTTCTCGCTATTACTAGACTGTAAACGTATTTACGGCAGGGGAGGTGTCCGTTGAGCAGTACTCTTTACACAAATGTCTACCAACTTCCGGAGAGTTTAATCTGCCAGGGACCATGGAAGTTAGCCATTCCCTTTTATTCTAGAGATGGTGAGGTGACCACTTCCCTAGAACACACCTAAGAGAAGTGGACCCTACATACTCCATTTGTAACTTAGATTATTGTGATTACTATATGTTTTGGTGCTGGGGGATTGAACTCAGGATCTATATGTACTAAGTATCCACTCTTTATTGAGCTATACCCTCACCCCTTAAAATACGGTTACTTAGGCCAGCCTATTAGCCTAAGGGAAAATAAAGTCTATAGAATGTACTGCCTGACACTGACATGAACTACTTATGAAAAAGACAAATAGCAGAAATGTCTTTAAATTGGCAGACACGTGGCCAACAGCTAATTTGTTCTCTTTTCCTCCAAGTAGGAGTGAGAATAAGAGGGACGGCTGCCCGATTAGGAGTGTACAGTGTCTTACAGACAGAGGCAGCATCCTCAGCTTTGGCCTTGGTCTCTAAACGAAGTAGGTGTTCTAAATATCATAAAGTGACAAACAGAGGCCTTTAATCAGCAGCAGCTGGACGCTTCAGTGACCTGCAGGGCTGAGTTCAGCATGGTCCCATGGACTCCCTCTCCTCACTTTTCATCTCATTCTGGCCACAGTGGCCTTATGAATCTCCTTAGAATTCATGTCTCAGAACTCTACATCTTCTTCTTCTGCCTGCATGGATTTCCCCGGATCTGAGTCTGCTTCATCAGCTCTGTGAAATCTTTGGTCAAAAGGCATCTTTGCGGGGACACTTTCTCTGACGCCTCCTTCTCAATACTCACAGTCTCATCCTCCTGCCTTACGGCACTTTGTTTCATATCGTCACGCATACAAAACTTACATTATGATTATCTGTATCAGAATGGGTAACATGAAGCACAGAGGCTTTTGTAACTACAGAGATGGGGAATACTTCTTCAGAGGAAAAGACAGCAAGTATTTTAGGCTTAGAGAATCACACACTTTAATATAATTATTCATTTTACTGTTGAGCAACCAAAGAGGCTACAAGAACAAAAGGGCATTGATGTTTTCCAATAAAACTTTATTTACAAAAGTTGGTGGCAACAGAGTTAAAAACCCTCATTCTGTTTGTTGCTCTAGCTGAAATGCATGGGAATATAATTGGTGCTAATTATATACTTTTTTTGCTTTAGGACTGAGCTAATAAGGAAAATGGGATTAAATGTAACTTTCTGAAATGATGAGCTTATAGTAATGAGGAAAGCTGTGACTGCATTCATTACTATACTTTAGACAAGTATCAATATCAAAGCTGTGAGATTAATTATACCTTGAAAGTTCTTCTGGATATGGTGATGTTTATGTTGTTATTTTGGTTAGTGCTGTAGATTTTTTGAAATTATTTTGCCAAGAAAAATTTGAAAACAGATCTCATCCAAAATGGGTAGCATAGCAAATGATAAATTTTAGAATTAACAGCTCACAAGCCCTGAGAAGCCAAATAGCAAGGTGAACCCAAAGAAAAACATATATAGATCCTCCTGGAAATTGGAAGCAAACAAGATCGCCAGGCAAAAGTTGGGAGCACAGGGGCGGGGATAGAGGTGGGGGTAGGGGGGTAGGGTAAGGGGAGAGCAGTAAGGAGAAGGGAGAAGGGAGGGACTGGGGAGAGCTTGGGGGAGTGGGAGGGTGGAGATGGAGGAAAGGTGGATATTGGAGAAGGGAATAAGATATCTACATTAAGGGAGTCATTTTAGGACTGGCAAGATACTTGGCTCTAGAGGGGATCCCACGTGTCCACAGGGATGTCTCCAGCTAGGTCCTTGGGCAGCAGAGGAGAGGGTGCTGGAAGTAGCATTGTCCTATAGTCACACTGATGAATATCTTGATCACCACCATAGAAATTTCGTCCGATGGATGGAGATAGAGACAGAGACCCACATTCACATCAGAGCAATGGACTGAGCTCCCAAGGTCCAGTCGAAGAGCAGAAGGTGGGAGAAGATGAGCAAGGAAGTTAGGACCATGAGGGGCTGGACCACCCACTGAGACAGTGTGCCTGATCTTATGGGAGCTCACCAAATCCAGCTGGACTGGGACTGAATGAGCATATGATCAAACCAGACTCTCTGAATATGGCTGCCAATGGGGGCAGACTGAGAAGCCATCAACAATGACACTAGGACCTATCTCTTCTGCATGTATTATCTTTTTGGGAACCTAGTCTATTTGGATGCACACCTTCCTAGGCCGGGATGGAGGAGGGAGGGCCTTGGACTTCCCACAGGGCAGGGCACCATGCCCTCTTTTAGGAAGCAGGGGGAGGGAGGAGGGGTGGGGGGAGTGGGAGGGGACTGGGAGAAGGGGAGGAAATGTAAATTTTTTGAGTGGAAAAAAATTAAAGAATATGGAAAAAAAGAATTAACAGCTAATGATAAATTCAGAATATTTTCTTCAAGTCTTAAACAAAATACCACAGATTTAAGGAAAATCCCCTTTACTATGACAAAGCTTTGTTATGAAGCTGATGCTGGCTTCGAACTTATGATCACCCCATCCAATCTGGGATTGCAATCTTGTCTCCCATGCCTGGTTGAAAAGCCTTCTCAAATCACCTATAGTTATTTCCCTCACATCTGCCTACAGGTAAGTACTCTCACAAGTTTTATGCTATTCTTCTGGTCAATGGTACTCTTCTGAATTATGTAAATATGCTACATTAATACATACAACGTATTCTGTTTTTAACATTTATCCTTGTGTTTGCGTGTCAATATTTTAAAGCACTGCCAATGCTCATTCCATTGTTAGTAGGTGAAATTATCTAATGGAATTATCCCTAAGTCAAGGAATACAGAAGTTATTAGATACTTATCGTTTTATGAGCTAAAGGTTAAAGTAGCTTTTGAGGTTGTTCATATCAGGATACACCAAAAAGCTCAAGCCTTTCATCCAATGAAAAAGCTAACAAGCTGAGAGATGGGAGAATTTAGCAACATTCCACTATTCTCTGCTGGGAAAACCTCATCTTGTAATGTCAGTTTTGTGTTAAGTCTTCCAACAGAATACCCTACTTTCAATATTTTAATTTATCCAGCTGCTTTTGAAAACACAAAACTGAGTATCATATGGCACTTCTCCCTATGAGCAAAGATAATGGCAAACATTTTAAAATTGCATCTAAGTACAAAACTGAGCGAGTTGAAATTGAATGTAGGTTGACTGCTGCAAAGTCTCCCGGTGTAGGAGCTTTGAGACAGAGAATACGGTTCTAAGAGGGTCGAGATATGGTGACCTTACTAAATGCCTCCTGACATATCTCATACCATCAAGGCATGGGAAGGGGAATGACGAGTTTGTATGAAGCATTTGTGGTCCATAAAACACTCCCAAAAGTTCCGTGTCATCCTGTGTTATAAATAGCTCCATCCTGGTGTGCTGCATGTCTCACAAGTGTCTGTCTAGTGACAGAAAGAAGATTCAAGACTACTCTGTAGCAGCTTTAGAAGTATAAATAGTTTTCTGGGGGAACCAACGGTGGTAAACGTTTATTTATTTAGCACTCCAATAAGTGGGAAAACCTACCACACAGCACCTGTGAGTGTCTATTTGGTGGTGCTCCCTGGCTTTAATGAGCCAGGAGCCAGGGGCACCAGACACCACAGATAGAGCTACTGGCCTTAGGGGAAAAAGGCTCCGTCTTCATTTAGGTGTAGCCCTACCCCAAGGACCACAGTTGGCTGGGTTTTACCTCCCAGCTATCTGGAGTTTAGTCGCACTTCTTGAGAGTAACCTGGGCAAGGGTACTAGGTAACAGATCCAGAAGTGTCCTGAGATTCTGTATGAGCCAGTGAGCTTTCCCTGGATCTAGTGCTAGAGGATTTCCCTGTGCTCAAATCATCAGTTAATGTAGAAATTCTGATACTCCAGTGTAGGCTAGGCACAGGCAAGAAAATAGAGTTTTTTTGTATAACTATCATGTGTGACTTTTTATGACTCACCTTTTCTGTATTGTTACACTTTAAAAATTATCCTGCTGTATTCTACATCTTTAATGATGTCTATATTATGAGTCAATTTTTGATTTATTTATGTATTAGAATGCACACTGTGGAGAACCTAGCAACTGTAAGAACAGAATTGGTCAGGAGTTAATGGTTAGAAGCCAACTCTGTTCTTGCTCTGTGGCCTCAAACACAATATTGTAACCTCTTTAAATTTAGTGTTTTCATCTGAAAAATGGAAATAATAACCCTCAACACAGAGGAGTGTTTTGCTAAGGGAGAACATCCCTTGTGGGGATAATCTAGGAAAATGCAGAATTACATGTTATGAAGGCTATTTTTATTGCTGCAGTGTTGCATGTGTTATCAGTACCAATGAAGTGATCTGAAAATTTTCAGTTTTATGATTTCATTAGATTTACCTATTCCAAATTCAAGTTTGTTCATCTCCCTTAAAAATAATTTGTTAGCATAAATCTAAACTCTGTCTTTGAGTTAATTGCTCCCACAAACCTTTCCCAGGATGCCCTACACTGTAAGTTCCTCCCTGCTTGTGTTTAGCCACCACACACCCAGCCTTCCTACTGAGCTTTAAGGTGTTTTAGCTCTGGGAGGTCACACAGTGAGTCATCTCTTGAAGCTCTTTGAGGAAGACGGATCTTCAGATCTTACAAAGAGAAGTCAGACTGTTCACACTTCCCCTGTTCCGAAACATTTTATGCTCTTCCTCACAGGAGGAAACACCCAAAAGAGTAAAGGAGTTAATCGTTATTTCTCCTTAAAATACCTTTTCAGAGATTTCGTTTAAAATCCAGTTTTTGACCCACTGGCTGCTATGCCCTGCGTATATCCTCTAAAGGAATTATCCCAGAATAAATGAAAATGGATAATAAAAGATGGCTGTTGCCATCCTAAGTCTACTTAGCACATAGGACACAGCTAAGAGTTTACTGTGTAATATGCTCATTAGAGAGGTGAGCTGGCTATGTGTATATTCCTCCTAATTATTATAAAATTAAATTATTTTTAAAAGGCTAATAATATTTAAACAAAAATAAAGATAAATATATATGCCTACCTAATTTTTGATAAAGACATTAAGGATATGTCTTTGGAGAAAAACATATATGTGGAGATATATATGTTGGAGGAAGGTTACAATCTTTTCTCAAATGAATTTGGGAAATCAGTAAACCCATATGTAGAAGAATGAAGGTTGGGGCCCCATTTCTTCCCTATATAAAAATCAGAGTTCTTTATGTAAGATCTGAAACTCTGTTAGAGGACAAATTAAGGAAAATTCTTGAAAACATAGGCAAAGTCAAGATTTTTCTGGAATGGACTTCAATAGCTTAGGAAATAAAACTAAGAGTTGACAAAAAATTTTCATGAAATTGAAAAACCACTCCTCTCCACATTAAAGGAGATAATTAAGTGAAAAGACAGCTTACCGGACAGGAGGAACAGATGCCAACTGCCTGTCTGGCAGGACTAATACCTAGAGTACATAAAGAACTAGAAAGCTAATTTTAAAAATCCTCAGTCAACTTACAAGCTAATAAAATGACTAGTTTTCAAACACACAGCCAAGAAACATAGGGGAAAAACAGTGCAATATCCTTAGTTATTAGGAAAATGCAATTTAAGTCTATACTGAGATACCATCTCCTCTCAGGCAGAATGGTATCATTTAAGAAATGACAAGAAATGCTGGCTCTAGAGAAAGGAAACCCTTATACATGGCTGCTGAGAATATGATTGGCTCAACTATTATGGAAATCAGTTTGGACATTCTTCTAAAAGCTAAAATATGTCCCTATCATATGTCCATTTTCTGGCTATATAACTTCCACCGAGATCCTTGGAAAGCCACGATTTTTGCCACACTATTTAATAGCAAGGATGGATACAGCCTCGGTGTCTTTAAGCAGATGGGTGGATACAGAGGATGTTGTACATATACACAGTGAAGATTTTTGTAGCGACAAAGAAGAATGAAATTAAATCATTGACAACCAAATGCATACAAGTAGAGATCATCATATTAAAAGCACATTAGAATCAGAAAGGCAACTACGTTGTTTCCTCTCATTTGTGGATCTTAAATTTAGTATAAGTTCATAAAATAACATGGGAATGTGCAGTACACACATCCTAGAAGGCAAATTTGTGTTTCCATACATTTAAATTTAATTTTGAAAATGTGAGAATATACTTTTTAAGGTTTTAAATTTTTTTATTTGTGTATGTGGTGTGTGCGTGTGTGTGTGTGTGTGTGTGTGTGTGTGTGTGTAGGACAGAGAGTGTGTAGGGTCATCTGAAGCTGGATTTACACATAGTTGCTAGGACCTGAACTTGGGGACAACTTCAGAAGTTTACCTGCCCCTGTAGCTGCACCATCAGACCAAAGCCCTGTACAAGAACTAAGCCCCAAATTATATTTTTTGACAGTGTAGTTAGTCTACCATAGTTCTCTGCAGTGCAGTCATAGTTGTGGGTAAAGACACTGAAGAGGAAATTTCTTTAACATGCGGGGTTGTTACCTGCATGCTAGTGAAGAGGCAGGGAACACGATTCAGTTTTCTTTGTTTCCCAAGTTGATATGTACTAGTTTTTGTGTATGTCAAGCCATAGAATTACTCTACATATTCATGTCACAGTTGCAAGAAAACATCTTTGAAGCCTTTGCTCACAATTGCCTCAGCAATTGTATGTTTCTTTTGTAGTTGCAGCGATTTAAGAAATTACTAAGAAACTATTAATGTTTGTATTTGAAATAGTGTACATTTGGTTTAATTGGCTTTTTAAAATCAGTATTTGTTTTTCCAGAAATCTTTTTGTCTTTGAATTTATATTTAAGTTTTTGCATACACGTTGCTAATATTTTTATGGTCCTACTGCCTCATTACCCAGCACACAATTGCAGACAGCATGCTGTGATTTAATGCTTCTCCGCGAATTAAGAGACTCAGTTATGTTTAATCACAATGCCTGGTAAAACCACACTTAACGATTTTGGTCTGCATTTCTTCAGACTGTTTTGCAAGACTCTCATTTAGCTTATTTCTATTATAATGGGATGTAAAGAAATTTAGTGAAAATTGTTTTGCCTTAAGTTAGTATTAAAATATAGTTTCCTTCTCTAACATGAATACAAAATAAATAATGAAATGGAGATTAATAATTCAAATATGTAAATAAATTAAAATACAAATCGCAAAAAGAAATCTGTAAACGCAAATAATCGCATTTTTCTCAGGGCTTTGCATGCGCTCTTAATGGCTCACTTTAATAAAAGTCACAAGTGTGTGGACCTGCTGTTTACAACTCAGAGGAAGCCAACAGAAGCTGTGGCTCTCCATGAGTTCACTGCTACTCCTTGATGGATTGTTCCACTGAGAGAGTCCAGTGATTCCAGGCTGAGATTTTACAGCCGTAGTTAACTGTTATTAAAGTTTCCAAACCAGCGTGTGTAGCTTATGGACACATCTTTGCTTGCTTACGGTTTCCTAAGCACCCCACTTGCACTACTTCTGCACTGCAAGGATGGCTCACCAGCTCTTGTCCCCTGAGACAGGATCATCCTCTCAGTTCTTTTAGTTCCCTTTAGGTAGGCCGACAACAGCCCAGACTTTAAGCGAAAGCAAATATAAGGCCAACTTTAAAGAAATGGCTCTTTAACCAAGGTCTGTTTCCCTCTGTCCCCATCCTCTTCCCCCTTATGTTGCCTGTTACGGTTGCATATGAAGTGTACTTCAGGGCTGGGTACCTTGCTTGTTTCATGTCTACCTGTTGGTGCTATTTTATGAAGCTGGAGGACACAAGTTTCAGAGGATGTGCCTGTGAAGGCCATCCCTAGTATCACTTCTCTCCTCTTTCTTCCTGCTTCCTGTCTGTGATCCACGGGACAGGTGACCCTTCCAATGCTCCTATTGCTAGGTTGCTCTGTCACCCTGTCACGTACCAGTTTTTCCGAAGATTAAAAGCTTCCATCTCGGAGGGCAATTTCTTAAGACACAGATGTAAAAGGAAAGGAGACCAACATGACATTTTATGACCATTGACTCACAAGGAAGTAAAACAGGTGCTGTAAGGGGAGCTAAAACAGCGCATCCTGCAGGGAAGCTCATTAAGACAGCATATAAACAGTTCAAAATAACTCCAGGAAGTCCCTGAAACTGACCAGATTCACTAGCTCTTTCCCCTTCTCAGGAATATATAAGCAGTAAAGCCCCCTGGGAATTACTCTTAGCCAAATCTAGCCACTTGGAAGCAGTGACCCACTGAGCCTGCCTGAAAAAGGCTGAGACCAACTGAGACACCTATAAGGGAAAGTCTCCATCTTCTATGTTTCAACTTTTGTGGGTGCATGAGAAGGCATTGGTGATGTCGCTGTCCTTGAGTCACTTCTGTTCCTGCAAGTAACCTCCCTCCCCCCCAAAAAAACTCATTTGGTTTACCAAATTGAACTTTGGTGCTAGCTGTACTTTGGTCTGTCCTTATTTTCCTATCCTAGAGTGAGCACACATTTGTTCATGCCTTCCCAGGAATCGTGTCGCATACCAGCCCTCATGGATCCAAAATCAATGGAATCAGAGGCTGCTAATGAAACCTTCTGAAACCACGAGCCAAAGTAAGCACTTCCTCTAAATTGTCTGTGTCAGGTGTTCATCTACAGCATTGAGAAAGCCAGCTGATACATATTTCCCATTGTTCCCACAGGGAATTTGTAGGCACAACCTCCATGACTATCTTTTCTTATTGGCTTTTTCTTCCCCCTTTAATGAGTCATCAGTCTTAGTGATGATGTAGCTCATTCTATTATCTCTAGAAGGTGATGGTGCAGACATTTTTCTACTAGAATAATGTCGAGGATACTAAACAAGGATCTTCTTTCTGAGCAATATATTCCCCGTGTCTGTAATGATTTGTGTTCTCACAAGAAGTCTGCAAGTTTCTCTAAGTTGGATCATGAATAACAAGATCTGAGAAAATTTCACAAATTGTTCATCTTTTTTTTCTAATTGTGCTCATGACAGAAAATCTACTTAACTTTTAAAATGATGTGGCAGAAAAAATGTTTTTTAAGAAAATTCATTAAAGATAATTATATTTGAAACCGAGTAGCAAAATATAAAGAAGTATGGATTGTGTGTGGGGGGGGAGGGAATAATTAGAATAAAAAGTTAAAAATGAAGGCTTTTCCTACTTAATGCCATAGGGCCATGGTTCTCAACCTTCTTAATTCTGTGACCCTTTGATACAATTCCTCATGTTAAGGTTTTGTTTTAATATAGCTGATAAAAGGAGTTTTTGGATAAGACATCACTGGTGTTTTATGTAGGACAGAATACATGGAGGTTTCAGATGAAATGCCTGGACTTCACCAGAAGCTTGAAGAAGCTAGCAACAATGAATTGCTGCCACAGACCCTTTTCCATTCAGTGACCAGCCGTTCTCCGCTCTCTTACCTTGGTCTTTTCAACACCTCTATTCTTCTCTGCTTTTTTTCACTGACTTGGGCTTGTTCATGAGCAAAACAAGCAGTAGCTATCATGAACAGTCGTGGTAGAAATGCTTCTTGTAAATAACAAAGAATTGTGTAAATCTATCTCCTCTGATTTTTTTCTGTATGAGACAAACATATATGTATATAATATGAAACATTACAGATATATGTAATAATATTAAATTTATTTTGGTTCCCTCTTGTCTCCAAAGTGAATGCTCACATCCCTTTATACCAGTGGCTCTCAACTTGTGGGTCGTGACCCCTTTGGGGGGAGTCAAATGTCCCTTTCATAGGGGTTGTATTTTGTATGCCCTGAATACGAGATATTTACATTTCAATCACAATAGTAGCAAAAGTATAGTTATGGAGTAGAAGCAAAAAGAATAATATGGTTGGCCTCACCACATGTGAAGCACGGTATTAAAGGGTTGCAGCATCAAGAAGGTTGAGAAGCACTGCCCTCTACCTTCTTCTGGGTCTTCTCAGTGGAGTTACTGATTAGTGATTACGCAATACTTGCTTTCCCAACTTCCTTTGGACACCTATGGGATTTTTATGGCTGTTTTCCGAAGCTTGTACCTTTAGTTTCTCCCTGTTTGCTAGTTTTGTTCTTTCAGATTATGAATGTCATTCAAGTACAAAAAGAAAATCTTCTCTCTGCCTTCCAAATGTGGCCTTTAGTTAGCTCCCTTTCAGTTCAAGTTTATGGGCAGTGGGGAGGATACAGTGCTTAATGCATGTGCTAGGAAACATGAAGACTAGAATTTTAATCCTCAAATGGAAATAAGTGCTGGGTGGGTCAGTAATGCCAACCTCTGAAGGCAGGGGTGGGATCTCTAGAGGCAGCTGGCTAGCGAGATGAGCCATGTCTTGGAGCTCTGGTCTGATGAGAGACCCTGCCCCTGCCTCAATGAACAAGGATGGTTTCTGACATCAACCTCCAGCTTCCATCCAACCTCCAGTGTATACATGTGCACATATCCATACACATGTGGGTTCATTCATAAAAACATGCATATACATATACTACATATACACGCAAGTTGAGAAAGAATTCTCAGCTTCTGAAAATGATAGTCCACAACCCTCTGACTTTCTTAAGATTGGTAGCATTTCCTCGGAACACGTCCTCCTTATCTACTCCTAGATGTAGGGGTTACCCGAAGTTAAAGGCCCTGTCCCCAGTCCTTTCTTTCTGAATCCAGTCCTTTAGTGGCAGCCGGCCTTCAGTATCCTGCCTTCTCTGGAGATTTCCTGATAGTAACTTCTCTCCTTCCTTCTTGAGGGATCAGATGATTTTATCTTTATTTTAACAATACTTCCTCTTCTAGTTTTATTTATTATTTTATGTATATGTGTGTTTTGCCTGAATGCATGTATGTTTCACGCTAGTGCACATCATGTCTGAAGAGAACAAAGGCGGGCATTGTATTTTCCTGAACTGGCGCTGTGGATGGCTTTTAACCACAGTGTGGGTGCTGTGAATCGAACCTGGGTCTTCTGGAAGAGTATCCAGTGCTCGAGCCATCTCTGCTCACCCTAGGTTTTAAGGGCTGATGCTCTTCTTGCCTGTGTTCCTTAGCTGTAGTCTTCAAACAGATTCTTTTCCAAAAGGAAGATTTGCTCTGTGGTTTCTTACTGTCATCACAGACACTACCATTATTTTCAAATTGTTCAGAAATAACTGAAGACTTTTTGTTTATTCTATGTCAGTTTTAGACATGTATATAATTAATTTTGGTTGTTTTCACCCCTAAGTACCCATTGCTCTTTAAGGCTATTGCTTTGGGTCTCTGTTCATTTGCTCTCCTCAATGTTCACAGTATCTGGCTAGTTTACTTGCTTAGGTAATTATGTTCTATCATCTACCTTAGATAAAAGACACATAGGTGCCCTCTCCCTCTGTCTTTTCTGTCATAATGTGATTATCAAATTTATTGTGGTGTCTTTGCTTCTGCTCAGAAGCCATCAGATTCTACACAACTGGCATTGATGTCTGTGCTTTGCTCCACCCCTAGTCCAGAGCCATGCTTAGTTGGTGGGTGATTGCCACTAATTGCTTCTACCAAACCTTTCTCCAGAGGTCTCCTTTGTTTCTACGAGCTGCCTGTTGGGAAATAACTGGCAAATTATTTCCCATATTCCGACCCAGAAAGAGGAGGCACAACCATTTGCCCCAATGTGGGATAAGGTCTGTGTGCCCCAGGGAGCCTTGTGGATTCAAACTCTTCTAGGGTCCTCTCAAAGTCACATTTTCCTGCTTATTCCTTTCTCTGTGTGCTTTAGCTGCTCACAGGTTCCTTTAACCAGCCGCTTCAGTAAGGGCAGCTTCTACCTCTGCTTTTAATGAACACCAGGGTAGCTAACTTCCACAGCATGTCACAGAAAACATGAATTCAAGTGCTTCGTCCTCATTTTTTCTGTTAACTAGCTCTTGTTTTTTTTTTCCCCTCAGTGTACAGGGTTAAGTTTGATTTCTTTTGTAAGAATACTCTCAAATACCCTAAAGAGAAAAACTTAATAGTATTGTTAAATACAGGTATGCAAATGTTTTATATGGAACACATCATCATCAGTGGAAAATGTGAAGACATGATCAAAGAAATACAGTCATTTTCCTCAATGGTATTTTACTCTATGGCATTTTTTGGCTTGTGTTGATACTTTTGTTATGAGCCTAAACTTTAATGGCTGAGGCATCTCTCCATTCCAAGGGTTGCGTTTTTTAGAGTTGTCATTATGATTGAGCATATGCAACATTTGTTTATTGTTTATGGGAATATATGTATATATATATTGCAAATTTCATGTGCATTCATGTATTAGGTGTTACTTCATATATTCATTAGTCATGTTTTCATAATCCCATCTCTGACACAAACAATGAAATAGCAGCCTTTGCTAGTGCTAATGGTGGGTGTAGCCTAGCACATAGTTTCTACTTCGGAACCACAAATGATAGCCATGTGATGTATCCTTCTTACTGCAGTGACGATAAAGACCACCGTGGTGAACACAGCCACACAAATACAAACATGTATAACTGTGTTTGTATTGAACTGATTAAAAGCTAACAAGTGGGGATCCCTAATTTCCAATGAGAACTATTCAAATACTTATAATAAAGGAAAATGAGAAAGCCAAGGCCATTAATTAGCTTTTTCTGCAGATTTCAAAAGTGATCCTGGGTAGTTGTGTGCATCCCACATGAAAGAAATGTCTGGGTTTTCCAACTGCTGTGTCATCATATTGACTTTGCACCTGATGCTGTCTCTTGAGACTTTTGGTATGATACTAAAATATTCGCTTTCAGAATTCCATTGTTACTGAAGGTTATCACAGATTCTAGAGCTGTGTCAAGTCGAGGTTTGAAATGCAGCTTTTAGGCTTTTAAATAATTAGACTATAAAAAATGTTCCATTGTTCCTCATGTTTCGCCTTAAAAAACAACCCTCCACATTCATAGTTCCCACACTTGTTCTTGGCATTGGCAGCCATCCACACAGATATTCACTGTCTCTCAAATGGATAAAAACGTTCTGCTTGACATTTTCCCTGGCAAAGATAGCAAATCCTCAGGAAGGTGCTCTGTGTGATGTGGGTGCAGTTAAGCCAGGATGCAGGAGGGTGAGTTAGCACCGCCCACTTTGAAGAAACTGCTTCTTCTCTTTCCTGTCCCTGTCCCCCATAAGTGCTTCTGTGGCTAAGTAGGTAGCATTTATAGGATGCTTCAGTACACACCTGTCACCAGAGAACATTCAAAGTGCATCTGGTTTAATTCTGTAATATACCTGAGAGTCAAGTTGTGATAAAACAGACACATTTACATTAGAACTTGAAGCGGTTTGCCTGGAGGTAAGCTAATCCCACAGCTGGAGCAGGGTGACTCCGAGAACCACCCTGCCAGCTTCCTTCTCACTGGCCGGGAAATTCTGGCTATTAGCTGCTGACAAGATAAGCAGGCACGGGAAGGCGATGTGTGCCTTTCTCTGCACAAAGACCAGAAAGGATCAGCTGCACTATTGTCCCTTTTAATGTGTGGTCTTAAAGTGAAAATTGAAGTGGATCTCAGGTCAGTGCTTCAGTTAAATTCTCAATATTCTCCATTTTAAAGATATGCAAATCCATTTTTTATGTGGAGCCACAAAGTAGATAATATTTCTTCTTATAGAGAAAAATATAGCTGTCCTCTGGCCTTCTTTAAAACACTGTTGGATTTTATGGCTTCAGTTTCATTTGATGGGCAAGAATGACCCTACCGGTTCTTTTTATTTTGATTTTTTTCCCCTCCTAGTTGTGGCGTTTTCATGCTCTGGAAATGAAGCTCTCTACAGGCCAGTCTCTCTGAATCTCCCACCATATCTGGACACTGAAGAGAGGGTGTCTTCAGGCTGAAGGAGGCTCATGATGGGCCTCTTCCATGACACAGAATGGCTCTTACATGGGTCCGTAGAGAAAACCGCTCACAGTCAGTTGCCCATTTGGAAACTATGAAAGGGTTCTCCTTTGCTAATCATCAAATGGAGATAGTTTGCACAGCCATTGTATTCCACTACAAGTCATGTCGCATGGCCCTTTGTTTAAATGAATGTAAGACCCTTAGCTCATTGTGCCTCGGCGATCTACTTAAGTATTGGATTGTAACAGAGGCTACAATCGTTTTCCACCTCACTGACAGTCCTTCCAGAGCATTTTGTCTCTCTGGCTTTAAGTTCATAGCAGGCACCACTAATTGGAGTGAGTTTTACCACAATGGACCACAGACACATTGTCATTAACTAGCTGTGACATTTAACTGGATCTGAAAAATGCCCTTTTCTCCCCAAGTCCAGTCCATGCCTGTTCTGTCTCCTTTTGCCTGAATTCAATTAGACTGAGCTAGAAGTTGTCTCCATACATTTTGTTTCTTGGATTTATAGATCTCATAAGGCAAAGCGCAAGAAGCAAACTAGAAGATGTTTACTGCCAATACCCAACTGTACCCTTGCTGATATATATTTGATATTAACAAACATGGAATCTTCTCTGCCTTCCTGTCTTAACTCACTGCTTCAGCAGACACACACATACACACACACACACACACACACACACACACACAATTTTTATTTGATGAAGATTTGGGAGACATTAAATACCCAAAGACCGCTACAGAATCTGTAAAATGGAATACGGTTTATACATTACGTCTGATACTGAGTTTTGTATACTCAAGCAAAGTGTTGCTGAAATTACATACCTCTTGTCTGAATCCTGTGTGGGTTGCTTAGTTTCTCATTCATTCATCTAGAAATTCTAGACAGAATTAAAGATGCTATCTCACATGACATCTCAAGATAATCTTCGCGTGGAAAATATCTTCAGAAAATAGTAGAAAATATGCCATCTGTGTGCTTACAAGTATATGACATATGCAGTGAGCATGAACCATGGGTTGTAGAGTTCAGAATCTTAAAGATACCGTCTACAACAAATTTACATGCAAACTCAAAAGAGACTTCTTTTTCCATATTTATGTCCTAAGTAGGAATAGAGTCAAAATAGTTTTTAAATAAATTTTTGGGAGTACATATTGTTAATATAGAACTATGGGTATATCTGTAGTGCTTTCTCAAGGTCAATGTTAGTTTTAATAGATAAGAATGGCAAGTTTATCTCTTTCTTCTGTTTTTAGATGAAGTCTCACTATGTATCCTTGGCTGGTTCTGGAACTTGCTATGAAGGTCAGGCTGACCTCAAACTCACAGAGAACCACCTGCTCCATCCAGCCTTCCAAAGTTCTGGAATTGTAGGCATGCGCTACAATGCATGGCAGTTTCCTTCTTATTATATATGAAATTAATCAAATGACTTCCTGAAATTGCGAATTCATCACAATTTGTCATCATCTCAAAGAGCCTACTCTCTCCAACCTAAGCTCCTGTAAGTATAGGAAACTATGGGTTCACTTAACCAGTCGTTTCTTTAACTGGCTTGGCTGTCTGAGGTGATTTGCATAGGTGCGAAGTTACTGCATCTAAATAAACTACCCTGAAGAAAGAGACAGGATAATGCTTTAAACTCAAAGCCAAAGACCTTCCCTGTCAGAATGCTATGCCTTTTAAAGCACAAAAAGGATAGGACACAGGGCAGTGGTTTTCAACCTTCCTAATGCTGCACCCCTTTAATGCAGTTCCTTGTGTTTAGTGACTCCCCCCACCATAAAATTATTTTGTTGCTACTTCATAACTGTAAATTTGCTTCTGTTGTGGATTGTAATGTAAATATCCGATATTCAGGATGTTTGCTATGCCACCCTTCTGAAAGGGTCATTCAACCCGCCTCAAAGGGGCTGAGACTCACAGCCTGAGGATTGCTGGTGTAGAGGCACAACTGCACACGGGAACTGTGCTAAGTCCCACACAAACAAACAAGCTTGAGGAACCGCTGGCTTGAGTGAGTGCTGAAGTGTCTGTTGGTTTCCAAGAAGCAGTGGTTTTGATGGCCTTTGTCTTAGTGGGGTCATTAAACCCAGTAGTTATCAGAACACCCTCTGTGTTATTTATGCTACCTTTGGTAAAGCGGATCACCCACATCAGAAATAAACAAGAAGGAAAGCGAGGTGCTTGCCAAAAATCCTGGTAAATTTATACATAAGCACTTCGTTTTACTCATAAAGCAAAGACCGAGGCCTTGGCTTCTCTACAGTAAGAACATCAATCTTCATGTCTTCCCCTTCGAGGGGAAGTAGTAGTGAAAAGCATTTTTCCTAAATGACTTCTCTTGGTCATTACACAGTGTCGCTAGTTGCGCTCTCATAGGTGATGTGCCCTGCCTCCCCTTTCACCATCTCTGGATCTCCAGGCTGGAGATGGGAATGACGGTCATTTCTGGCATGTACTTTGGACTTTGTATAAGCAGGCCTTGGTGGGTGGTATTATGATCTACATTTTCTAAGTGGGGAAACAGGTGCAGAGGGCCAGAGGAACTCACTTGTGATGACACAGTCGGGATTGAAATTCCATCAGTCTGGCCTCAGAGCCCATGTGGCTCTCCACTAAACACCGTCTTGCCTGTGGCATGAGAAATAGGCAGACAGGCTACACTCCCTGACCTCCTATCATTTTGCTGGCTCCTACAGCATCAAGGAAATATGATCATTCCTTTGTCACCAAATCTGGGCAAGTACAATGGGGCGGGGGCTGAGCAACTCCAGTTCTCTGTGTTCCGTTAAATGCAAGGATGCCAGACAGGGCGGGCATCTAGCTCTGTGAGGGAAAGTAAAATCTGTACCACAGAGTCGAAGGAATAAATCAAGGCAGAGCTTCCCATGCCTGAGGACAGGCTCAGGTACACAGGATAACCTGACAATATGATGAAGGGGGTTGTGAGAAAAGTTATAGGAAAATTGAAAGAGTATTCCTGTTAGTATTAAAATTAGATTCTAGTGACAGAGGGTAAGAATAAGATGCCATATTTGTCTAACGATGCAAAGTGCATTTAACGTGGTAACTAGCTGACAATTAATGCTCATTTTTAGACTTAGAATGATTTCTTTTTTATAAGAAATCATGTTAGCTTCACATTAAACTCATATTGTTCACATATATTCAACGTGTATATAAGAAAAGAAGAAGGTTACATTAAATAATTATAGCTTTTTTTATATGTTGAGATATTCTATTATAAAGAGCTCCTCAGGGAATCTGTCTCTCAGAGGGAATCTTTATCAAAGTCAGCTCTCTTGAGGGATTTCATGTCAGCATCCACGAACACGTGACCTGCCCCCTGAACTACGTCACTTTCCACGAATCTTTTCTGGGCTTCCATTCAGTTCTAGTCCTGATTGCTGCTTCTGCTTCCTCACAAAGACCGCTCTAATTTCCTTACCCCATTTGTTCCATTTTCTTTTCTAAGGACTTGTCTATTAATCAATAGAAATTTATTCCCCGATTGACACTGGATCTGCCTGGTTTTTTTTTTTAAACTTCTTTTTGCTGACGCTACTGCATAATTTGTGTGCGGTGTGTGTGTGTGTGTGTGTGTGTGTGTGTGTGTGCGCGCGCGCGCGTGTCTGCACCTTTATATGTTCCATGTGTGCTCAGGAGCCTGTAGAGACAGGTAGAGGGCTCCAAAACCCTGGATGTGGAGTTGCCCTATGGTGGGCCGCCATGTAGGTACTGGGAACTGAACATTGGACCTCTGTAAGAGCAGAAAGAATTATTAACCTCCAAAACATCTTTCTAGCCCCTGATGTGAGTTTTAATCCTACTGCATTCTCCAAAGTGTTTTTAGAAATAATTTACTTTAAATTTATTTTATGTGCTTTGGTATGAAGATGTCAGGTCCCCTGGAACTGGAGTTACAGACAGTTGTGAGCTGCCGTGTGGGTGCTGAGACTTTAACCTGGCCCCTCTTGAAACACAGCCAGTGCTCTAGACCATTGAGCCAGCTTTCCAGCCCCTCTCCATAAATGGTAAAGCTCTCTCCTTTTGAGTTCTTGGTCCTGCTGTGTCTGGGTACCTTCCTACTCCCTCCTCTGTTCTCATCATAGGCTTAACACTCTCCAGGCCTTCACAGAGGTTGCCCTCCCTCATTCCTCTCAAACACACAGTATTCATAGAATAAGATCAATATATATTAGCTAAATTATAAAATGTGCATTGATTAATAAAGTGTATAAGACTGATAGCGTGAGTCAAATATTTTACTTACAAGATTTCAAAAAAAAAGTTAAGTTAATAAAGTTGATGGTATAAAACAAAGATGGAAATCTAGTGAAGAAAACATTCTTATAAATCTCAGATACACATTGCCATAGGATGTTGCGGAAACTAAAGTTACTCTTCAAGTATAAGAACATTAATTTTTATGGCTTATTAAATGAATAGTTTTTAAACTAATGTCAGTTTAAAGGACAAATAAAATCAACTCATTAACATTTCAAACAGAGTTCTATTTAAGTACCCATAAAACAGTATTGTCACTGAATCGAATAGAAATCTTTTTATCATACACAGAGAGAGACATAGTGTCTTAATAAAAATAACTGTAGCAATACATACATATATCTGTAATAGTTACATTTTTCAATATATGTCTTTATGTGAGACTTGTTTTTTAAATTTTTTTGTTTCTCTGTAGCTTTGGGGCCTGTCCTGGAACTAGCTCTTGTAGACCAGGTTGGCCTCAAACTCACAGAGATCTGCCTGCCTCTGCCTGCTGAGTGCTGGGATTAAAGGTGTGCACCACCACCACCTGGCATAGAATTGTCTTAATGTGAGATACTGTTATGTGTGTAATCACAGAGGAGATCTAGAAGTTAGTGATTCATCTACTATTAAATGTTTTCCTTTAAAGACACTGTGCCTAGAAATTAAGTCCTGGGGACCTGTCACATGTTTCATATTCCATTTTAACAGTCATAACAAGAGTCAGACACCTGTAATCAAATTTACACAGTTGTTGACTGTTGATCAATATATTTTTATAGTTACAGATTTTTCTATAGTATTTCAAAATTCAATGAAGTGAAATAATTATTAGTTTTAATTTCTGAAGGTGTGTTGCATGCTTGTAAATATGTTTATGTGTGCAATGTGTGTGTATTTGTGTGTGTGTGTGTGCATTCAGACATGTCTACATCTCACCCATACATATATTTAATGTGTTCTGAGGCTGAGTGATACTTGGCACCCTTAAAGAGGAGAAATGGTGACACTTAGGGATAAAAGCATAAATCTACAGGGGTGTACTCCTTATATTAATTCACTTCCTGTTTAAGTAGCTTATATGGTAGAGGAAACATCATTGGGCACATTCAGAAATTACTTTTAACTATGGATAATACCATTTAAAAATACATGGAATGTTTGAGAGAGCAGTAGCAACAGGGACAAGCTGTCCACAACAGTGACTATAAAATCCTGTTTCATTATCTTCTGTCTGATGCTGTTGCTCTTCAAAGAAAATAGAAAGAAAGTAATAGGAAATGTTCTGGAATACACACCTTGATAAGTGGGGTATATTTGCATTAAAATTGTGATTGAGCTATAGTTCAAATAATTGCCTCTGCAATTATGAAAAATACATCAGCTTCATTTATCCTTTGACCGATCTTTATCGAAGTGAAAGCTTTGATAAGGCACAGTTTCAACGGAAATGCATTAAACCAAACCAAACCAAAACTCTCATTTGAATAGTTTCTTGTTTCAGCTAGTACCTGACAAGTCTCTCATAATCATCTTACAAACCCAATTAAGAAACGTGGGTGAGAAGGAAGAGGAATTCACATGCATTGCATGTGCTTTGATTAGCATGTCACAAGCCCGTGATAAAATGGCAGGCTGGGCTGGTGTTATTTGGGCTGGCAGGTCTTTTTCTGTTTAGAATTTATTAATGATTTTAATGATGTAAAGATGGGGCCTGTTTGACTGGAAAATATGATTTTTATACTTCAAAATAACAAAATCACAGGGAAATAATGTTCAAATAATAGAGGATTAGAGACTGAAATCCTGAAGATGAAATAATACAAAGTTTGTTCCAACGCTGTGATATAAAAAGACAAGCACACAGCAGGGAGAACATGACTGGGCAGATGCTTTCATTCAAACAAAAGAGGGCAGTGTTTACCTGAGCACATGCCAGCGCAAACCCAAAGCATCATCCCGGGCTAGAAGAATCATAGAATGCAGTGACTGTCTACGGTCCATGGTATGGGGCTTAACTGACATATTGCATTGCACCCTAGTAAAACTGTACATTTCTAGTTCAAGAATCAATTCTTGATACCCACAGGAGGTCAATTAGCGTTTCCTGGGACAAACTACTGGTCTGCAGTGGGCTCAGGAATACATAAAATGGAAAAAAAAAACTATCAAGAGAATTGTTTCCTTATTAACCCCCAAAAGGCAAAGCTTAATAAGTTGTTCTTCAGATATTTAAAGTACAATGATATATTTGAAGGGGTTGATTTATTTCACATGGGGTAGAAATGAGATTAATATGAGCAAGTGAGAATAATTTAAGATATACCTGGGCAACAAGAGGAAACATGACCTCTACTTCAGGAGCCAAAGCCAAGTCATTTGAGTCCATGGTACAGAACTCTTGTCCACACTGTTGTAGCACTGAAAATGCCTGCTTTATGTAGCACAAAGGCTTGATAACCAGCATATGAGAAAGCATATAAAAACACGCGCACCTCCAGAATCAACAGAAAACAGTACAACATGACCCAAAAATGGTGTGTCAAGAGTCCCAGTGGAGTGGACCAGTTGCCAAAATCCTTTAGCGATTCCGTTTCGTGGAGACACAGAGATTCCGCTTTGGCCAGAGATAGAGTTATTGTGATATGTCCAACTATAACTGATATTCATTTATTGCCTATTTCATCTCGGTTGAAATCAATAAATAGTAATTAAATAAGAGTTACGAAGAGCCACTAGTTTCAATTAGCTAATTTGGGTCAAGAGCACAGCTAATATGCACAGTTTTTAGAGAATGTGTGACTAGATTGGACTTCAACCAAAATACTCATTAGTTTAAGGATGAAAACTGTGGCCAAAATATTCTAGGCCAAATTAGAGCTAATTGATTTTATACAAATAATTGTCTGTACATTTGTGCTGCCAATTTTGAAAATATGTAGACTTTTCTGACCTTAAACTTCTGTCAGAATCTCTAATCTTATATTCTGTCTTTGGTAGTTGATACCCTATGTGCACCTGTTTGCTATATTTTTATTTTATTTTATTAGTGCTCAAAAATAATTATCCTCAGTGTTAGCAAACTCTACCAGCTGTTCCTAGCTTACTTACCCTTTGACCTTCTTTTCCAGGTGGACCTTGGGGGCCTTGTATCCCTATGGAACCCTGTGAAGAAAATGGAACACATGTTACCACTCTAGCTCAGTGCATCTGCCATGAAAGAATGCAGCGATAATTGATACTCATTTCAGTGGTGAAACCTAACAAGTTTAAGTCATTTGAGCTCCTGCAATGTTAATCTATCAATATATTAATAATGATAAATGGCTCTTCCTTGTTTGGTTTATTTTTGGACCTGATTCAGAAAAGAGTAAATGCAATTTCTGAGTCAGACGAGAGATTAAAGAAACAAACAAATGAGCAAGCAAACAAAGAAAAACCCCAAAAACACAAACAAAAAAACCTCTTCTTATTACTGAAACCCCATATTGCCAAACTACCACACATGGATGCTAACAATATTTATAAGCAGAAAAATTACTTTTTACATATTTAAATTTTATAAATAAAATTACAGTTTTGTTGAGAGAAGCTTTGTATAGTTTTAGAAAATACATGATTGGCTTCAAATATGTCTATTTATAACATGTACCTTTCAGTACCTTACATGTTATTGAATAATTTCTCTTACTGCCATCACATGATGAAGGAAAGTCATTATTTTTTCATACTGTAGAAATGTTGATGAAATCCTAGAAGCTGTTATTCTCAAAGTCAGTCTTTTGAATTTCAGAGGTATTTGTTATTACAAGATGTCCTGCTCAACCTGAAACTCAGACTGTATGACTATTCTTCATCTTCAGCAGTTATTATTGGTTATTCTTGGTCTTTCCGAGTGCTTCTTCCTTCCCCTTTGAACCTTCAAATAGACGTATGTGGAATTTTACACTCGTCTTCACAGTTTATGTTCTCTTCATGATTTCCTCTATTTGTGGCTTCAGATCCTTTACAGTAATGATTCCTAGACCCATAGCCTTCGTTTATTATATGCAGATCTAACAGCCAAATGCCTGTGTGACACCCCCACTTGGATCTGAAATGTGGCAATCAAACACTGGAAGCAGAACCCTCCCTACTCCCCTTTGGCATTCCCTACCACAGTACCCAAGCAGCATTGTCTTGTCACTCAATCTAGAAATCAGACTCACACCCCACTCTCCTCCCTCATACTCATTCCTTACATATAATTACCAAGGCTGCTTAGTTTTCTGTGTATTTGAGTCCAGCTCTCTCCATTCCATTGCTTTCAAATAATCTGCCTGTCTGCTGGTGTGGGACAATTCTGTATTCTGTCAATTATGTTTTAAATAAACGCTGATTGGCCAATAGCCAGGCAGGAAGTATAGGTGGGACAACCAGATAGGAAGTAGAGGCGGGGCAATGAGAACTGGAGTATTCTGGGAAGAAGGAAGCTTTTTCCGCAGTCCTCCCCAGACACTGAAGAAGCAGGATATGACCTGCCCTACTGAAAAAGGTACTGAGCCATGTGGCTGACATAGATAAGAATAACGGGTTAATATAGGTTATAAGAGCTAATATGAAGCCTGAGTTAATGGGCCAATCAGTTTATGATTAATGTAGACTTCTGTGTACTTTCTTTGGGATTTACCAGCTGTGGGAACTGGGCAGGACAGAAACCCTAACAAGCAGGCCCTCTTGCTACAGTCTGCAAAGCTTCTTGATGATCCTGCCACCACCAAGTCAGTTTCAGAAAACCCAGCTTTGCCTCCCTGTGTCTCTCCTGCCTTGCTTGTTCAGTTTAGTATGGTTTAAACTTTTAGAAAACAGCACGATACAGATTCATTTAAATGGTGTTCATGTAATGATTCATTCCTCTGGCTGGGAGTCTATCTTATTTAACACGGTATGAGAGTATTACTGGCTAAAGAAAAACACATGTCATTGGGGAATCAATCTCATATAGTAAAAAAAAAAAATGAAGATACTAGTTTTAAATATTTACAATTAACTTATCATATATTAAGTACACAAAATGATTTGAGATTAAAATGATATAATTAAATCTAAAACTATCTAGAAGAACAAAGGCTTAGGATTCTTTGTTGCTGTTTCTAAATTGAACTCAAAGCCTTTTGCCTGCTAAGCATACACTCCTCTTCCACTGAGCTACATTGCTAGCCTCCTGGAATTCATTTTCATAACTTGATCTTTTTTCTTTAAAAGTCATGACTACCTTGAAGCAAATACTGGGTACTTTTGTGATGACCCATCACTACTTATTAGGAATAGAGTTATTTTTCAGAGAAACTATTATGGCTTCCACTTGGTTTGGCTTTGTACAGACCTCTCTTGTAATAATGCACCTGGAATCCTAAGGCCCTTACTCACAGGTGCTACCCGCACCCATCCTTCTCTGAACAATGCATGTAGCAACTCACTGACTATGAAAGTTCTCCACCTGAACTAAGCTACAGATGCACCCCACTCTGAACAACAGAATACATTTTCTTTCCGTCAATCAATTAAACACAGGGAGATCATTCATATTCTAGTGATGCCTGAGTGCAGGATGGGAGGTGGTACAGCCTTAAGTACACTGTGGTGTATGTGCAGTAAAGGGAAATGGTGTCTTCTGAGTGCACTCGGAGTGAGAGTGCTCTATTTCCCACCTATGTCTATAAGTCATTGGGGATGCATATATTTTATAGAATCTAAGGCTGTCAATCAAAACAGAGAACTGCCTGTGGTGTCGCATTTGGAAATCCCAACCCTACAAATCATCAGGGGCACTGAGTCCCTTCAGTCACGTGGCCTGCCACCACGCTTGACAGCACATTTCTTTATGATCCATATTAAAACTTCGATTTGTATAATGTTCCCTTGCTATCCTATAGTTGTGTGAGCCATTATTTCAGCTTTGTGGGTAAGAGGCCTATTCGTTCCTATCTGAAAACACCTGGTCAAATCCCAACCAGTGGTGACATATGCATACATACATGACTTTGCCATCTGGACATTTGTTTTTTAATAGAATCTTGATCAACATATCTTAAACTTTTATTCATATAGCTTTCATTTGATTAATAATAACAAAATTCTCCCTTAAGGAGGAAATGAAAAATTCTCTTGAAGAAATGGAGGAAAGGATAACAAATAATTGGAAGAAAGAAATCAACAGATTCCTTAAAGAAAACCAAGAAAAAGCAATCAAATAGATGAAAGAAACAATTAAAGACTTGAAAACTGAAATAGAGACAATAAAGAAGCACAAACCAAGGGAATTCTGAAAAAGGCAGATATGGGAAAATGATCAGGAACCACAAATGCAAGCATAAGCAGCAGAATACAAGAGCTAGAAGAGAATTTCAAGCATTGAAGATATAATAGATGAAATAGACTCATTGATCACAAAAAAATGTTAAATCTAACAAAAGCTTAACACAAAATATCCAGGAAATCTGAAACACTATGAAAAGACCAAACCTAAGAATAATAGGTATAGAAGAAGGAAAAAAAGTCCAACTCAAAAGCACAGATAATATATTCAACAAAATCATAAAAGAAAACTTTCCCAACCTAAAAAAGATATGCATATAAAAATACAAGAAGCATACAGAACACAAAATAGACTGAATCAAAAAAGTCCCCTTGCCACATATAATCAAAACACTAAATATACAGAATAAAGAAAGAATAGTAAGAGCTGCAAAGGAAAAAGTCAAATAACATATAAAGGCAGACCTATCAGAAATATACTCAATTTCTCAATGAAGACAATGAAAGCCAGAAGGTCCTTGTTGCATTATGCAAACATTAAGAGATCACAGATGCCAGCCCAGACTACTAGACCCAGCAAAACTTTCAATTGCTGAGAAAATAGTACACAGAGAAAATACAACAGTGCATGACAGAACCAGATTTAACCGCAAACTCAGCCCTACACAAAGTACTAGAAAGAAAACTCCAACCCAAGGAAGTTAACCACATCCACAAAACACACAGAAAATAGATGATCTCATATCAGCAAATATAAAAGAAGGGAGAACACACACACAACAACATCACCAACAACAAAAACTAAAATAACAGGAACTAGCACTCACTGATCATTGATATTCCTTAAATTAAATGGACTCAACTCACCTATAAAAAGACACAGGCTAACAGAAGAGATACAACCCTTTTGCTGTATAGAAGAAATACACTTCAACCTCAAAGACAGACATCACCTCAGAGTAAAGGGTTAGGAAAAAATTTTCCAATCAAATGGACCTAAGAAACAAGCTGGTGTCGCTATCCTAATAGCTAACAAAATAGGTTTCAGGTTAAAATCAATCAAAGAGACAAAGAAGGACATTTCATATTTGTCACAGGAAAAATACATCAAAAGGGAGTCTCAATACTGAACATCTATGCCCCAAATACAAGAGTACCCTCATTTGTTAAAGAAACACTACTAAAGCTTAAATCACACATTAAACCCCATACACTAATAATGGGAGACTTCAACACCCCACTCTCACCACTGGAACAGGGTGCCAGACAAAAACTTAACAGAAATAAGAGAACTAACAGATGTTATGACTCAAATGAATTTAACAGACATCTATAGGGTATTCTATCCAAATATAAAAGAATACACCTTCTTCTCAGTACATCATGGAACCTGATCAAAAATTGACCACATATTAGGTAACAAAGCAAAACTCAATGGATACAAAAAAATTGGAATAACCTGTGTATCTTATCAGATCACCATGGCTTAAAATTAGAGTTCAACAGCAACACTAATTCCAGAAAGCCCATAAACACATGGAAATTAAACAATGCTCATCTGAATCACCAATGGGTCAAGGAAGAAATAAAGACAGAAATTAAAGACTTTCTAAGATTCAATGAAAATGACCACGCAATATACCCAAATGAAAGCAGTGTTAAGAGGAAAGTTCATAGCACTAAATGCCTACATAAAGAAGCTGGGGGGAAAATCTCACATTAGTGAGTTAACAGAATACCTGAAAACTCTAGAACAAAAAGAAGCAAACTCACCCAGCTAGACTAGACAGCAGAAAATAATCAAATTAGAGCTGAAATAAACAAAAGAGAAACAAAGAATAAATGAGACAGAGAGTTCGCTCTTCAAGAAAATTAATAAAACACACAAACTTTTATCCAAACTAACCAAAAGGCAGAAAGAGAATATCCAAATTAATAAAATCAGAAATGAAAAGTGGCCATAACAACAGACATGAAGGAAATCCAGGGAACAATTAGGTCATACTTTGAAAACCTGTATTCCACAAAATTGGAAAACTTAAAGGATAAATATAAAGTACCAAAATTACATCAAGACCAGATAAGCAAGTTAAATAAACCTATAATTGCTAAGGAAATAGAAACAGTCATCAAAAGTCTCCCAACCAAAAAAAGACCAGGACCAAATGGTTTCAGGGTAGAATTATACAAGGTTTTTAAAGAATAACTAATACCAATACTCCTCAAATTGTTCCATACAATAGAAACTGAAGGAACATTGACAAATTCTTTTTATGAGGCTACAATTACCCTGATATCCAAACCACACAAAGACATTACTAAGAAAGAGAATTACAGACCAATCTCGCTCAAGAACATTGATACAAAAATACTAAATAAAATACTGGCAAACTGAATCCAAGAACACATCAGAAAAACCACCCACCATGACCAAATAGGCTTTATCTCAGAGATGCAGGGATGGTTCAACATATGAAAATCCGTCAATGTAATTCACCATATAAACAAACTGGAAAAAATGATCATCTCATTAGATGCTAAGAAGCCTTTGACAAAAATATAAGATCTTTTCATAATAAAGATCTTTGAGAGCAGGGATACAAGGATCATAAACATAGTAAGTCAATATACAGCAAGCCAACAGACAACATCAAACTAAATGGAGAGAAATTCAAAGCAATTCGACTGAATTCAGGAACAGGCAAGATTGTCCACTCTCTCCATATCTATCCAATATAGTTCTTGAGGTTCCAGCTAGAGCAATAAGACAACAAAAGACACAAATCGAAAACGAAGAAGCCAAACTCTAACTATTTCTTGATGATACTATAGTTTACATAAACAACCCCAAAAATTCTACCAAGGACTGTCTACAACTCATAAACACCTTTGGTAATGTATCAGGATACAAGATTAACCCCAAAAATCAATATCCCTCCTTTACATAGATGATAAGTGGGCTGAGAAAGGAATCAGAGAAAATCAGAGAAAGATCATCCTTCACAATAGCCACAAAAAACATAAAAAAATCTTTTAGTAACTCTAACCAAACAAGTGGAAAACCTGTAGGACAAGAATTTTAAGTCTTTGAAGAAAGAAATAGAAGAAGACACCAGAAAATAGAAAGACCTCCCATGCTCTTGAGTAGGTAGAATTAACATAGTGAAAATGGCAACCTTACCAAAAGCAATCTGCAGATTCAATGAAATGCACATCAAAATCCCAGCAAAATTTGTCACGGACCTTGAAAAAACAATACTCAACTTCATATGAAAAATAAAAAAACCAGGATAGCCATAACAATCCTGTACAATAAAAGAATTTCTGGAGACATCACAATCCCTGACTTCAAACTCTACTACAGAACTATAGTACTGAAAACAGCCTGGTATTGACATAAAAACAGACAGGAGGACCAATGGCACCAAATAGAAGACCCAGATATTAATCCACACACCTATGAACACCTGATTTTCGACAAAGAACCAAAAGATATAAAATGGAAAAAAAGAAAACATTTAACAAATGGTGCTGGCATAACTGGATATCAACATGTAGAAGAATGAAAACAGATCCATATCTATCACACTGCACAAAACTCAAGTCCAAATGAATCAAACACCTCAACATAATGCCAGCCACACTGAGCCACATAGGAGAGAAAGTGGAAAGTACACTTGAACACATTGGCACAGAAGACCACTTCCTAAATATGACCCCAGTAATACAGTCAGTGAAAGCATCAATTATTAAGTGGGACCTCCTGAAACTAAGAAGCTTCTGTAAAGCAAAGGACATGGTCAACAAGACAAAATGACAGCCTACAGAATTGGAAAAGATCTTCACCAACATCGGACAGAGGACTGATCTCCATAATATACAAAGAACTCAAGAAATTGGCCATCAAAAGAACAAATAATCCAATAAATAAATGGGGTACATCACTAAACAGGGAACTCTCAAAAGATGAATCTAAAATGGCTGAAAGACACTTAAGGAAATGGTCAATATCCTTAGCCATCAGAGATATGCAAATCAAAACCACGATGAGATTCCATCTTACACCTGTAAGAATGGCCAAGATCAAAAACAGTGATGACAACTTTTGCTGGAGATGTGGCATAAAGGGGGAGGCTGCTTGTTCATTCCTGGTTGCCCAGAGTGAAATTATCACACAGAAATCTGTATTATTTGAAATACTGCTTGGCCAATAGCTTAAGCATTCTTCTAGCTAGCTCTTATATCTTAAATTAACCCATTTCTATTCTTTTATATTTTACCTCGAGGCTTGTGGTTTACCAGAAAAGTTTCCAGGCATCAGTCTCCTTTGGTGGTGGCTTCATGGCATCTCACTGACTCTTTCTACTTTCTCCCAACATTCAGTTTAGTTTACCCGCCCATCTCTATTCTTCCACAGCAGCTTCTTTATTTATTAGCCAATATACAGATGGACTTCCCATACCATTTCCCCTTTTCTGTTCAAATAAAAAGTAAGTTTTTAACTTAAACATAATAAAATTACATATAACAAAACAGGTATCAAACAAGAATTATAGTTACAATATTTATATCTACTCTATCTTTTATCTATAATTATAACTATAATTATAACTATCTATTCTTCAACTCCATCAAAGACCTTAGAAGGATATAATATTACCTAAGTTAACAGGGAGTGCATTGTAAGCAACTTCCAAAACTCTAGAATTGATAGAGACATTTTGCTGCCTGGAGAGTCACCCAAAGTTCTTCTGTAACATTGGGGCATGTAATCTTTAGCCTATAGGCCCATAGTATCTGGAAGACTTTTCCATGAAGGAGAAAATTTCTAAGACAGTTCTACTTATATTGGCAATTTGTCAGTCACTTTCTTTTGTGTACTGAAGAATGTCTTGCAGACTCTTTCACCTTCTTTAGGCAACCTCAGCAGTCATTTTTCTGCAGGTTTGGCATGTTCAGTTCATACAGCATAACATCAAGTAGTCCAGACTCGAATTAACACTCCTTCATCTCTGTTGTGAGTGCAAACTGGTACAGCTACTTTGGAAATCAATATGGCAATTTCTCAGAAAATTAGGAAACAACCTACTTCAAGACCCAACAATATCACTTTTGGGTATATATACAAAGATGCTCAATCATGCTACAAGGACATTTGCTCAACTATATTCATAACAGCATTATTTATCATAGCCAGAACCTGGAAACAACTTAAATGTCCCTCGATCAAAGAATGGATAAAGAAGATGTGGTACGTTTATACAACGGAGTACTACACAGTGGGGAAAAAAATGACATCTTGAAATTTGTGGGCAAATGGATGGATCTAGAAAACATTATATTGAGAGAGGTAACCCAGACCCAGAAAGACAAATATCATATGTACTCACTCATAAGTGGCTTTTAGACATAAAGCAAAGAAAACCAGCCTACAAGTCACAATTTCAGAGAACCTAGACAACAATGAGTACCCTAAGAAAAACATTGGTGGATCTAATCTACATGGGAAGTAGAAAAAGACAAGAGCTCCTGAGTAAATTGGGAGCATGGGGATCATGGAAGAGGGTATATGGGAAGGCAGGAAGATGGGAGGGCAGTGGAGGAAAATATATAGTTCAATAAAAACAATTTTAAAAAGTAAAATAAATAAAAATAACAAAATTCTGTATAAATTATTGGAACAGATTTTTGAACATTAGTACAAAATTTCCGCTTGTTGCTAATTGTCAAATTCTTGACTTCTTCACCATGGATGATTTATCACTTTCATTATTTGATATGATTTGGAAAAAATAATGGAATGAAAGTAGGATGAACTTCTATTTTACTATCTTAGGAATAAAACTCGGGGACTGAGAAATTGATCGATTTTGTTTGTAATTTAAAAACCACTGGCAAAATGATATATAAGCATGGAAAGTTGACTCATTAGGCTAATTCCAAGATAACAACAAATTCCTAATATTTATGAGTAAACCGAACATTGAAATTAAAATATACCAATATTAATTACAGCATAATTACAGAGGCACGTTATTTTGTACGAGACTGACACATTCTTGGCTCTAGATGAAACTCTTCTCTTTTGCCGCCAGGAAAGCCACTGTATTTCAAGAATAATCAAACTAACACACAACATTTTTGATATTCATCCAAATGCTGACAACTTCTTCAATGTTTTTAAACATGAGTTTCTAAAACACACATTAGCTATCATCAAAAGAGTATGCTTAAATCTTGGAAATATTAGAACTCTATCCCCTTTACAAGTATGGAAAACTATATCATGAAGTCTGTATAATGCAAAATAGTACATTTTATTTTGAATGAGTTCAACATATTAAGAAATATGAGAATCTTTTGTGCAAAGGTCCACCCGGGAAGAAAATGGTGCATACGTAAAGGCCACGTGTGCCTCATAGCCACAAGCTCTGCCCCCACTTCACTCTTGCTAAGTGAAGGAGCCAAGTAGCAGATTGATGAAAGCTCACTAAATTCTGTTTAATCTTTAGCAAATAACTTCCAATTAAAATTATCCATGGCATCTAATATTTAATCTTCACCATGCTGCCCCAATGCTCAGAAATTTTGCTCCTGGTGTGCTGGATAGTGTTATCAAACTCAGGACGCAGGCTGCTGTGCGTAAATGCCCCGCCTTTGATCCAGCTCCAGTACTTTTTGTACTGCAGTACGGAACATTAGCTGACATTTACAAAGAAAACTAGTTTTAATATTGACAGTAGTAAAACAGATCCATCAATTACACGCACATAACATTTTTCCGAAGTGAGAAATTGTGATTTGGGGATATTTTATTATTTACAGTTTTTCAAGCCTATATTCTTTCCACTCAGTAAGGTCAAGCAATGAATATATTCATCACTAACTACGAAACTCAGAGATCTGCTTGAGTGGTGGGCTGCCTGAATTAAATGTGAGACCTCAGCTCTCATTTCAGAACCACTCTGTTGTTCTGTCTTACTTGGCTTTGTAAATGATATTCTGTATTTACTGTATTTAACCTTTCCTTTTATTATGAGTTCTGGAGAATAGAAGTTATTATATATTCTATTTCTACCTCCTTACACCATCTACTCAATGCACAGGAGGTCAAATCATGAAGAAGAAAACATTGTCATAGAGTAATGCTTGGTGATACTATTGGGAACACAACTCTCTATACATACAATGATTATTATTTTAATAATTTGGTTTCAATATTGCATTGGAGAATAAATTCTCCCCCTTTCATTTCACCATTCCATATTCATAAATATCATCCTTTTACTGTAAAGTCTTTCCTCACTCCTGTGCTATAGAAGTGAGAGATATCATGTGATACTTTAATTTAGGGTAGCCTCCAGAACTTTATGATAAGACCTATTAATGAAGACTCCATATACTTGCCTTAGAACATGGGAAGAATCAAACTAATAATGACCTGAAAGCATCATGCCTACTGGCTGGCTTTATCAATGCTGGAAGTGTCATGTACTCTCCTTGGAGAGAACTAACCATCAGTCATGCCCAGCAATACACTCCGTGAGCTCCAATAATGGCCAAAAAGGCAAAAGAGGCTCTCTAGTTTCAATGTAGCATAAATGTTTGGGGGATAACTAACCTCTTCTATATTTACCTGAATTTAAGCCCTGCCCCGTAAAAGGGAGTCTGAACATGAGTCATGGTATTAGATCGACTTCTAAAGATGTCTCATTATGCATACAGATTAGGTTATTTCTCAACTCTCATCAGAGAAGCTTCTTCTTGTCATTATGGTGATTAGCGCAGAGATTCAAAATGGGTCAATGCAGAAAATAACAAATGTGGGAATGCCCAGCACTAAATGGGTCCTCAGGATCGCGTCCTTCCCTCCTGAGGCTCAAGGGTTATCACACCAAAGGAGGTGAAAAGATTTTAAGAGCCATCCATTTAATTTATGTCTTCCATGTGACTTAATAAAGCTCCATTGGGTGCCACTTTTTCTTTAAGACACAGAGGAGGTGGGTGACTACAGTAAGAAGGGGTTTGCTGGGCAACAGGATACTTAAACACATGACTCAGTAGTTGTTACTGCGTGCACAAGACTATCGTAAGATCAAACCATACGAAGTCCCGGCCTGCAGGGGCAAGTGGTGAGCAAGTCCACCCCTAACGGAGGCGCTGTGGACAGTTTGAGCTGCTGGGAGAGGGAAGTCAGTTTTCTTTTGTTTCCATTTATGCAACCCCCGAGAGAATATCTATAACCCTATCCCATGAACATATTGGCAGCATTAAGTGGATTTTAAAAAAGGAACATATGGATTGGGAGATTGAGTAAATAGGGTGGAAAGTGGATGGAAGGAAATAGAGGGTTTACTTGATAATGATATATTGCACACATATATATAATAAAATTACAGATAATAATAATTATCACTGTATGTGAAGGAAGTGTGTGGCCTGGCACATGTGTGGAGGTCAGAGCACAACTTTGTGGAACATTTTTTTTTCCTTCCAGATTCATGTGGACTTTGGATATATACCTATTTGTGGATATCATATGGGGATTTTATTTTCTCTTTTAGAAATCTCCACTATTATTGCCATAGTGGCCCTACCCATTTACATTGCAGTCAGCAGTGTAATAAGGGGTTTGCCTGTCCTCCCTGTCTTTGTCATCAGTTCTTATTTTCTTTTGCTTTGTTTTCTTTGTTTTGTTTTTGAGACAGGTTTTTTAAAATTTAATTTAATTTTTTTATTTTATTATTTTTTTATGTAGCCCTGGCTGTCCTGAAATTTGATACACAGACTAGGTTGATCTCTAGCTCACAGAACTCCACTTGCCTCTGCCTCCTGAGTGCTTGGATTAAATTGTAACTGGGGTGAGATGCAATTTCAATGTAGTTTTGGTTTTCATTTCTTTTGTGACTAAAGATTTTTAGGTATTTATTAATCATTTTTTGTTCTTTTGGAAATGTGTCCAGTTTATTTGGTAAATTATTGACTGGAATGTGTGATTTTTGAGTTCTGTACTCTTGTTTATTAACCCTCTGTCAGATGACTAGATGACAGGATTTCTTTGCTTGTCTCTTCACTTTGGGATTTTTTTTCTTTGTTGTGCTGATGCTTTTCAGTTTGACACAATTTCATTCGTCACTTAGGAGTCCCTAGTCAGAAAGTTCTTGTTTTGCCTACATCTGGGCATGTTTCTCTTATGGTTCTCTCCAGGTGTTTCCAAGGGTCAAGTCTGTGATCCATTTGAGTTGATTTTGTACGAGTTGAGAAATAGAGACCTGGTTCCAGGCTCTACAGATGCAAATCCAATTTCCTCAGCACCGTTTAGAGAAGATTCAAACTTTTATCTAGTACATGCCTTTGTCACTTTGTTTAGAAGTCATATGGCTATTGCTATGTGGACTTATTTCTGTGTCCTCTGTTATAATCAATTGATTTTCATATCTGTTTCTATACCAGTCAGTACCATGTTGCCATTGTTACTGTGTTTCTGTAGTATGTTAATAATTTGAGATCAGGTATTGTGATACTTCCAGAATTGCTCTTTTTTGCTCAGGATGGTTTTGGCTCTTTGGGTCTTTATATTTCTCTATTAATCTTATAATTAACTTTTCTTTTTGTGAATAATGTCATTGGAATTTTGATGTTGTCTTGAATCTGTAGATAGATAGTTTTCAGTAATATAGCCATGTTCACAATATTATTTCTGCTGGTATATGAGCTTTGGAAAATCTTTACATCTTCTAATGTCTTCTTCAGTTTCCTTACTCCAGTGTTTTATAGTTAGCACTGTAGGGGCCTGTCTTCTCTTCACTTCGGATTACTCACAGATACTTAATTTCCAGGCTAGTGTGAACTAGCCTGAATGATGACTAAAGTTCATTTCCTCTCTCTCTCTCTCTCTCTCTCTCTCTCTCTCTCTCTCTCTCTCTCTCTCTCTCTCTCAACAGGGTTTCTCTGTAGCTTTAGAGCCTGTCTTGGAACTAGCACTTGTAGACCAGGCTGGCCTTGAACTCACAGAGTCTCTGCCTCCTGAGTGCTGGGATTAAAGGCGTGTGCCACCACCACCTGGCTACTAAAGTTCCTTTCTTCCTGAACTCATTTATTATGGTGCATAGAACAGCATTGATTTTTGCGTGTTGAATTTGTATTCTGTTTACTAAAAGTATTTATGCAGTTTCAGACTTTTCTAATGAGTTCTCTAGACTATTTAAAAATAAGATAACAAATCTGTAAATAGAAGCAATTTGAGTTATTTTCATACTTTCATCTCTTTCATCACAATGTCTATAAATAGGAGCAATTTGACTTATTTTCATACTTCAATCTTTTTATTTTTTTCCTGCCATAGTGCAAACTCAGGATTCAAATACTACATCTAATAATAGTGTAGAATAGATACTCATGACTCATTTCTGATTTTAGAGAAAATGTTTCCAGGGTTTTTTCTCTTCATTCAATGTAACACTTATAACATTGATTGTAGGTATGTCACGTGCATCCTGTATTTTTTAGGAGTATGCTCCTCCCAACCTTTCTGCTTAATTAGGGACTTTAATCATTATTTGGAATGTTGGGCTTTTTTAAAGACTGTTTGAAAGTCCCTTCATCTATCTATATTATGTTACATTCATTTACATGATATGAACAAATCTTTGCATATATGTTCATGAAGAAACTATAGGCCTTTATTTTTGTATCCTAATCTTGGAACTGTTTTAGGATTATAGTGACTTCATAAAATAAGCTTGGTGGTGTTTCTTCCCTTTCACTTTTATCAAATAATTTGAGATAATTAGTTTTGTTATTAGTTCTTCTTTAAAGACCTATTAGAATTATGTCCTATTCAATGTTGTTCTTTTTTATTTATGTAGGAACTTTCTAGTAATACTTCAATCACATTTCTTGTTATTTGTTTATATTCTCTCAACAAATTCTGGTCGGCCAGTCAGTGTATGAATTTATCCATTTCTTCGGGTTTTCCCATTTTACTTCAATGGTGTCTGATTTTAAAACCTTTGAAAAAACATTTATTTTATTTTTTATTATGTGTATATGCACATTTCTCCATGTGGGTATGTGCACGTGAGTGCAGGTGCCATGAAAGCCGGAGGGATCATTCTGGAGTCAGAGTTAAAGGTGGTCATGAACCACCCAACTTGGGAAACAAACTCAGGTTCTCTAAGAGAGCAGTAAGCTCTTCAAAACAATGACGCATCATTTTAGCCCCAGTGACTCCGTTTTGGGCTCAATTTAAATCTTAGTCCTTTGCTTTTTGGCTAATTTAGCTGAAGATTTGGCGGTTTAGCTTGCCTTTTCAAAGAGATAACTCTAAAAAGCTCACTCCTTTGCGGTATTATGAAGCTTTTCATTCGCTGGCTACTGGATATTCAGTCCTTGTCACAAATAATGGGTTTAGCTTGTTCTTTCTTTTCTTAAACCTTACAGGGTACCATTTTGAACTGATTTATGTGAAAATTTAATGGACACACTCACAGCTATATGGTTTTAGAACCGTCTTTGTTGTTTACCAAATATTCTGTAAATCAACTTTCCCTCCACCTTTTTCGTTTATTCTAGAAATTAAAAAATTGCTCCAAATGTCTCACTAATCACGTTAAATCTTTTAAAATATCTGATTGATGTCCATGTGTTTGTTCAGTTCCTAAATATTTTTCTTTGTATTGATTTTTAATTTTGTTCCATTGTGGTTTGATAAAGAAATATTTTGCCATGCTTTTATATTTGTTAAGAATTTCTTTATGGCAAAGAAACAACGTTAAAAGCAGCAAGGGGAAAAAATGCCAGTTCACAAAGGGAAACCCATCAGGATAACATCAAACTTATCATCAGTGAAGCCATTGAAGTATGGAACAATATATTATAAACCCTTAAGTAACTGCTAACCAGGATCATTATATCCAGTAATATTATCTACTTTTTTTAATTTTTTCCATTCAAAAAAAATAAAATTTTTACATTTCTTCCCCTTCTCCCAGTCCCCTCCCGCTACTCCCCACCCCTCCTCCCTCCCCCTTCTTCCTTAAAAGAGGGCATGGTGCCCTGCTCTGTTGGAAGTCCAAGGCCCACCCCCCTCCATCCCGGCCTAGGAAGGTGTGCATCCAAAAAGACTAGGTTCCCAAAAAGATAATAGATGCAGAAGAGATAGGTCCTGGTGTCATTGTTGATGGCTTCTCGGTCTGCCTCTATTGGCCACCACATTCAGAGAGTTTGGTTTGATCATATGCTCGTTCAGTCCCAGTCCAGCTGGATTTGGTGCGCTCCCATTAGTTCAGGCACACTGTCTCAGTAGGTGGACCAGCCCCTCATGGTCCTAACTTCCTTGCTCCTCTTCTCCCACCTTCTGCCCTTCGACTAGACCTTGGGAGCTCAGTCCATTGCTCTGATATAAATATGGGTCTCTGTCTCTACCTCCATCCATCGGACAAAATTTCTATGGTGGTAATCAAGATATTCATCAATGTGACTCTGGGACAAGGCTTAGAATTTTAGCCACAACGTGTTGTGGTGAGTTTCTTTTCTGACACAGTGTTGGCAGACATTTTTTTCCACCCGCAGTTCCCAAATAACTGACATGGAGACTCAATAATAATTACAAATGCTTGGCTGATAGCTCAGGCTTGTTACTAACTAGCTTTTACATTTAAATTAACTCGCATTTCTTATCTACCCTCTGCCATGCGGCTGTACCTTCTCTCAATAGAGCATGTTCATTTTGTTTCTCTATGCATCTGCTTCTGACTCTCAAGACTTCACCCTTTTTCTTTCCAGCATCATTTGTGTCTTGCTGTCCCACCTCTATCTCCTGCCTAGCTACTGGCCAGTCAGGTCTTTTGTGAAACCAATTAGAAAATGGCAAAGACACATCTTCACAGTGTACAAAAAGATTGTTCCCTAACAATCTGAGATCTAGTTGGGTGGTGGTGGTGCACGCCTTTAATCCCAGCACTCAGGAGGCAAAAGCAGGTGAATCTGTGAGTTTGAGGTCGGCCTGGTCTACAAAAGCTAGTTCCAGGACAGTCACCAAAGCTATGCAGAGAAACCCTGTCTTGAAAAAACAAAAAAACAAAACAAAACAAAAACAATTTGAGATTCCAAATACTTCCTGTGGTGATTTGAAAGAAAATGCCCCCCTAAGGGAGTGTCACTGTTAGGAGGCGTGGCCTTGTTGGAGGAAGTGTGTCACTATGGGGAGAGGCTTTGAGGTCTCATATGCCCAGTACGGTACACAGTCTCCTTCTGCTGCCTGCAGATCAAGATGCAGAACTCTCAGCTCCTTCTTTGGCACCATGTCGGCCTTCATGCTGCCATACCCACCATGATGATAATGGAGTAAATCTCTGAAACTGTAAACCAGTCCCAGTTCATTTTTTTTTTTTTATATAAAAGTTGTTGTGGTCTTGGTGTCTCTTCACAGCAACTGAAACCCTAACAAAGACACCTCCTGGGCCAGAATTAATCCACTTATTTCCCAGACTTGGAAGAATTTTGTGCTACGATTTTGTTACACTGATTTTGATGTCATTAACTTGTATCTCAGTACCTTCTTTTTATTCTGTGGATTCTCAGTCTCTTGGTCACGTCAGAGTCTTCGGAGCTATTGCTGAGATTATTTATTTTTCCTTTATCTGTATCTGGATGTGCATTTCTTCAGCTTTTGTCTTCAAGTGTCAAAGTTATTTTTCCTGGAAAAAGATGATCTACTCTATCGGTGGTGAGATTTCTGCTGTGTTTTTGTCTAATTTATTATTTTTTATTTCCAGAATTACTGCTGTTTTTCATCACATCTGATTTTGAATTTCTCACCCATGTTGTTGGCTTTCTAATCTAGGTTCTGGATTATATTTCCCTACTTCATTCACTTGTTTATTTGTACCGTGTTGAAAGCTATTGATCATTTTTGCAAGTAGAGTTTTGAACCCTCATTTTGGCATTTCAACCATTTCAATCTCTCTGGACTCTAATTGAAGAACTATCTTCATATTTTTTTCTATTTTTTTTTAAATATACTTATTAGTTGAACTGGGAAAAAAAGAATTTCTTTATGGTCTAAATAGTGGTGCATTTTGGAGAAAACTCCTTGGGCTATGTAGATGAAGGTGTAAGCTGCAGCTGTTGGACAGAACATTCCATTAATGTCGGTGAAGTTCGTTTGATCTGTAATGTAGTTTTACTCTGAAGATCCATTGCTGACACTTGTTTGGATAACTATTGATCAAAGTCAGGTATTGGAATCATTCAGTATTATTGTATATGGGCTGTCTGCCCTTTTGTGTCCAGTAGCATTTGTTTTAGGCAGCCTGGATATATCAGTGTTCAGAGCATATGGATTTACAGTCATATTTTCTTAATAGATTGAGAGATTTAATTCTCATTTATCTTCGTCATTCTGAAATTATCATTTTGTTGATACGTAAGTCTGACTTGTGGTTCATTAACTAATGAATCACACATTGACTAAATTTCATCTCAGTTATTAAACTTAGTAAAATCTTGGTCACTTCCTCATACTATTGTGTATAATTTCTAGAGTTTTGTATTATTAAATGTTTAGACACATGGTGCATTTATATGATTTCTGTATATTTTCATTCACTTAATTAGGTAATGAGAGCCTATTCCTTTAATCTACTCCTGCCATTTATTTAGTCTGCTATAAGAGTACCTGAGATAAGGTTATATCCAAAATGTTACAGATATACAGACTCACTTTTGTGAAAGAGAAACCTGAGATTGTATTCAGCATTTTTATAATCTAAGCATCTATATATTAACCCATTGTTTGTCAATGGAGTTCTGGATGTTAAAAATGTTGACAAAGAATGGAGTTCATAAGACTGATACATCTTTTGGCTAGAATAAAAAATATGTAGAATGAGGTCCTAGCCAGCTAACACATTCCAGTGAGTAGCTGTTACAATGTGTTACATTTCACATAGTTCTCTCTGGACAATGGGCTGATTATTTAAGACACACTTGGGCTTATCATTATGGAAGCTGGTGTAAATATTTAGCTGAGAAATTACTTAGCATTAAGTGGTTCAGAACAGCACTTTGAAATGTTTGGCAAATATAGCAGATGTTTAGAAAAGTTAATAGGATAGATTAATTGCATTTGAACACATTTCCACTTGTGAAAAGAGGCAAGATATGTTCATAACTTCCCAATCAAAGAAAGGAGCTGAATTAGATCAAAGTGTTTTCTTTGTAAGTGTTATCTACACCCCTTTGCCAGGAATGCTGAAGTACGCAACACCTAATACCATCGTGACTAAAATGTTACATGGTTAAGCATACTTTAAGTGTTATGATTATTGCTTTATAATATGCTTCAACGGCTTGAAAGACTAAGCAGTATCTGTATAAATTTTAAAATGTTACCACTTTTTTCAAATAGAATACATGATAATGAAGCTGGAAACAGTTTATCTGTCAATGTAAAAAATTCTTATCATTAGTATGAAAATATTTTTCATAAGAACAAATTTTTCTTAGTTGTGTATATCAGAATAAATTATTTTCTTTTAAGTATAGTTGTTTTTTTAATTAGTGTTTTTTTGATACAAAAATCTGTTTGATTCAAGACTACATAAAATATAAATGAAATATGATCCAATCATAGGATATGTTTTCATAATAGTTTTGAAATATAAAATAAAAAATTTATGAGAACAATGCAAAAGATTCATTAGTTTATATTATATTTAAGAATTAGAAGGACACACAATTTCCTTAGGATATATGTTAAGAAAATCAAATCTATGTTTATTTAAAAAGTATATGGTTTTATTATATGTAGTTTTCAATGCACACTAGTAAGTGGGTGTCTTTAAAATGAAGAACAGTAAAATACCTTTCACAAATTGAAGAAGTCTTTATCAACCTTCCCAGGAACATGAGATAGTTTTTCAGTCTGTGACTTTTGAAATATTAGTATGCAGTAGTGATTTGGTCATCAGCCTCTGTAAACAAGTTTCCTACCTGGATGGACAACTGATTCCTGCCAGCAGTTAAGTAAAGAGCCTTCGGTCTAGTAATTCATCCCCAACGCCCTCAAAGTTTCAGACACCAGACCCATGCGGTATCTGAGATACATTTTGGAAGTAACCCAGACTATGTTGGGTGAATTCAGAAAATACAATCTCTTACGTTAGAGACCCTGAAATAGCTAGTCTTTGTTGCCATAAATGCGTTTTCTAAAAGTAGTAATAGTATAGGTTAAAAAACATAACATGTCTTTGGATTTGGAAAGGGAGACGTCTATATTCCCCACAAACATCCCTCCAACACTGATGTTGTGCTCTTACTGTAGAGCTTTCTACTCGTTTGTTGTGTGTACACCCTCAGCTTCCTTTCTGGGGGCACAGGACCAAGCACTGCCCCCTGAGTCAGGCAGGTAAGAATGGATGAATCATGGTTGAGATTCTAATTCTTAGCATGACTCTCAGTATTTCTGTAGTAGGGAGTAGTGAGAACATTGATAGCCACAAATACAGAAAATCCAACTCAGATGATTCCACTATTCTCCCACAAATCCCACTTGATGCCAAATAACCCAAGAGAGTTTTTACTATGTGGTTAAGGGTAGAAGCAGATACTAGTGTCCCACTTGAAGAAGCTTGCCCTTTATTACAGGAAGACATATAACCTGTATTGTTTAACTTGTCTCATGCTGATAAAGATTTATTTTGAATGTATTTACTCTTGAAAAATAGACTAACACAAAAAATTTAAGAATCTGTGCAAATTATTAACTAGTGAAAAAGAGAATCAGTAAAGTTGTTTAAAACGCTTGTGGATGGACCTGGCTCAGTTAGTACAATGCTCGTTTTGGAAACATGACGGCAGATTTTCTCCAGCCCCAACATAAAGGCCAGGCATTGTTGCCTATATTTAGAATGATCCCAATTAGATTAATTAAAATGGAATCTGTCACAAGGCATGGTGGCACACACTCATAATTATGGCACCCAGGAGTTGGAGGCAGAAGGACTGTGAGTCCAAAGCCAGATTTAAACACAGCAAGACCCTGTCTCAAGTAAAAAAAAAAAAATCTCCTATTTAGACTGTTAGACTCTCAGCACTGGGAAGATAGAGATAATAGGATCCCTGGAGCTCCTAGTCCAGTCAACACAACCCCATGAGAGACCCTGGCTTAAAACACAAGCTGGATGGGTCCGAGGAATGACACCTAAGGTTGATCCCTGGCCTCCACACACACTCATACATTCATTTACATGCATTCACACACATATTCATGGCACAATCCATCCATACAAATAAATAAATAAATAATAAAAGAATGCCGATATCATTTTAAATACCCAATATAATTTTTCATTGATAATAACTTCTAGTTCACCTTCATTTATTGACTACAAATATGTTCAATGGTGGTAATTTCACATTTGGATTATTCCTGAATACAATTTTAAAAGAAAATTTAATTACTATTTCTGTGTATGTGTTTATGTGCATGCATATGTGCATATGTGCCCAGGTGCCTGGAAGGCCAAAAGAGTATCAGATCTATCTGGATTTACAGGTGGTTGTGAGTCACCAGACATGGGTGTTGTGGGTGCTAGAAACTGAGCTTGGGTACTAAGGAAAAGCCTCACGTGCTCATGGCTAATGAACATCCTCTTTGACTCTGGCTTACATAAATTTTATTTAGAATTATTTTGACCCTGATCTAATGAATGAAATGGTTTGGTTGCCATTAACTCAGTGCTCTTTTGACAAAACTAGTAGTTCATAATCTGTCAAATCCACTTCTGTCATCGACTTTGATGACTTACATGAGGGACATATGGCAAATTCAATATTTTCCCCTTTTTTTGTGCGAGTGTTTGTTTCCTTGAGACAAGGTCTTGTTATGTTCAAAGCCGGCCTTGGACTGACAATCCTGAGTTCAACTCCTGTGTGCCATAATTATGGGTGTGTGCCACCATGCCTAGTGACAGGTTTCATTTTAATTAACAGAATTAGGATAATTATTTAGAGTTTGAGACTTGCTTTTATCATACATCCTTGGCTACATGAAGGTTGTCATAAATATTAATTTAGACATATGCTACTTTAAAATATCTTCTAAAGATTGGCTGTATGGCAGAAAATTAATTTAACATCATTAGCAACTCTTGTTAATCAGAACTTTGCAGAATAGGTGACTGGACTTTCCCAAACTCTCTGGAATTTCAGAATTAAAACAAAATTAGTGCTGAGACATCTACTCTATGTGCAGCACCTCCATGCTTATAGCAGCTGACAATGCAGATGGTTTCAACAACAGTAGGATGAGTACGTTGTAACTGATTATGGTTATGAAAACCATATAAAACACAGAAAAGTATTTCGTGCTGTATTAGAGACATTTAAAAAGTGCTAACTTAGTTGAAGTACAATTCCCTTTTATATATTTTCTACTAGCCCTGTTCCTTTCTGCCTGAGGAAACCATTTCCTAGGGAGGATTAGGGTGGTGGCAAAGCTGAGCATCAGTTGAATAAAGATGATGGATGAATCAATGCTGGATTGTCTATTGCAAAGAAAGTGGCAGGGCTAGTTATACCATATCAGAAAGCGGATGTAGAAATGGCCCTTCCTTCTGGTTTCCTTTTATGAAGTTCCAGAAGGATGGAAGAAGCCATCGTTCTTGCTTTCCCTCTTCTCCGGAAACTAAGAGAATCAGCAATCCAAACAGAAGTTGAACTTCTTGGCAGTACAATCTAAGGGAAATATTTTCCTGTCTGCAATTCAATACTGGCTCAAACTGCCACCCAAGTGTTTGAGTAGAAAATAAAATTCAAGACATGCTAAGTCTCTGGAAAATGTCTTTCATTTCACATATTTTGCATAATTTGCTTGAAGATACATCTACATAAACAAGGACACAAAAGCAAAGCAGAAGATGACAAGGAAAAGAAGCAGCAGTGAATCAATGCCAACCAACAAAGAGTGAGAAAACAACCACCAACAAACCAACAGACCAAACAGAACAACAGATAATAAACAAACAATGAAACAAATGAAAACAAGGGACATGGCCAATGAGTTTCCTGTCCAGATAACCTGGAAGCTAACCACGGAGAGAGGAAAGGGCCTTAGTTGGGTTTCAGAAAGCAAGAAATGGTGACCAGTGTGGAAAGAATGAAAGGCAATCACAGGAAAACAAGACAGTCACAAATGTCAGGAAACAGAGCAACATTAAAAACAAACGAAAAAACAACCTATTCAACAAAGGAGATGTATATACTCGACTCTCTAAATAACACTTATATTTGTAAGAATGCAAGCATATTAATAACAAAAATAGTATTGCAGCTGTTCACTCTCCCCTCTTCTGGACATGCATGTCATTTCTAGGGTCTGTGTGATGTTGTAGATGAGGAAGACTATCCATTTCTGTCTTTTCTGGTTCAAAGCAAATGTGAATTGTTATGATAGTGTGAAATTGTTACCCCCCCCCCAGTCCAGAGACTGAATTCACACATACTTCCCCTAAAGTGTAAGGGTCTATCTCACATCTTTGTCTACTATTAATGTTTTAAAACCAGTCCTTTTAAAACATCTTTGACTGGTTTCATTTGCTTACTCTTATGAATGAACATAGGTACTTTTGCTATGTCTAAGAGGCACCTTATATTTAAATCAATTTAGTCTTTGTTTTCTGGGAACTGAGTTCACGTCATTAACTACTTTATTTAACCAAGTTTTGATTTTTTAATTGGCTTACGAGAGTCTGTATATTAGGAGATTTAATCCCCTATTATAAATGATAAATATTTCCCTTTTGGCCATCCCATGGTATATCTTTTAAAAAACCAAGTAGTTGTTTATGCATATGATCAAATATGCATTTTTTTCGTTTATATGCCTTCGATATTTAAAATTCACTTTCTGGGCTAGCAAGATTCCTCAGTGGCTAAAGGCACTTGTCAAACTTGACAATCCGAATTCTGACTGTGGAATGTACATGGTAAAAAGAAAGCACTGCCTCCCTGCATGCCCCCTGACATTGACAAGCATGTCCCTGCACACCTACACAAACCCCTGCTGACATATAAGTAAATAAATACAAAAATCTATTTGTTATATTAGAAACCCAACACTTCTGTAAAACATTTCAGTTCAGCTGCCCATGTGTAAAGTCTTGATCTATTCAGTGCTTCTATTGGCATACTCACCCGAAGGGGTCCAACTTTGTTTTTCTAAATGCTGCATAGTTAGTCCCAACCCCATTTATTAAAACATGAGTTTTGTGGTAAGTCAATCAGAGCGCTACTTGATTTTTGACTTTGTAAATATATTGATTTGGGAAGAATCAAATTTTCATTTGAAACACCGAATGCAGAGAGATTAATGAAGCTAATTCTCAAAGGTATTACATGAAGAATCAAATTAAGCACTGGGAATAGTAAAAGTGTGCATGATTTTCATTTCTGGCAACTTATCCTGAAGCACGCTGAAGACATGCTTCCCTCATTGGCAGAAGTGATAACTGCACTGCAATGATTTACTAATTTGGGTAATAGAGAATGGCTATTATTATAATGTAAAATTTGTGTTTAATTATCACCTTGTCATTAGACTCAATTTGTACTTAATGGTGCCAGGACCAGAAAAATGTGCTCTACAGATTGAATCAACCCACGCAATAAAGCACACCATCGAGAAAAGTACCAAGGTGGCTTCTTAAGAGCTACTTCTTCATTCACAGGATTGCCAAGAACTCTGGGAATTTACACTAAAAGGCGGATTTTGAAAATCTGTGTACTAGTAAAAGACAGTGATTGCATTGCTTGTATTTTTGTAATACTAAGTCTGGAAATATATAATAGCTGTTTTTATACTGAGAAAAATGTCTGACCCTTGATAATGTTACTGTGACCAGTGAATCCAAGAGCCAACAGTTTTCGGTGGAAATATATTTCGGCTCAACAGGCAAATACCTATGTACAAGTATTTCCTAGAGCTTTGCCTTTTAGAAGTAGGAGTCACACTATGAAGCTATGTAAGTGCATCTATTTTGCAGGCTGATGCGTGAAGGTTTTGCCACCCGAATTCCAGTGTCAGTAGCACCAACAGGATTGATCATATCATGTCACACAGGCCCCTAGGGTATCTGGAGTCACTTTTCAGTGACTTTATTAGGTTAGTTAAATGGGTTGGGTGTACTCTCCAAATAAACAGACTGTGAGGCTATCAAAGCCACCTAATTTTCAATTTGCAAAACCCTAGGAAGTTGGCGTGAAAGTAAATTATAATTAGTGTTTTCATAGTATCTCAAAGAAGCAAAGCAATCAGAAAATTATTTTCCTGCTTCTGCAAAGTAGGCGGGGTGTCTAGTGTATAAATCAAGAGACTCTGAGAGTCAATGCACTCTGAAGTCAGGGGAACACAGAGCATCAGAAGCAAATACACAATAGTGAGGAAGAGGAGAATAAGCACGGCCCGTATCAGCTCTCCTTGCACCATGCAACTGACCTTCTCCAAACTTCCTTTCCCCAACTCATCCCATAATCCTAGCCCTCAACACCAACAGGTACTCACTGGGACCCCAGCAGCCACAGTAGCCAGGGAACCAGAACGCTAGCTGCAGATCTTCACCTCTTGTCTCTCCCCTCCAAATGTCCCCCAGTCTCATTCCCAGCTCTGTAGCAGACCGCCTGCTGCAGACACCCTACCCTTCCCCTGATCTCCAGGGCATCGCATAAGTCTTACCCTGCAAATTTCCTTCCCCCAAGGCATCGCTTTAGCCCTGTCCCAGCTTCAGTGCACATTCCCCTGGAACCAATCAGGCGAACTTGCCAAAGAAACAAGTCAAATGACAAAGCAGGTAGGCGAACTTCAGATCTTCACTCTCCCCCTCCACATCCAGTCTCCCAATCTTGTGGTCAGACTGCTTGTTGTGACTTTGGCTCATTCTCTGCCCTCCTTCCCAGGAGGATAAGCAGAACCTGGTAGAACTTCTTTCTTTCCTTCTTCCCATGGGTCCCCTCTGTGGCCCACCCAGCCCATCCCCATTCCTAAGTGTCAGCTCCCAATACCTAGAAACACATTTTACCAGGAACCTTCAGTGACCACACCTATCAGGATCCCAGAAGAATTTATTACTAGGCAACCCACAGCCACCACATTCTAAGTATCAGAGAGGGTAGCAGAAACAAAGAAACAAAACAGTCACCCAATAATGACAAGACACACACCAGTACCTGTAATTACAATCTTGCAAAACCTAGAAGCATAGATGCCAGTGTAAAAAACACAATCAAAACAGCAAAGACAATGTGTATCTCTACTAGAGTCCTCAAAATTTACTACAGTAGGCTCTGAGAAAATTGCAACATAGCTAAAGTCCAAGACAAAGACCTAAAAAGAGCATTTATGAATATGATAGAGGTCCTTAAAGAAGAAATGAATAAATCCATTAAAGAAATTAGTGAACACAAAGAGTGGAAGGAAATGAATAAAAAAGTTCAAGACCTGAAAGTGAGAATAGAAAAAAGAAAACTCAATCTGAGGGAAATGAACTTGAGCAGGAACCTCATTGTCAAACCTTACCAACAAAATACAAGAGATGAGAGAGATAAACTCCAGAACTAAAGACATGATAGAAGAAATGAATTTGTAGGTCAAAAACATTAAATCTAAATATTTCCTGCTACACAGCATTTAAGAAATCTGGAACACTATGAAAAGACAAAAATTTAAGAATAATAGGAATAGAGGAAGGAGAAGAAACCCAGGACAAAGGCAGAGAAAATATTTTGAACAAAACCATAGAAGAAAAATTTCCTATCCTAAAGAAGGAGATTCCTATTGAGGTATAAGGACACCATATATAGACTGGAACAGAAAAGAAAGGCCTCTTGGTACATTATAATTAAGACATTAGATATATAGAACACTAAATGTATGGAACAAAGAAAAAATAAAGTCTCTTGGGGAAAAGACCAAGTAACATATACAGGCAGATCTATTAGAATAACACCTGACTTCTCAGTGGAGACTCTGAAAGCCAGAAGGGTCTGGACATATTTTATAGAGACTCTAAAAGACCACAGAGACCAACCCAGGGACTACTTGACCCAGAGAAACTTTCAGTCGCAAATGATGGAGAAAGTAAGACATTCCACAATAAAACAAAATTAAAGCAATATCTTTCCACAAACCCAGTCCTACAGAAGACGCTAAAAGGAAGTCTCCAACTTAGAGATTTCAACTCATGAAAACACAAGGAAAAATAATTCCAGCACAACAAATCAAAAGAGGGAAACACATTCTCTCTCTCTCTCTCTCTCTCTCTCTCTCTCTCTCTCTCTCTCTCTCTCTCTCTCTTCCCTCTCTTCCCAATAGCATAATAACAGGAATCAACAAACACTGCTCATTGATCTCATTTAACATCCATGGTCTGAATTCCTAGTAAAAAGATGCAGACCAAAAGTTTGTATCAGTTAACAGGATCTATCCTTTTGCTGCATCAAAACAAACAAACAAACTTAGCATCAAGATTAAACATCACCCAGGGTAAAAAATTTGGAAAAAATAATCAAAGTGAATGGATTTAAGAAGCAAGCTGGTACAGCTACTTTAATATCTGACAAAATAGACATATAACTAAAACCAATCAAAAGAAATGGATAAGGACATTACATACTTGTCAAAGGAAAAATCTACCAAGTGGACATTACAATTTTTCTTATTCATCAATAATTTTATGTTCTAGTCATAGCCTCCACCCTATCGTCCCTTCCTAGTCACTCTTTCCCAATCACCCTCCCACCCCCTGGCATTGCAATTTTTTAACTCAATGCACCAGACACAAGGGCATCCAAGTTCATAAAATCAGCACAACTACAGCTTAAATCACACAATGACCCTCGTATACTGATAGTGGGAGACTTCAGTACTCCACTCTCTCACCAATAGGTAGGTCATCTAGGCAAAAACTAAACAGAGAAATGCTGGAAGTAACTGGCATCACAAATCACATGGACCTAACAGATATCTACAGAACATTTCATCCAAATACAAAAGAATATAACTTCTTCTCAGCACCTTATGGAAGTTTCTACAAAATTAGCCACATACTTGGTCACAAAGCAAGTCTCAACAGATACAAGAAAATTGAAATAACACCTTGCATCCCATCTGACTTTCTATTGCTGTATATCAGCAATAGAAACAACAGAAGCTTAAAGACTATGGAAACTGAAAAACCCACTGGTCACTGAAGAAAAAAAAACTAGGAAAACAGATATTACTAAAGAAAGACTTTCTGGAAAAGAATAAAAATGAATACATTTTCATTAACATATTCAAACTTATGGAATACACTGAAGGCAGTTCTAAGAGGCAAGTTCATATAACTAAATGCTTGCATAAAAAAATGGAGATATCTCATACTAGTAACCAGACACCTGAAAGATCTAGAACAAAAAGAAGAAATCACACCTCGAAGTTGTAAATGGTAAAAACAATAATCAAACTCAGAGCTGATATTAATAAAGCAGAAATGACAACAAAAACCATGCAAAGAGTCAATGAAACAAAGAGTTGATTCTTTTAGAAAAATCAATAAGATTGAAAGATCTTTATCCAAATTAATTGAAGGTGTAGAAAAAATATTCAAGATAACAAAATGAGAGATAAAAGGGGGCATAACACTGGACACAGAAGAAATCCAGAGAATCATAAGGACATATTTTAAAACTCTACCAAAATTGGAAAATCTAAAAGTAAGTATTTTTTTTCAATACATACCATATATCAAAGTTAAATCAAGGTCAAACAAACAATTTAAATAGACATATAGCCCCTATGGAAATCAAAATAGCCATTAAAAGTCTCCCAATCATAAAATAGCTCAGGACCAGAAGGTTTTAGTGCAGAATTCTACCAGACTTTCAAAGAAGAGTTAGTGCCAGTACTCCTCAAATTATTCCACAAAATAGAAAGAGAAGGAATATTGCCCAATTCATATTGCAAAGCCACAGTTACCCCGATATAAAAATCACATAGCAACTCAATGAATAAAGAGATTTACAAACCAATTTTCCATTAACATAGATGCAAAACTGTCAATAAAATGCTTTCCAACAGAATCCAAAAACACATCAAAAAGATCATTCACCATGATCAAGTAGGCATCATCCCAGAGATGCAGGGATGGTTCAGTATGTATAGATGGATGAATAAGGATACATGGCCATCACAAGGATAAACAAACTGTGAGACAAATCCACATGATCTTCTCAGGCATAAAAGGCCTGTGATAAAATCCAATACTTCTTTATGATAAAAGTCCTGGAGAGATTAGAGATATAAGGGATACACCTCAACATAATAAAGGCAGTTTACAGAAAGCCCATAGCAGACATCAATTAAGAGAATCTTAGAGCAATTCCACTAAAATCAGGGACAAGACCAGGCTGTCCACTTTCTCCATACCTATTCAATATAGTACTTGGAAGTCTTAGCTAGATCAATAAGGCTATCCAAGGAGATCAAGGGAATGCAAATTAGACATGAAGAAGTCAAAGTATCTTTATCTACAGATGATATAATCGCATAAATAAGTGAGCCTAAAAATCCATAAGGGAATTCTTGCAGCTGATAAGCACTTTAAGCAAAATAGTTAGATACAAAATTAACTCACAAAAATCAGTATCCCTCTTATATACAATGGAAAAATGAGCTGAGAAAGAAATTAGGGAACAATAACTTTCACAATAGTTGTAAATAATATCAAATATCTTGGGTGTAACTGTAGCCATGCAAGTGAAAATCTAGCATGACAAAACTTCTAGTCATTGAAGAAAGAAATTTAAGAAAACAGATGATGGAAAGATCTCCTATGGTGATGGATCATTAGGATTAATACACATCCTACAAAAGCAACTTAGAGATTCAATGCTATCCACATCAAAATTCAAACACAATTATTCACAGGGCTTGAAAGGACAAATTTCTGCTTCATATGGAAACACAAAAAACTCAGGATAGCTAAAACAATCTCGAATAATAAAAAAAGTTATTGGAGGTATCACCATCTCTGACCTCAAATTGCAGTACAGTTGTATTAATAAAAACAGCATGTTATTGCCACAAGAAGAGATATGTTGATCAATGGAATTGAATTGTAGACCCAGACATAAAATAACACAGTTATGGACAACTCATTTTTGTTAAACAGGTCAGAAATATACACTGAAAAACTGCATTTTCAGCAAATGGTTCTGGTCAAACTAGATGGTTGCATGTGGAAGAATTCTGTTGCAGGAGAGAGGAGCAGGCCACATTCCCAGCACCCGGCGCCAATCTGTTATATGAGGCACAGGCTGCATCCCATCGCCCAGCTAGCTTAGCCCCCGAAATAACCACACAGAAATTGTATTAATTAAATTACTGCCTGGCCCATTATATCTAGCCTCTTCTTGGCCAACTCTCACATCTTGATCTAACCCATTTCTATTAATCTGTGTTTATCACAAGGTCGTGGCTTACCAGGAAAGATTCCACATATCTGACAGGGAAGCTTCATGGCGGCTCTCTCTCCCTGCCTCCTTTCTCCCAGCATTCAGTTCTCCTTTCCCTACCTATCTAAGTTCTGCCCTATCAAAAGGCCAAGGCAGTTTCTTTATTCAACCAATGAAAGCAACACAAATACAGAAGGACCTCCTACACCAAATTCAAATATAACCATACTTATCATCCTGCACAAAACCCAACAGTAGATGGATCAAACACCCCAATATGAAATGAGACACATTGAACATGACCAAAAAGAAAGTGGGGAATAGCCTTGAACTCATTGGCAAAAGAAAAGACTTTCTGAAATTGAAAAGTATCTGCACAGCAAAGGACATCTCTATTGGACAAAGTGGCAACTTACAGAATGGGATTTTTTTTACTAACTATATATCCAATAAAGGGCTAATATCCAAAATATATAGAGAACTCAAAAACTAGATATCAAGAAAATAAAAACCCACTTAAAAATGAGTTATAGATCTAAAGAGAATCCTCAAAAAAGATAAACTCAAATGGCTAAGAAACAAAGAAATATTCAACATCCTTAGCTAACAGAGAAATGCAAATCAAAACTAGTTTGAGATTTCATTTTACACCATCAGAATGATCAAGATAAATAAAACAGTGACAGCTCATGCCTTCAAGGATGTGGAGTAAGGGAAACACTCATCCAATGTTGATGGGAGTGCAAACTTATGAGCCAATATAGATATTGGTGTGACAGTTCCTCAGGAACATGGAAATTGATCTACCTCAAGATTTAGCTGTACTGCTTTTGGGCAGATACCCAAAGGATGCTTCATCATACACCTGCTCAACGATGTTCATTGTGTTCTATTCATAATAGCCAGAAATTGGAAGCAACCTAAATGTCTTCCAACAGATGAATGGATAAAAAAGTGTGGTACACTTACAAAATGGGATATTACTCAGCTGCTAAAAAATGAAATCATGTGCAGGTAAATGGATGGAACTAGAAAAAAATCATCCTGAGTGAGGGAACCCAGATTCAGAAAGATAAATATGATATGTATTTGCTTATATGCAAATACTTGCTTTTGAGTAAATGATAACAAAGCTATAATCTGTAGAACTACAGAGTAGGTAAAGAGTAAGAGACTGGAATGCCAGATAAACCCTATTAGGAAAGGGAAATAGAATAGATAGGTATGGATGGATGGGAGTGCTGGAGCAGAAAGGTCAAGACTGAAAGAAGAGAAAATAGGGAGTGAGGGAAGGAATATGACAAGAGACTTAAGTGCCATTTGAGAGTGGTATGGAAACCCAAACTGTAGAAGTTTCCTAAAATATATGCACATATAAATGCAATCTAAATGATTGCCAAATAATTAGGGAAACAAAGGCCAAACTGTCCATCTCTTGTCATAAACGAAGCACTGAATACTGGAATTGGGTTATATCTAATTGAATTATTGGCTAAGGGGTTTCCACAGGAATCTCAAACAACCCAGGCTGCTGCCAAGATTATATTTTGCTCTCCACAAACTGGCAGAAAGACCCCATTGTTGAAGATGGCACCTACACAACTCACTGAATGTGGAGAAGTCAAGCTGGTGCCTACATAGAGCCTCACCCTTACTTATCTGCATCTTTGGTACAGGAAGGTACTCTGCATACAACCAAAACAGAAGTATAAACATCAACCCAACTGCAAATCTTTTCATCTGTAATGGCCATGACTGAAAGATATGCTGGAGCAACAGTGGCACAAAGGTTGTAGGAGTAACCAACTAATATCTGGTTTGACTTAAGGCACACTTCATGAGATGGAACCTCTATCTGACACTGAGACTAGATAGCTACTGCTGCAAAACAGACAAACAAATAAAATGTAGCAGTAAAATCACTCCCAGTGACATTCTGCTATACTCATAGAGAAGTTCTTGCCCAGTATCATCAGAGAAACTTCCTCCGGAAGCAGATGGGAACAAATAAAGAGATCCACAACTTGACATTATGCAGAGAATGAGAGACCTTGGAATGTTCAGCCTGAAACAGAATGTCTACATTCAATCCTACCTCTTAGGGCCCAGGGAATCCTACAGAAGTAGAAGAAGAGTGATTGTCCTTTGTGTTTGTATTGTGGTTTCCAGTTCAGTGTTTTGATGGAATTCCTGGGTGTGGGTATGAGTGGAGTTCTACACCTATATCTGTTTCTTGTACTTTTTCTAGGGCTCTTTTCTGTTTGGTTTTCCCTCTTTTGATGTATTAGTTTTTTTGTCTTACTACATTATATTACATTATTATCCCTTAGAAGCCAGTTTGTTTTCTATGAGAGACAGAAAAGGGTGGATTTAGATGAAAGTGGTGGTGGGGAGGAACTGGGAGGAGTAAGGTAGGGAACCCATAATCGTGACGTATTATGTGAGAAAATTTTTTTTCAGTGAAAGGAAACTGCTGTGGGACAATGGTTTTACCCTGTAAAGATTTGTTTCTTGCACTTGTTTAATAAAATGCTGATTGGCCAGTAGCCAGGCAGAAAGTATAGGCAGGGTGCCCAGGCAGGAAGTAGAGGTGGGGCAATGAGAACAGAAGAATCCTGGGAAGAGGGAAAGTTTCAGTCCGCAGTCATCACCCAGATGCAAAGGAAGCCAGACACAGAGCAAACAAGATGTGACTGCCTCGTCGAAAAAGGTGCCAAGCCAGGTGGCTAACACAGACAAGAATTATGGGCTAATATAAGTTATACGCGTTAATAAGAAGCCTGAGATACTAGGACAATCAGTTTATAACTAATGGAGACCTCTGTGTGATTTCTTTTGGACTTAACAACTGTGGGAACTGGGCAGGACAGAAACTTCAGTCAACAGGAAACAAGCAAACATAAGAAAGTATAGCAATCAATCAACAATCAATTAATAAAATGCTCATCCTTGAAGCGTATAGAACCAAAACAACATTTCTTTGCATGGTCTTCACCTATTCACAGTACTAAACTGGAAAGGGGACAGAGAAATGATATTTAATTGAATGTTGGCTTCTGTGCTCATGGTTTTAGTCACTTTACATGCATGATCTTATTTAACTTTAGCAACGTTTAGAAACAAAATTATTTCCTTTTATTTATATATGAAGAGAAACTTTCAAAAGATAACCCTATGAATAACTGGCAAATATTAACTAGTAACTCTTTTTTTAAATTTTTTTCTATTTTTTAATTATTTTATTTTTTTCTAGTAACTTAAATATATCTGATATCAAAACTATTGTACTCCTAATATATTTAACTTGTACTTTTCAAAGAAACTTTTGGAATCTAAGAGGTATTTGAATATGCTTCATTTTAACCTGCTTATGAGGATTCAGGTTAGTATTACCAGGCTTAATAATGAGAAAACTCTTGACATTTTTGACTCATGAATATGTTAAGCCTTCTAGAATATTTTATATTTGGAAGGGCAGTGTAGGATTGCACTGTAAAATTGTATGACATTCTGCAACAAAAGTGATGAAAAATCAACAGTGCCCTAAAGAAAAATAAGGTTAGCTATGCACCAGGAGAAAAGCACTCAATGATCAGGCATGTTTAGAAGTGGAATGATTCCCCGATACAATTTTCAGTGGTAGAGGAAAGGAAAGAACAGCTCTTCCCTAGGTCTTGTTTAAAAAGAAATGTAATACAAAGACCTGGTTATTGCTATAACTCTCTATAAGCTCATGCATTTCCCTTTATACTGTTAGTGAGTGACTGTCCTAGCTTAGTTTATGGTGCTATGATAAAACAAAAGCAACTTGGAAAAGAACGGGTTTATTTCAGCGTACTGGCTAGAATCAATTGTTAAGGGAAGCCAGTACAGGATCTCAAGGTAAGAACTGAAGCAGAGGCAATGGAGGATCATTGCTTACTGACTTGCTTCCTGGGGCTGATTCACCTACTTTCTTATACAGACAGCTCTTCTAAATCCTGCTGCCAGAGGAGAGGGTGCCAGAACTAGCATTGTCCCAGAGTCACACTGATGAATATCTTGATCACATCCATAGAAATTTTGTCCGATGGATGGAGATAGAGACAGAGACCCACATTCACATCAGAGCAATGGATTGAGCTCCCAAGGTCCAGTCGAAGAGCAGAAAGTGGGAGAAGAGGAGCAAGGAAGTTAGGACCTTGAGGGGCTGGACCACCCACTGAGACAGTGTGCCTGATCTAATGGGAGCTCACCAAATCCAGCTGGACCGGGACTGAATGAGCATATGATCAAACTGAACTCTCTAAATGGGGCTGCCAATGAGGGCAGAATAAAAAGCCATCAACAATGACACTAAGACCTATCTCCTTTGCATGTATTATCTTTTTGGGAACCTAGTCAATTTGGATGCACACCTTCCTAGGATGGGATGGAGGGGGGAGGGCCTTGGACTTCCCACAGGGCTCGGCACCATGCCCTCTTTTAAGGGAGCAGCGGTGGAGGGGGAGCGGGAGGGGACTGGGAGAAGGGGAGGAAATGTAAATTCTTTTTTTTAATGGAAAAAAATAAAAGAATATGGGAAAAAAAGAATGGTTAAAACAGGAAAAAAAATCCTGGTGCCTAGGGATGGTACTGCCCACAGTGGTCTTGAATTTCCTGTATCAACTAGCAATTAAGAAAACTCCCCAAAAAGACATGCCCACAGATCAATCTGATGGGGGCAATTTATTACATGAGGTTCCTCATTCCCATGTCGCTGTAGTTTGTTTCAAGTTGACAAAACCTAATAGGCAGAGCAGCTAACTCCTCTGTTATTTTACTCTTCAAGTAGAAGCACTGACCAAAGGAGACCATGAGGATGAAACAGTTATGGCATGGTTACCTGAATATCCTTGATTATGATATACCTTTAATAATAAAACAAAAACAATACCCAGTGCAGCGCCTTATTAGGTGTTCCCTTTGGTAGTACACCTAGGCCAAAGTAGACAGAAAGAATCTCTAAATTTTACAAGGAGTTGTACATGTCATTGATGTTCCTGGATTAATGTTCCTGGATCCATTCAAGAAGAAAGTTCAATACGGGAACATAAGGAGAATGTTACATAAGTTTTAAAGATAGGTCATCCATCTACTTGCCTGGGGTCCTGCTATAGGTACCCTTTATTAAATAGCATGTGAGATAAGCTGCAGAGTTTTAGTGTCAACTTCTTTTGGTGAGATTAGATGCAAGCGGTTGATGGTATGGAATACTCAAGAAAAATGGCCAGAAGTCAAGACAGCATAGAAGAGTGGAAATCATAGAAGACAGTGGGTCTTTCTGTGTGTTATTTCTGTGTCTGCATGTCTTGTGAGATGAATATTAACTGTCCTTTAGACTGCTCTGTCATTTTTTCTGTGGTGTTAAGGATTGGTTTGCCTCTCAAGTGCTAGGGTTGCAGGCATTCACCACCATGTACGACTGGACTTTCTTTTAGAAGATTTTTTTTTCTAGCAATGCAAAAGACACTTATTATTTGGAACATTCGAGATTAATCCTCTCTCAGGACAAAGGGAATTTTTTTCTTGCAGTCCATTATAAAAGTATTTGGTTTCCATATTTTGGAATTGTTTAGCTTTTGACAAAATCTGTAGTAGGTCCAGCCCCCATCTGGGTGCTTTGTATGTGAGATGAAAGCAGCAGAGAAACCACCCAGCTCATGTGTTTATTCTCAAGCACCCGTATGCCTTTTCCTCTGGCTCAGGAGTCTCATGTCTGCTTTGAGGTTTCAGGACACTGTAACAGGCTAAATTGTCTTTCAATATAAGAATATATCACGTCACACCTTTCATAGTTTTTGGCACTGGCAATCTTCTATGTTAGGATCCTATCCATTCCTATACACAGAGAGAGTGATGCAAAGATATTTAAAAAAGTAAATTGTTGGAGGGCTGGATATTAGGGGTTATGTAGCCAAAGAATGCTTGAACTGGTTTTGTTTGTCTCTTGGATTTTTTAGGGTCTTGGGAATTGGGCCTTGTGGTAATGGAAATAAGCCCTTGTTGTGTAGGCTAGGCAAGCATCTACCACTGAGCTTTAGCCCCAGCCCTTTGGCTAAAGAAATGAGAATTTCCAAGGAAAATGGGTAAAGGAGACTGATGTGGGATTCCCCTCTCTATGCTGTGAATATCATTGGTTAATAAAGGACTGCTTTGGACCTACAGCAGGACAGAATTTAGCTAGGTGGGAAAAACTGAATGCTGGGAGAAAGAAGGTGGAGTTAGGGAGAAATCATGGAGCCACTGTCATGGTGATGCACAGATTAATGGAGATGGGTTAAATTAAGATGTTAGAGTTAACAAATAAGAAGCTAGAGCTAATGGGCCAAGCAATGATTTAAATAATTCAGTTTCTGTGTGATTATTTCAGGTCTGAGCTGCCGGGTGGCAGGGAAACAAACAAGTGACCCTCTTCACAACAGGAGACTATAATAAAATTTTAGAGTTGCCAATGAGATTTATATCTTTGGTTTAACCCTAAGTTTTAAAAAGTAACATACTGGAAGTGAAAATGAATAAAATAAGTTGTATACTTCATGACAGAGTCTTATTCTTGACCTTATATACAATGTTTCTTTAACTTTTTCTTCAAAAGATGACTTTATTAATAGCATAAACATAAAAAGCCCTGATTAAACATGCAGGATATTTAACAGATGGTAGGATTTTCCAATCAAAGAGACAATACTATTTACCCCAAAACATGGCTTTGAAATCAAGCAGACACACGTTTTGTAATAACTGGCATCAGCATTGCTACTGATGAAAAGTTTTGGTATAGGAGAACTTGATCACTTGTCCAAATTTAATTAATGTACTTCATGTGATGCTAAAGGCAGTATTTTACATTTTCTGGGGGGGGGTCCCTTCAGTACAGGAGGGATTACATTATAATAATATGTTTGTCAGTGTGGTGAAATGTATTTGCTTTTTTAACCTATGAAGAAATAATATTGAATACCTAGATTGCATTAAGCACTGTTAATCCTGAGAGATGCAGCTATACATTCGATAGACAAGAACCGTGTCCTCTTAGAGGTCATACTATTGATGGAAAAAAGAAGAAACACCTGGAATGAATTCATCTTACATTCAACAGTATTTAAAAAAAATAAAAAATAAAAAAAGAAGAGGGTGTTGGATACCCTGGAACTGGAGTTATGGATGGTTGTGAGCTACTGTGTGGGTGCTGAGAACTGAACCCTGAACTGAGACCCTCCACAAGAGCAATAAGTATGTTTAACCACTGAGATGTCTGTCCAGACACATCCCAGCCTTTTTTCCCTGCATGTATCTCTGTATGAGGGTGTCAGATCCCTTGAAACTTGTGTTACAGACAGTTGTGAGCTACTGTGTGGGTGCTGGGAATTGAACCTGTGTCCTCAATAGTTTTTTTAAAATGAAATAAATTTTACCTAGACAATGTGATTTTTATGAAAATTCTTTTAAAACATTATTAAAAATTGTTTCATTAAATCATCTACCTTCACACATGCTAATATTTATTTGTGATTCATATCAGCATAATAATAGTAACAACCATGAATAAGTGTTAAACAGTGGTTTAGGGGAGCAAGATATTATTTTAAAGTTTTTAATATACTACTTTATTTAACTACAATATTGTAAAGCACAAGAAATAACATTTTGTAAATAATGAAACTAAGACATAGATGATTAAGACACATGGCCAGCTTCAAACTCATGTCAATATATTGCCTAAAATACCCTGGATGAGTTCTTGCTATGCTATCAAATGGATGGAATAAGTAATCAGAAAGAATATGATTCCGGTCCCATGAGAGGGTGGGCATTGATAAAGTCCTGCTTTGTCAATCAACATAAAGCTCCACTACACATTTTATAAAAACACTTTAACAGAATGGGATGAAATTTGACTAATTTTGATGTAGATTAATAGCTTGAATTGTATGCACTGGTGCACATAAATTTTTGCTCACTTTATAATTCTCTAATGCATTTGAGGTATATTTTCCTCCATTTCCCTAGATTGCTTAGCATTTCTTTAACATGAGATAAAATAGTCTATCATAAAAGTCCCAAAATGCCAATTTACTTCACTTTTAGTAAAGTGAACTGTTGAGGTTTAAAACGTGTAATTTAGATGTTTGATGAAAACAATTCAAAATGCCTTCTGAAAAAGAAGCAGAGTGTAAAGCGAAGGGCAGAATAAGCTATTGTCAAGTCATTCATCTAGTGAAAGACATATAAATCATGCCCATGTCAAGCAAGCTGACTGTATGTTTTCAAAAACATAAATCTTCTCTGAGGCTAAAGCATAAATCTTTCAAAGCCTTTAAGCATTTGACTTGCCTGTATTTCTGCAAAATATATAAAAGTAGTTTTATATTATATAGGCAGTTTCTATTTTTTTATTTGCATTCTTGAGATTCTTTTTTGTCCTTAAGTACTGTGTTCATATCATTTCCACACCTCTTCTTCACCCATCCAAGCAGCTCCTATTTTGATAAACTAATTTACTTACAGAAATCTTTGACTTGCAAATTTAAAACCACTTTTTAAGTAAGACTCTAAAATTTATTTTGACTCTTATTTTGCATTTATTGTTTTTTTTCCTTCGCATGGAAGAGGGCATCGGATACCCTTGGACTGGAGATCAAAAAGGTTGTGATCTGCCCTGTGGCTGCTGGGAACTGAACCCGGGTCCTCTGGAAGACCAGCAAGTGATCGTAGCCACGGAACCATCCCTACAGCTCCCCCAAAGCACCGATTTAAAAAAAAATGTGTTAAAGCATTACTACTTATTTTCCCAATAGCTCATAGATGCTCTAAAAAAAAAATCTAATATTGAATTGGGTCACTAGTTTCAGAGAGTTAAAAATGATTTTAGGACAAATGTTATTTATGTAAGTTTAGTTATTGAAAAAAACGTGCCAGCAGTTCAGTTCAGTATATCAAAGACTAAAGTAATCTTAAGTAGAATGACCCCTCACTTATGTTGTAATATGAAGACTTATGCATACATGCGATATCTAGGCCACATATATTCTATAGAGCAGATGTTGAGTCTAGTCAGAACAAAAAAAAAACATTTTAGCTGAGATCTATATAAAAAAACTTTTACCTAAAAAGACCTGACTATAGCTCCTTTGGGAATTCAATAAGAAAGCATTATTTAGTGGGTGAGTTTGTGATTATAATGCAAATAACGTCTTATATTACAAAGCAAAAAGTTTATAAATAACCAATTTCCTTGGAAATAGCTAAATGTCTGTACATAGTACCAGCTAACTACAGTTAATGCTTGTAGACTACTTGTATATTAGCTGCAAATCATGAGTGAAAATGGCTCCGACTTTACCTAAGTGGTTGGTTAATTAGCCGAAGGCAAGGCTGGCCCTGTTTATCCTGTGTTCCCTGTGCTTATTTCAGTGTCTACGGGTGCTAAGCAGTCAATCGAGGAAGGATGCTGGGCAAGATACAGCATCACTTGCTGAAGAATTGTCTTTTCACATGCCATCTCAGAGAAATAATTATTTCAAGACTTCCTCAGTGTGTGTGCTTTATGATCTGTGCATCAGGCCATCTGTTAATTGAGTGCCATTTTATTTATAAATGGCCAGGTGAAAATTTCTCTCACTTGCCTACAGTATTTAGAGTAGTTCTCTCTTTCTCTCTCTCTCTCTCTCTCTCTCTCTCTCTCTCTCTCTCTCTCTCTCTCTCTCCTTCCCTCCCTCCCTCCCTCCCTCCCTCTCTCTCTCTCTCTCTCTCTCTCTCTCTCTCTGCCCTCTCAGGGCCTCGTTTTCACTTAATCAGGGTTTATCTGGGCCCCAGGGAGCTGGTAATCAAGTATCATTTAGTGAGCATGGATAAGGCACCTCTGCTTCTGACCGACTTAACCTTTGGCCTCTGTCTAAACATATGGTGGTATGTGGATGAGTATTTAATAACTTGCCAGCGAGACAGGGCCAGAGCAACACAGTCATATTCCTGGGGACTAAAATTAGTATTTTTATTACATGAAATAGCACGCTGTGTCTTCCTCACCTGTCTTTCTTCTGACATGACATGCAGAAGCCAGAAGTGATGGGAGTGGGGGAGGAGAGGGCCAGCCAACTGTCTCATTTCAGTCACAGCCCCCATCATGCTTATGAAGTCACTGTTGGGTGTTTTAGTAAACTCCCCAGTTCAAATCAGCAGTGACTTTTTTTTTTTACTTAAAGGGAGTCTGATTAATTATGAAGGTAGGAAGAACACAGAACATCCACAGTTTAAGAGCCTGCACACAACAACTTCATATTTATATAAAATAAATGACAAGTGATAACTGTATTTAAATATAAGGGTTTACATCTAATAATCAAATGTAAGAAAAAGCTAATATCACTTGCCATAGTTCATACAATATGAACAAACAAGAAAATCACTAACCTTCATAGGATATTTCAAAGTTAAAATCTTCATGTTTCTTAATAACTTACGAAAACTAGATAAATCACATCTCAATCAAGGATCTCTTAATACTTACATTATAAATGTTCCCATTTAGACTTGATGTTACCTTCTTTGTATATTGTCAATATCAACCGAAGAGATACTTTAAACTCAATGGTAATTAGGTCTTTAAAACATCTTGATATTAAGTACATAGTTTTCCTATAATCAGAATGTGATACCTTAGAAACAAACTGACTCTGAAAATGGTTTTCTCAATGTACTATTTTAAATAATTCATAAGATAAATTATTATTTCTTATTAGGCTGTTTAGAACTGTGTTCCCTAAATGATATCTATTGTGCATCAGTATTTGGCAACGATATCAGAAATAACACTGTTTCTGTCCTAGTGGTAACCAGGCAAGTCAAGGAAAACCATGAATTAGACACAGTTCTTCAACTCATAATTTAAATTTTTGTATCAATATAAAAGATACATTCATATGGAGTTATTCTTCGCTGTTAATAATCTACTCAATTAGAGAATTTCAGCTAGAATCATGCCACTATTTGAATTTATTTGACTTTATTTGGGCTAATAAAAGCAAAAGCAGTCAGCTGATAGCAGTTTGTTTGAGATTTTGATAGACTACTCCATTTACCTTCTAAGAGTTCAGCAAAGTGCTAAGAAGTGAATGAATAGATATGGTTAAGATTTATTATAAACCATGGGTAAAGTTTGTATAAACTGTAGACCAAAGACTTATTCAGTGTATACTTTCATAATTACCAGACATATCACAGGGATTAGAATTCAACACTGACCCCCCCCTTCCCTTCCCTGTAAACCTGAGAACATTGAGCAGAGTTGATGTGCAGCGGTACAGCAATCCATTACATTTGGTCATTATTTTGCCTTTAAAAAACCTGAATAGTGGACAACTTTCTGAGAAAGTGACTTAAGAAGAAGCAGAAAGCCTCAATGAACAAATTACCTTGAGGAGTTAAAAACAGTCAGTTTTAGAAAAGTGCTTAAAATTGTGCCACTTTACCAGTTTCACCCAAATCTTTTGTAAGAGCTAATATTTATACAAACTGTGTTATAGTAGAAAGAATCTGGCAAGCTAAATTACTAAAGCTAATATAACATTAAAAATTGCTAAAAGATAATATTCACTAAACTCCAGTCACTTCTCGAGGGCAAACAATATGTCAAGCAATGCTAGATATGCTTGAAATTCCTAATAAATTACTTTTCTAAGTGGGCCAATGTAACACTTATATTCAATGACTTGCCATGTCTAACTCTTATTGTGCTATTTGTCAATGAGCAGAACTCTTAAAAACTCTTGCCTTTGTGGAGTTAATATTCAAATGGAGAAGGAAAGTGAAAACAAAATAAATGTAATAAACAGAAGTTCTGAATACATTAGAGCATTAGAAGAAATGTGAAATAAGAAAATATGGATCATAATGATGGGAATTAGAAACTCGTGTCCTTTCAAGAGAAGGGCAGCCTATGCGGTCATCGAGAGGGTGATGGGTAAACAGAAACTGTCCATGGGTAAGGAAGTTATCTATGTATTCATTGGGCAGAGCAAAGGAGAAGTGAAGCTTCTATGGTGGGAGTATGCATGGAAGTGGGGGAGAGGACAGGCAGAGAGGGATATTATGACATCAGAAAGAAAATAAGAACACAACTTCAGAAACTCAGGTGAGAATTTAATTCTGTTAAGGCTTTGTAGGCCATTGTATTATATGTGGATGTTAGTTTACATCACAGCAGGAGAAGACAGCGCAGGTTTTGAACAGAAGAGTGACCAGGGATGTTTTGCTTTGTGTGTTAAGAAATAGCTCAAGGACTCAGTGGTGGAACTTTTTTTCTTAGTGTGTGTAATGCCACAGTAGAAAATCTGTAGTAGAAAAAAGAAGTCGCTAGGAAGACAAAAGGAAGAGCAAGCAGATGGCAGATTGGTTGAAAATAACCACAAGGCACATGGTAACAATTACGAGTCAGTGGGAGTAGAAGAGAATGTGGGAAGTAGTCAGACCCTGCAGGGTTTTCAAAGGTAAGGTTAATAAAAGAAGTAAGCATACAAAGCTTGCGTTTAAATAGTCAACACAACTAAGAAAATTATATACAATTCAGTATTACATAAAAATGAGCCATGTTTTCATAAATGGCCTATCAGTTCCTATTGGACCAACACCCAGATGATTATCAACTAGGGACCAAATATAAAGATACAGATGATGAAAACGGATGCACTGTAGGCAAAAGGATGGAGTGTGGTAATAAGGAAATAACCTATTTTTTCTAGTTTCAACTTCATTATAATTTTTGTTTATCTTTTCCTGGTCACTGTGTGAATTCAGCTCTCCATTTTGGAATTCAGGAAGAATCCATCATGCATATTCCTTTGAGCACACTCGTGAAATCTGGCTTTTCTGCTTTAGTTCCTTTGATCATTAGCCCATAGGAGTTAGGCACAGTGAGCCAATGAATGCAGCTATTGCACTGACTCTTAGAATAAGTGAAGAAAAGACTTTTTTCCTAGGGTGAAGGATTTCTATAATTTGAAATTTTGATCATTTTTTCCTATTTAAAACAATATTAAATAATTCTCTTATAACTTTATCTATTTTGTAAATTGTATAAAGTATGGTGTTTGTGTGTGTGTGTGTGTGTTTGCGTGTGTGTGTGTGTGCGCGTGCTCGCTAACAATCACTTGAAGAAACTGGAAATGTAGAAAGATACAGAACTGGAGTGAATATATGAAAACTTAAGCAGCACCGGGACAATTTTCTTGTTTTTAAGAAGTTTAGTCTGAACACAAGGTCATATCTGAGTCACACAGTAGCTGAAGGAAAAGCCGGCAGGCAGCTGAATTGATAGATTCAAGTTTAGTGTTTTGGGCAAAGGCCATCTCTGGAAAGTCAAGGGGGAGGGTTTACAAAGCCCTGGAGAAAAGTTCGCCACAGATTCTGAATATAAATACTGTTCAAATGTCTGGCTGATCTTCTCTGATTTATGGGGAAATTTTTTAAAAGTAAGGTTAGAACTAGTGCCAACCAGAAAGGAAACAATTTACAATATGAATTCAATTGATGTAGTTCATTAAAACCATTGTTGAACTGCAGAGAAATAGAAGAGAATACAGGATGCATGCTGGTAAGTTTGGGCCAACTTGACACAAATCCAGACCTATGTGAGAAAAAGGAATCTTAATTGAGGATTGCCTCCATCAGATCATTCACTAGTGTGTCTGTAAGGAAGTTTCTTGGTTCATTATTGGCGTGTGAGGGTTCAGCACACTTGGGCAGTGCTGCCCACTAGTGATGACCCTGGGATGTGCTGAGTAAGAAAGTAGGCTGAGAAAGCCATGGGAAACAAACCAGTAAGAAACATTCTTCCATGTCCTCTGCTTCAGTTCCTGCCTCCAGGTTCCTGCCTTTGAGTTCCTGCCCTAACTTCCATTGTAAGATGAAATAAATGCTTTCCTTTCCAAGTTACTTTGGTTATGGTGCTTATCACAGCATAGAAAGCAAGCTATGACAGCATTCCTCTAAGTCATCACTCACAGGTGCTGGTGGCCATGTCACGAGGGCTGCAGGTGGCAATTGAAGTTCAAGGTGTCAGGCCACCAGGATGCGACTCCCTGATGGGTGAATCTCAGACAGGCATGACCCCCGAGACCCTGGAATGTCTTCTGCTTCTGTTGTTCCTTTCCAATTTTATGTTAAAAGCTTCATTTGATGATTCAACGGTAGACCAAAGACAACCAAAACATTAGTGAGCCTGACAACAGTGCAACAGAAATTGTCACTTCAAAAGAAGGAAAAAAAGAATGATAACAATGAACAGGGGTTAGTAGGTAAGTAGAACACTATTTAAAAACCCAACTATGTGGAACTGATATCTCAAAAGAGAAAAAGAGATAATGGGACAGAAAACATATTGGAAATAATCAAATTTTCTCAAGTTATATGAAAGATATAAATTGAAAATTTCTGAAACTATTTAGGACAAAGATAAACATATGTACACATAACCGGACCATTACTAAATACCTAAAACTGATGAAACATAATGAAGGCTGTCTATGAAAACTGGGACGTTATGATTGGTGAGTTCTTATCATAAATAATAGAATCCAGAGGAGAGGGGAGAGCCTTCAAATAAGTGGTCAGACCAAATCTGACATTAATGTGTTAAAAATATTCACCATGGCAAAGTAGGACTTATCCTAGGCAGTGAGATGGAACACACTCAGAAAATATATAAGGTAGTTTACCATATTGAGGTGTTGAAGAAAAAAGAATATATGCCTATTTTAACATATGCCGAAAAGACCACAAGTTCAACATGTAGGCTACTTAAAACGTTTGCCAAATTAAAGCAGAAAGAGATTTTTTTTTTGCCAAATCCAAAATCAGAACAAAACAATCATAAAAATAGTAGCTTTAATGTAAAACTCTGGCACACTTAGATGCAAAAAGGCCAGCTCTACTATCTTCTTTATCCAATATTCTTTAAACTTCCATAAAAACATCAAACAGAAAACAAGAAACAGAAAGATCATATTTAACATGGAACTTATGAGCTTCCATGCTTGTGTCATATGAGGACATTTTGGAAAGATGAGCAAATCGTTCTAAAATGAGAACAGTATGGTTAACTATAATGAAATATATGAGACAATACAAACAAATCTGATATCTTACTAAGGTCATAAGTATTTGCCAGCATGAAAAAATATGAGAGATTAACATATTTTTCGGCTTCTTAGAAAAACTACTGTCTCCATATAATGTTTGGGGTGGTCTGTTCTTTTTCTTATTCTCTTATTGATTTGTAATGTCTTCCATATTATAATCCAAAGTCCCATAAGTATTTGAATGTGTTACAGGTCTTTGAGAGTCCTAAAACTAAAACATTAAACAGTGTTAAATATTGTTGAAATGTAGTTGCTGTTAGAATTCTCATAAATTGACAAGCCAGTAATTTGTATAGCTACTTTGGAGAGGGAAATTAGACAGTATCTTGTTAAGTTGGACAAAGAACTTTTTTTTTTTTAATCACACAATGACTTTACTCGTAGGTATATAACCAAGAACACAGATGCTCATGAGAGATAAGCACAAAACGACTCATACATTGTTAATAAATGGAAACATCAACAGGAAAATTAGTCCATATTTATTCATGCAAAAGTTTTCTACCTATTGCAAGATTGTAAGTCAGTTGAAAAGAATAAATAAATCTAACCTATGATATCCTCATAGATAAACTAAAAACCTGGTGCATACATCAAATACTTCTTCCTCAAAGAATAGCATGTATGGAAAACATATAGCCCAACATGACTTTAAGTACATGCCTATAGCATAGAAATGTAGTAAGCACATATTATTATCAATATAGTGACTTTTTTAGAGTAAAAAGACAAAAGTAGACATCTAATAATATTTTCCTTATTTAAAAATATCTAAGGCAATATCATAGATTAATAATGCTGTTTACTTTAAATAATAAATACAGTGTCCATTATGTCTCATATTCCTCCTTAAACAGGAGGGAATGCATGCTTGCTATTCTAACTTGGACAAAAGCCTATGGTTGGAGAGATCACGGGCCACAACAACCTATTATTATTGTTTTCTCTAAATGGTCATGCTGTCAAATTACTTATTAAATATTGATCTGTATCTATAGAGCTGTGCTGCTCTCAATCTTGGCTATAGAAGCTCCTTCGTTCAGTGGGTAGCAGTTACTTCCCTACAAGTTATTGACCAGAGAGGCCCGAGAGATACTGGAAGCAATAGAAACTATTGCCATTGCTTTTGATTACCTATTTTAGCTAGATGGTAAGACCCTAGTGCTGAAGACACTACATAGTTTGATTGCAGGCTACAGAGGGATTAATCTTGAAATTACCAAGAAACTCTCCCTGCTGACTGTCTTTCATAGTGCTATAATGTACTATGCAGGATGCTGGGGGAGAAAGGACACCAATAGTCTTGCCCAGTACTGAATACTGCATGCTACACTATTGACCTGTCAGCCAAGATGTTTCCACGGGTGCAATACTGGGAAAAATGCTAATGGCAGTGACCAGTTTCTCCCTGACTGCATTTGAAGGCTGCTCTCTAGGAAAGAATTCATGGCTAGTGTTTTAAGCATAGCCAAGCCCCAAGAATATGGAATTCATAGGCCTATTGGTATTGATTTCTAAGTGGTCATGTTCTTAAACTACCTTCTAAATATTTGTATTGATATTTTAGATATTTTTCTTTCTTTATTTTTTTCTGTTTCCAACCTTGGTCAGAGAAATTTGTTATTACAGTGGCTAACACAGATGTGTTACTAGACGTGTTGAGTACAAGAGACTTAATGTAGTACAATTGGGTTTAGGAGGGACTCTATATCAATTCACTTCTCTACAGGCCGAGGGAAAGTCTTAGAATGTTAAGAAAGAATCTAAGAACTGGAGGATAGGGATGGGTGCTGCGAAATGTGGTCCTCTGGACATGAAATCACAGTGGCCATGTTTACTTTTGCAAGATCTGCACAAGATTGGGGCATTTAAAAATTCAAGCATGTTTTCAAGGTTGACCATTTAGTACTGGGCAACCAATTGGTGTGCTCTCTTCTAGTGAAGACCATTTTTCCCATTCTCAGTATTCTTCAGCTGCCTGTAGTTTTTTGTGTAGGACTGAGGCCTCTTGAGTTTTCTTCTATTCATGTTAGTATGTATATTGCTCTCTTTGGTCAGGTTGTACTTATATATTTAGTATATACACACATACACACACACATATATATATACATATATGTAACACATATATGTATATAACAACAGTTAATGAAAAAAGAGTTCATGGATTAGAAAGAAAGCAAGTATGTGTATATGGGAGGTTTTGAAGGAGGAAAGGGAAGGGAACAAATGATGTAATTATATTATATATTAATTTTTTCCTCAGTGTAGAGGGAGAGGGACTAGGGAGACCTATCTGAGAACATACTAATAGTTGATAGGTGCTGAAGAAGGAAGGTGAATTTCCTTTGGGTTTAAATATTTAGAGAAGATTCTTGGGCAAGGTTTTGTAGACTGTTCCACTCTCAGATTCACTGGGTTGTTCTTGAGGTTATTCCTTAATGTTTTGTTATTAGAATAATCTGGAAAACTTTAAAGAAGGCATCTGGGAAGATCAAAACTTTATTCACATAATGTCAAAAATCATCATTCAGATTTGTAAATCCGGGGAGACTGATAGAATAATTAAAGGTTAAGGACAGAAGAGACATGGGGGTAACTCATCTTTATGTTTTCAGTTTCCAGATTATTCCTTTCTTCTTTCCTCTCTCTCTCCTCCCTCCTTTTATCCTTTCTTTCTTCTCTTCTTTTCCTTCCTTCCTTGCTGGCCTTTCTCCTCCTCCACATCCTTATTTTTTTTGTTGTCTGTGTGGTTTTGGGTAAATATTTCCCCCCTCATGTGGTAACTTTGGAGTTCTATCTATATGATCTGTGAAGATGAATGTACTGAACCCAGATGTTATCAAAGGGATTCAACTCTGGAATCTGAACATAAACTACGTTCACTATGTCAAGAATGAATTTAGTATAGACTGTCTGGAAACTTCAGTGCCATTTTGGTCAATCTTGTCATCCCTATTCTCTCTATTTTCTAAGGCGTCCTGTACAAGGAGAAACAGTTGGTGGCTGTGGGTGGCAGAAAGCATAAGAACTGTTGCCATTGGACTTCTCTAGCAAACCTGCTTCCAGGGTTCTGTCCTTCATTCCATTGCGCAAACTTTTCTCTATTCCTTGCAAATGTGGCTTCTGTCCCTCCTTTATCCACTTTCTTCACTGAGACCCAGTTATAATTACATGTGAGAAGTTAGAAAAGTCAAAATAAGAAATAAAAATACCACTAATGAAAATAGATGGTTTTGGATACTGTTTTTGAATTACTTATAATGTGGTTTTACTAGAGCCAATAGCCAAAGCACAATGATTCACAAGGATAGAGAAATAACTGCAATAAACTTAGCCCCATACAAACTTCCTGCATGCAAAGACATTATGCTCAATTGCTATTTCTCTTCATTCATTGTTAAAAAAATCTTTATATTAAATCAAAATGAGTAAGTACTATGGCTTAAGAGAAGAAAGTAATCCAGCCTGTTCATTCTCCTTACCCAGATCAACAGTGTGAACTCAGATACTCTTTAGTATTCTATGTCTTGGAAATATCAATACTTGTGGACTTGCTTAGGAAACAGAAAAATCCCTGTTGGACTTACCAGTAGATTGCAAATATGTAGTTTGATGTTTATCCTTCACGATGAAGTAATCAGGAACCAAATATTAGGTGTTACTGAAGGGTCTAGTCTCTCCCAAAAGTCCCTGAATTAATCATGTTGGTTATTTCTTATACAAATACTAATGAGTGACTCCAAAATGTTTGTTCAAGAATTTCAAGAAGAAGTTTTAGAAATCATTAAGTGTGCTTTCAAGACCATGGCTCTCAAACTAAGTAGGAGTTGCCTTAGGAAAATTTAAACTCCAACTACATAGTTTTTTCCCAGAGGTTCTAACTTCATTGGTATAGACTATAGCCTAAAAGTTACATATTTTCAAAAAGTGCCTGTGGTGATTTGAATATAAAGTAAAGATGACGAGCTGCTGACCTATGAAATAAGGTGGCGAGCCAGAAAGAGCATTAAGCTTTGTTTGAACCATGGACCAGTAGTACCTTCAGCTTTCAAGTAGGTACTTACTGAGAATGTATAATTTCTAGTCTCAACCCCACACTTACAGAATAAAACTGTGCACTTGAATAAGACTCCCTGGGTGGCTCCTATGCACTTTAAATTTTGAGATGCATTAAGGCATCTAATCCAGCAGGCATACTTGAATAGTTGGATTAAAGCTGTAATTGAAAGGCATTCCTAACCTAACCCCCTCTACTTAACCAGGCCATTTTGTATCTTGATTTTTGCCAGTGTGGTCCCCCAAGATAGAGATATTTCTTTATTGCTGTTCATTATGTCTAATTTCAAAGCCAGAGTACTCCAACATTCTAAAAAAATTTGCGGGCATAAACAAAGCTTGTTTCACTACAGTTTTCATACAATGGTTTTTCACTCCATTTTCATATTTAGCTTGACTTGTGGGACTTTAAAAATGTACTGTTTCCACATTAGACTTATTAAATTAGGATTTTGGGGGAATGGAGGCCCAATGCTGGAATTTGCTAAAGCTTCCCGGTGGATTTTAGTGAGCAGCTGGTTTTGGGAACTATTATGGATGAACTCTTTGATATATCATTGTCTTGTTTAATATATTATAAAGTAGTTAGTCATTTTGGCTTCCTGAAAGACTAATATCAGTTACTTCACTTAATAAAATATTAACCTGCATTATAAGAGGAATTAAATATTTAGAGCTTGTAGGTTGGTATTAACCTCAATTCAGCCCTATTTATAGATGATGGTTCATTGTCTACACAAGAAAACGAATTAATGGCAAGCATATCAAATAGTAATACCCACATAATATTATTATTTCATTTTGTAAAATGCAACACTTTTCATTGGGATTTGGATTTGCCATATCATTACACACCACAAAGCAAAAATATCTTATCTTTATCTCCATAAGTGCATCCTAGATGAATGGCAGAGACCACCTTAGGGTGTTCCTTAGCAGAAGGGCTTTAACTGCTATGAAACAGGCACAAGGAAGATAGAATCCTATACAATTTCCTGGGTGAGGCTCCAAAATTCCGTTTCAAGTGAAATGATAAAGATCACATATCAGCCTTCAAACAGAAGTTGAAAATGACTAGGGAATCAAATGACTAAGTGAAGTAGTTGGACACATGGCTTAGCTGCAGAAAAGCAGTCATGCCTTGCACAAGATAAGCAAGCCTAACTCTAAATGAAGCCAAATAAAGTTTTAATTCCAAAATGTATAAAATGGAAGGTATTGCAGGTAAAAGCTCCTTTCAAAATCATTTTATTCCACTTTGAAAAGAAAAACCTTAAAGAATCTGGCTATTCTTAAGTAAGACCCTTTTTAGTTTCTTGAGTTTCTTGTATACCAAGAAATAGCTTTTCTTTAAATGCCAGTTGGAAAATGTGAGCAAGACATTACTATCATTCCGTTTGGGGTGTTCAACTTCTAAAAAAAAATACACATGTATAAAATCAAAACTCCTCAAATTCCTGTGCTCTACAGATAGTAATGCTTCATCCAGAGTGCTGGGAGACATCCTTAGAAACCCTGACCTTCTACCATCATGAGGGGTCTTTGAATATTAATGACTTAAGGCTTCATTTATACCATCCATAATATCAACACAAAATTTGACAAACCTACACTTGACCTTTGAAAAAACCTTCTTTTGCATTAAGTTTAGAGTATTTCTTTTTTTTTTTCCATACATTGTTTTGTTTTATTTTTTCCATTCAAGAACATAATTAAAGATAAAAAAAAATTTTTTTTTCCTTTCTTCCCCTTCTCCCGGTCCCCTCCCACTACCCCCCACCCCTCCTCCCTCCCCCTTCTTCCTTGAAAGAGGGCATGGTGCCCTGCCCTGTTGGAAGTCCAAGGCCCACCCC
>PVIU01000901.1:112575-255501 GCA_004026605.1 Ondatra zibethicus | reverse complement strand
TTTTTTATCTTTAATTATGTTCTTGAATGGAAAAAATAAAACAAAACAATGTATGGAAAAAAAAGAAGTATTATTTGCTTATATCTTTGAGATGAAATATTTATGCTTCTAATTTGTTTTTTATGTGATAATTTATTTATTTATTTTTGTTCTTTTTTATTACTTTGTAAATAATACCAATCAAAATTTCCACTTCCTCCCCTCCTCCCACTCACCCTCCTCTCTCCCTGACAGTTCCTGTGGGAAGTCCAAGGCCCTCCCCACTCCATCCAGGCTTAGAAAGGTGTGCATCCAAATATAATAGGATCCCAAAATGCCAGTACATACAGTAGAGACAAATCCCAGTGCCATTATCATTTGCTTCTCAGTCTGCCTCAATTGTCAGCCACATTCAGAGGGTCCAGTTTGATCCCATGCTAGTTCAGTCCCAGTACAGCTGGATTTGGTGAGCTCCCATTAGCTCAGGGACACTGTCTCAGTAGGTGGATCCTCCTGGAAATTGGAAGCAGACAAGATCACCAGGCAAAAGTTGGGAGCATGGGGGTGGGGGTGGGGTGGGAGAAGGGGAGAGGGGGTGAGAGAAGAGAGAAGAGGAGGTTTGGGGAGAGGTTGGGGGAGTGGGATGGTTGAGATGGAGGAACGACTGTTATGGGAGCAGGAAAGGAGATATCTTAATTGAGGGAGCCATTTTGGGGTTGGCAAGAGGCTTGGCTCTGGAGGGGTTACCAGGAGTCCAAAGGGATGACCCCAGCTAGGACCCTGGGCAATGGAGGAGAGGGTGCCTGAAATGGTCTTGTCCCATAGTCAGACTGATGACTATCTTGACTATCACCATAGAACCTTCGTCTAGCAATGGATGGAGACAGAGACAGAGACCCACATCGGAGCACTGGACTGAGCTCCCAAGGTCCAGTTGAAGAGCAGAAGGAGGGAGAATATGAACAAGGAAGTCAGTACCATGAGGGATTGGTCTACTATGCTTATAATTTGTAAGGCTTTATGTGCTCTCCAGGATTACCTCAGCTCCTAGAGTACTTGCTTATTGTAAATATTAATTAATTAAATATATAATTATTATCTCCTGGGAAAAGTTGATTTTGCCAAAAATATCAAATATGGTTAACATAAAGTACACATTTAATAACTTTGCAAAAATTTTGTATTCTATAATACTCATTACTTGGATAAATATGAATTCATTGAAATAGAAATGAAATCTGGTGAACATACAAATCAATAGCAGTACTGATGAGTTCACTAATTTTATGGTTTTATCATTACAAATAATAATATTTACTATAAAGTACAAAGATATTTTATTTTAATATATTTGAATATTGTTTTTATACACTTGAATGAGCCCAATGTTGTTAATTAATTACAATTGTCAATATGTAAAATACTAGTTATTTATACTATTTTTGTGCTTGTTTTAATTTTTAGATTTGCCTTGTCTGGATAATATTGAACCTCCCAAATCAACGTCCATTATATGAAATCAGAAATAGAAATGTGGATGAAAGAACTAAACAGCATGAATAAAAGCCACATGATCTATAGTAGAATCCTGTAGACATCCAACTGAGCCCCACAGTGATGATGTGTGTTTTCACCTATAGTATGACCATTTGTGAATTATATAAGTTTGTGTGCAGTAGGAAATGAAAACTCATTGGCTAAATGATCAAGAGTGTTGACAAGAATGAACCCTCCATCCCAGCCAGTTGGAGTTTATAACCTTAAACCTGGGAAGAGCCTAGGAAGAATTGTGAAAGATGTTTCAAAAACATATCTTTTAAAATAGGGTTTGTTAAAATGAAATTTAAAAGCATTTTTAAAAGTATAGATTAATTTTTGTGAGTCTGAATAAACACATTCAGTAATTTTACGTGTGTTCTAGTCACGTTTTTACCTATAACTTAATAAATACGTGTATTAAGAATTTATTTTTTAAATATTTATTTATTTATTATGTATACAATATTCTGTCTGTATGTATCCATGAAGGCCAGAAGAGGGCACCAGACCTCATTACAGATGGTTGTGAGCCACCATGTGGTTGTTGGGAATTGAACTCAGGACCTTTGAAAGAGCAGGCAATGCTCTTAACCGCTGAGCCATCTCTCCAGCCCCTTGTATTAAGAATTTATTCAAGGGACTATTAATGTATTAAGAATTTATTCAACGGGACTATTAATCATTATTCATCATTATGAGGCATCTGTGACCACTGGGGCTCCTGGAGTCATAATGAGGGAGACCGATAATATGAGCAAAGGGTCAAGATTATCATGAGAAAACCCACAGAAACATTTGACCCAAGCTAGTAGGCACTCATGGATTCTGGACTGACAGATGGGGAACCTGCATAGGACCAAACTAAGTCCTGTGAATGTGGGTGACAGTTGTATGGCTTGGACAGTTTGTGGGGCCACAGACAGAGGAGCTAGTATTTATCCCTAGAGCTTGAACTGGCTTTTTAGAGCATTTTCCCTATGGAGGGATACCTTGCTCAACCTAGAGGCAGTGAGGAGGGCCTTGGTCCTCCTTCAAGAGATATGACACTTTGCTGACTCCCTATGGGAGGCCTTACCCTCTCTAAGGAATGGACAGGAAGCAGAATGGGGGGAAGGAGAGGGAAGTTGGAAGAGGGGAGGGAACTGGAATTATCCAAAATAAAAAAGATTGTTTTAAAAAATAAAATACAAGTTTAATAAAAAAAATAGTTGTTGGGAATTGATAATTATTAAATAATAGAAAACTAAAGAATCTGTATTAGATATTAAAACTATATGATTCTTAAAAGCAAATATTGCAGTCTTATTGCATTTTAATTACTTTATCAAGGAGAGGTCATATATTTTTGTAGCATTTCCACATTGTGTCATTACTGCATTCTAATCTTCCCCTCTGATGCTCTGCCCTCCTCGATAGTCTGCCCCTTCTGTCTGCTCCCATCTTTCTCACACATACCTTCCCCTTCTGCTTTCATATCATATATATCCCATTAACTTCTCTCTTCCTCACTGCCTGAGACCTTCTAACACCTATTGATTCCTGTCTAGTTCGATGCTCTTCACACACACACATACACACACTCACGTATGTATGTGATTAAAACATATTTAATTTTCAATGCGGGTGCTGCATGAGGGAAGACATACAGTATTTGTCTGAGTATGATGTATGTTTCTGAACATAATATTTCTGAACATAATTGATGGGGAACCTTCTATTTCCCCATCCATTTTCCTGCAGCTATCACTAATTTGGTCAATATAAAATCCCACACTCTCTCTGTGCCATGCAGACCATGGCTTAACTGATTCTTTATGACACTTCCTTTTACAGAATAAAAGGTTCCCAGTGGAAGTGATGATAGGTAGTTTTGGCCCATGCTGAATGCATATACTCATATTATGTAAACACAGAGGCAATTCCAAGGCTTATGATTGGTTTTGACTTCTAAGACAATAATTGAGACTCTAAGAATCTCAAAATCAATTGATTTCCATTTTGAACACCCATTCTAAAGCAGAATGGGCCATAAGAACTGCATGTCTGCCTTCACCTCACCCCTATTGATTGCTTCCCATGGGAGAAGCCTCAATCTGACATGGGCTGAGGCACTCCAAATCAATGTGAGTGCCAAGGAGGTTATACTATTATGAAATATGAATTCTAAACAATTAAGAAAAAAGAATGAAGTGAAAGATCTTAGTTTAAAAATATTGTGATTTTTGAGAATATTTGCTGAAACTAAAACAATTTTTCTACTCTATTATGAAGGACTTCAGAACTCATCCATGTCAGCCTTCCTAGAGCTGAAATGTGTATGAGTTCTTAGTGATGAGTGCCTTTCCCCAAACGAGTTAATAATAGGCTGGATTGGCACCAGGATGTTTCATTTTCAGAGGTTTTCAAACATCAGGGAGACATAGTTGGTTGAAGGCATAAGTCACAAAGAATCCCACACCAGTCTGGAATTATGATTAATAAAAGGGATATTTATTTAAAGGAAAAACTTACACCATCCTAGACAACAGCCCTCTGCACGACCAGGAAAAGGGGTCTAGTAGCCAGAAGCGGAGTCCAAAGAAAAAAGAGACAGCTCACAGCTACCACTGCTTTAAAAAGCAGCAGAGACCATGCCCAAGTGGGCTGGTATTTTAAAGGCTTTTAGCTGAAGGTGTGGAAGGAGCTCCCGTAGCATCTCCCCCTTTTGTTTAAGTAAGAAAGTTCTAAACCTATTACAAAATTATATACAATAAGAACAAATATCTTATTCTAACTAGCTTAAGTCTTGTATAATAAATAACATGGCCAAGTTATTTATTAATAATGAGAGGAAAGTAACTACATTTATCTAGTCTTCAACCTCATCGAAGATCCGAGAAGGGAAATAATGTTACCTGAGTAATTAGGAAGTGCAATAAAACCAACTTCCAAAACATGCAACAAATCACAGAGACAACTGGCTACCTGGGCAATCACCCAAAATCACATTTGCAACGTTGAAGCAACCAACTTTGGCTAAGGCCTAGAATAACTGACAGCTTATTTTTAAAGGCAAAAAATTTTTCAAAACCAACTTACCCTGTCTTGGCAAGATTTGACAGTTCTGCTTATCCATTTCTGGATACTATGTATTTTGTTAGTGGTTGAGGTATGGGCAATTCCTTGCCCAAAGGCCGGTTTTGCCAAGAAGAAGACAAGCTCTCAGTGTAGTGTCTTTGGTGCTTAATAATCTCTCGGGAATAGATCAGTGTTTCCAGGAGTGATTGTGTCTTGCTACCACAGAACTCTAAGTGAGATTAAATGTCATTTTCTACAGCTCTTTGAAGAGGTTGAAGATTATCGATTTATACAGAATATAATTTCTATGTATCTAAAGAACCTGATTAGTCTAACTATAAATTTGACAAGCATAGATGACTATTGATCTATAATTCTTAATACCTATCTAACTTAAAGACTAAGACAATAAACAACTGGGCAATAAATGAGGACAATGACCTCCAAATGTAAACAATGTATAAGTATCTTTATCAGAGGTAGAAATGTACACTGCAATATGGTAAATATATATATATATATATATAATATCAATACATAAAAATGTTTTAAACAGAGGTAGAAGCATGCATGCATACAATATTCAATATGCACACAATATTCTTGGTGATCCGTATTGGGTAGGCACTGTGAAGGCAAAGTTTTTCTCTATCCTTTTCTTGTAAGGGTATAGTGAAGAAGCAATCCTTCAAATCAATAGCTATAAGAGGCCATCTTTTTGGTAGCAGAGAAGGCAGAGGAATTCCAGACTATAGAGGGCCCATAGGTTGAATTACCTTGTTGACACTCCTTAGACCTTTCACCTTTCTCCATTTTCCAGATTTCTTTTTTTAATAACAAACACAGGAGAATTCCAAGGGCTAGTTGGCTCCTTGTATGTCAAACATCTAATTGCTCCTGTACCAATCGTTCTAAAGCCTGTAATTTATCTTCAGCTAGAGGTCATTGCTTAACCCATATTGGCTTCAGTTAGCCATCTTAAAGGTAGGGCTATTGGTACCTCTAAAGGTTTGTTAGTTGATTTATGTTCTTGTACAGCCTGAATGACTGGTGACCTTTGTGCATAGTACCTTATTACATCCTTCCCAAAATTATGAGTTCCTGGGACTGCAGGAATGTTAATTTGTGTATTTCATTGCTGTAGCAGGTCATAGCCCAATAAATTTATTGCAATATCAGCTACATGTTGCCTTAGCTTCCCTCTTTGACTTTCTGACCCAATACAGTCAACCCATCTTGTGCTTTGTTTAACTTGAGATATGGTTCCAATTCCTAGTAATTGAACATCTGCCTCTTGAAGAAGCCAATTTGGATGCCAAGATTCTGGAGTGATGATACTCACATCCGCTCCTGTGTCTAGCAAGCCAATAATCACAATTCCATTTATACATACTCTCAGCTTGGTCTCTGATCATTTATAGAAGTTTGCTAAAATATACATTTCTTATTTCCTATTTGAATTTCTGACTTATCCTCCGAATTTGAGCCATCATTTAGAACCTTATGGTCTTGCACAGAAGGTTCTAGAGTTTTCAATTTTCCTAGTGTGACATATCCTCCATGGTTGCTGGGAACGACTGGGCCACTTTCCACTTAGGGGTCTGCGAGAGGCCCCTCAGGGAGTTTCCCGATGGTTTCAGATTGCCTTGTCTGTGTGTTGGTGATGTGCATTCATTGGTCCAATGTCTTCCTTTACCACAACTCCTACATATACCTGAAGGCCGAGGTTTCCTATTCTTGCTATTCCCAGATGAGGTATTATTCCTAGAAATTCCTTGCCTGCAATTCCTTTTCAGATGTCCTAATTTACCTCAATTAAAAATTTTGGCAGGTTGATGTCCCCTCATTGCTTTGGAAATCACTTCTCCTACCCAGGATTCATCATCGTAGTTGAACTTCTAAAAATTCATGGTATGCTGAATCCATTCATCCATAGGTGCTGATCTAGACCTTAAAGGCCCAATTATCTTTTTGCATTCTAAGTTTGCATTTTCAAAAGCCAGTGATTCAAGAATTATTCGTCTAGCTTCTGGGTCTGTTACTCCTATTAGACAAGCCTTAATTAATCTTTGCAAAGTCAGTATAGGGTTCTCCCTGTCCATGCCTAACCCTGGTATATGACTTGATGCTTCTCCCTGGTTCTGGTTTGATATCCCAAGCATTCAAGTCTGCTTTGTGGCATAGGGACAATATATCTTCATCATAAAGAGCGTGGACCTGTGGATAAGCATAAGCTCCTATGCCAAGAATTTGATGCTGTGAAACCTTCATACATTTTGCTCTTCCTTGCTATTCCATATGTTTGGATTCTTCTCTGAAATAAAATCCAAACATCAAGGAAGGTCCATCCTCTAACTCCACAGATGCTAACTGGGAGAAATCATGGGGCATAGCCCTGATATTAGAAGCCCAAGTTTTTACCATTTTCTTAACAAATGTAGAGTGCACGCCATAAGTAATGACGGCATGCTTAATTTCCTTTAGATCATTCATTCCTATTGGCATCCATCTAACTTCTTTGGCTCCCTTTAAGCTTTTAGAAATTGATGCTTTGTCAGAGTAAATTGCAGGGTATGTCGCTAAAATCCCACATAAACCAGTTCTGATAGCCGGTGGTGACAGTGTATCCTGCCCTTGTGTCTTCTCACCCTGTTCATCAGCTCCAATAATTTCCTCAATCATTTCAAATCTCTTAATCATAATCTCGTGTAAAGCCTGAATCTCCTGACCTGCAAATGTTTCTAGTGATTTCCCTACAGTATCATTTTTCTGGTACCCATTCTGTACCTGTGATTCCAAGGTCTTAATGTTTCCTTTCAAAGATAATGTCTCCTCCTTGAAATGCTCCTGGATATCGTATAAATTGCCATCCTGGAGATATATTCTGTCTGTTACCTTATCAAAACTCTGTGATAACTTCTGAATGTCAAATTGATCAGCCTGGACCCTCTCAGGTAAATTCCTAGTACCCTTAGATATGGAGTCAATTTTGTCTATCATGGTATTAATCCTATCAATTAATGCCATATACTTCCAAAATGATATAATATGAAGAAGACAACTGAAAACTAATAACCAGTAAACTGAGGTACCTCCATAGGCATATAGGACTCTTGTGATTTTTTCCATAGTGGCAAGTGAAAACCGCAGCAAAAGTCCCATTTAAAATGAAACCTGCCATTTTACCTGTTAACCAGCAGATCACTCTGTTTCCAAGGCGCGACTGGAACTGATGCAACGGTGTCACGACAAATCCTGTGGTAAAATCTGCCCTGATATTTGCTTAAAAACTGGGGAGAAATGAGTCACTCGAAAGGTTAGATGTAGCACACAGAGGGAGAAAACCCAGAGTCCAGGCACAGAGAACAAAAAACCCAGGGAGCTTCCAGCAGCTGATAAACAGCACAGCTGGCCCTGGGCACCCACTCTGCTGCTCCACTCCGACCTGATGCAGGGGGTCGTGACACAGCCGCTGCAAGAGCGGCCAACCGTGCACCCAGCGTCCCTAATCTGCGTCTGCTGGGACAAAGGGTCACGCTGCAAATGCTGCTGTGGCAGCGCTCCGCATGGTTGTGGTGGGTATTTTAAACAGCGCTTCTATTTGAGCCACCAGGATGTCACAGGGAGTTTTTACAAAGAATTACCCCAGGGGGTTTTCAGCATTAGGCAACTGCTTGCACTCTGACTAGTGCTGCCTAAGTGCTGTGCTGCAAGGGGGATTTAAAAACCACTCAGAAAAGATCAAACCAGGCGGGCAGAGACTGTCCAGGCCCATGGATCCTGGGAGGCATGGAGTTTAAATCCACTCTGGAAGGCAAATGATAGGGTGCGTGGGGATTTGAAGCCAATCCAAGGCTGGGGGTGGGGGGATGAGGGATTATTCTAAAACCAAACGTTGGGTGCCAGATGAAGGCTTAAGTCACAAAACAATATCACACCAGTTTGGAATTATGATTAATTAATAAAAGGGTTATTTATTTAAAGGAAAAACTTACAAATCACCTTCCTAGACAACAGCCCTCTGCACGACCAGAAAGAGGGTTCTAGTAGCCAGAAGCGGAGTCTGACAAAAAAAGGAGAGAGCTCATGGCTACTGCTGCTTTAAAAAGCAGCAGAGACCACGCCCAAGTGGGCTGGTATCTTAAAGGCTATTGGCTGAAGGAGCAGAAGGAGCTCCCCCAGCAGTTGGTTGATTGTTTTGCTGCACAGAACTACAGGACAGCTGAGTTTGTGAGTAAAATCATTCTGTGCTCTTCCTTACGTAGTTAACTGGAACTTTTAGATCTTAGTGTTTCATTAGTTAATAAATGTGGAGGTAAGTAAACAAAAGTCATAGAAAACTACAGTAGGTCACACAGCTATATTTCATCTATAACACATATTGTTTCTTTTTCTTCCTTCGTATAGCCCCTATCTTGTCTGAGGAATACAAAAAGCAGATTATAATGAAACAAACAAACAAATGAAGTCTCTAATTGCAAACAAATTGGACTTTCTTAGTTCCCTGCAGAATAGTTGCTCTTAATTTCATTATTTTTAATGACACAAAATAATAAAAATTGTTGTAATTTGTGGTTCACTTTTCAATCAAATGACCTTTCAGCAGGAATGTAGAGTCAGAAGATGCTATAGGCAGAGGCGATGTTTACATGTATATTTGTGAGATACAGAACTACAAGGGAGGCTCCTTGAACAAGGGAGAATATTTTGAAATGCGCCACCCCTCACCTAGCTGAGGTGCTCTTTAAAGTTACTGTTTTATCTGTTTCCCTTTCAATCCAACTTATTTAAAACAAATCTTTAAATAACCTCTAGAATAAAGAATGTGTGAGCCTTCATCATCTTCTTCAGTCGAGCAGAAAATTTTATTTTTGCTTCACTTTGATTTTCTGATTGTTTAGTGGCTTGGTTAGCATTTAAAATCATGCAAAACTATGCAGACGTCAGTCAATGAGCCCACTGCCTCTAAATGTCAAACTGACCTCAGTTATTGAAAGCCCAGCTAGTTTTATACTGCCCTTTTTGAGCAATTTGTGATTGCCACTCAAGAAAGTGCTCGTGCATACTGCCCTTCACAAAATGTAAAAGCCCCAAACCACCGTGCCCTTTGCAGGCTTACTCACTTCATGATCACAAGCAACAGCTGAAGCCAGATTCCTCGCAGAGTACAACCAGATGCCTTGCAAACAAAATGTCAAAAACCTGGATAAGTCCAGTGTAAGAACATAGTGCAGATTTTTTCTTTTTTAAACTGAATTTTTGGCATCTCTTTTGCTTGTAAAATTCCTCCATCCATTCTTTTCCTGACCTGTGAAGAAGAAATGATCACAGTACACTCACTGAGTCTATCTGCAATGGGCCAAAGAACTTTCTCAGTTAACCCCAGAGTTTCTGCTGTTACTTATAGTTTGAATTTATTGAAGCTGTCTTTCTATCCTGTGTACTAGTTTATAAGCCAAGTCTTCCCTTGCCTTTCCAGTTCCAGCTTCTCCCACATTGATATAAGAAAGATGTAGTTTTGTACAGTACCAAATGCTATGGGTAAATTAAATAATCTACCCATACAATACACATGATCAGAGTTTTTGAAATGCTCTCACACACTTTATTCATCCACATCTATCATCACCCCATGTTGTAGAAAGTGTGAGCTGAGCCCTTTGTAGCAGGTATACATTGTGATTCTCACCCAATTTCACAACTAAATATCAACACGGGAGATGGTACTTGCTACCCTGGGAAAGATGTCTTCAAGCCAATGAGGAACAAAGCCAACAAATTCATCTAGAGAACAGTGGATTCAGGACGAGTGAGGTAGTGTATTTATAATTAGGACCTGTGCTTATGTCTTGGATGTTACAGAAACTATACCCTGATGCTGCAGAAAGAGCTTGACAACGATGTTTCATTGCAAGCAAATCTCTACGGATGCCGTGAGAAGCTCAGCTCGTGCTGCTAGGCTGTTCTTGACCCAGGCAAGGCTTTAAGATCTTTCACATTTTAATACTATGAAAATTCTTGACTTCCAGAAGCCAGTGTTCAGCAAACATGTGATACCAAAATTATCATGGTACAGTCTGGTAGCTTTGTGACTAATTGCCTACTACATGGAAAAGCTCTGCTTTCCTCCTCCAGCACCACTTGGGAGTGGGAAGGATCAAAGCATTTCTGTTATTGTTCATTGCCTCTTCTCCAATGCCCAGTCAGACCCTGCGTACGGTGAGTGTTTATACTATTTTTTTAATCATCAAAATAATATTTGCTTCTTACAGATTCCTAACAGTAAGATCTCTGCCTCTAAAGAGCAGAACTTAGGAATTAACAGAATGCTTTGCTCTAAAGTGGATGGGATTTTTTTTTACTCCTATATGAAGAGTTACAGACAACCAGTGGGAATGGAGAGAGTGAGAATCAATACTCCCCAGAGGAGATGTTACCCAGGCCTATGTGGTCAGTCCTAAAAGCATATACATAAAAGCAACATTAAATTGAAGAGATCATGAATTAGCAAGATAGCAGCAGTGTGTGGAAGGAGTTGGAGGAAGAGAAGAAAGGGTGAAAATGATGTAAACATAGTACTCATGCATGAAATTCTAAAAACATTTTAAAAATTAAAAAAAATGATAAAGTAATGAACTGAATATAATTTAAAACACAGAGGCTTTATGCAAATTCTGTCCTACTTATACTGAGGAATATTCATACTTAAGAGAGAAAGGGTGAGAAATAAGATCTTTGCTCCAACAAGGAAAATCTAGTCACACATAAACTCTTCCACTGTAATCTGTCAATGTGTCTCAAGTCACATTGAGAAAGTCATACTTTCTCAAGTCTTTAGTATGCCATAGCAAATTTCCCTCAGAAATTTGCATGTCTTTTCAAAGTTTATGCTTTCTCAGTTGGCAAAAAATATTTACTAGGAAATAATTTCTATCTACCTTTAAAATGGATTTTTCTATTTGGCCGCTTACTGAGGGCCGTGACTAGTCTCCTGAGTTTGCGATTGTGATATTCCTAACGAAAAGCCAGTACATGCCTAAGTCACTCACAGCTGTCACATGGAATGAGTGTTGGATTTGCAAGATCTATCCAGCTGTTAAAAGTGGTTTCAAAGCTACGGAGCATCATCCTAATGCTCCAGCAACAACAAGGAATGCTTCAGCAAATATCACCGCAGGACATGCAAAGGTGCAGATAGCTGAGAATTCATCTTTTCATGAGCCCATTATCAGAGAAAATATAAAGCTCTCCTTCATACAGCCATTATTTAAATGAACACTTTAAAGACAAGCTAGCCCTGTCCCTGAAACAACAGGCACTGCTCAACACATGCAATTTGCTTTTAGAGGCAATGGACACATCAATTACTTCAGATTTTATGTTCTAGATCTTAGACACATGCTGAATATTGTTGGCACTAAAGAACAAAATGTGATCCCCAAACAAACTCTTGCCTCCAAGGGACAGGAACACAAGCTCACAATCGCAAGTATAAAATAACAGAAGAGTGGCTCCTCTGAGCCCCAGGTATCATGGGATACTTGATAGTGAGAAGAAAGACAGGCAATAATGTTGTCACCCCAAACTACCACCATTGCCCAAACTAGTCTAAAGAAATGAATAACTAACAGATTACTATACAGTAGAATTGCGACCTCAAAATTCCCCAGGTCTCCTGTAAACTAAATCAATGTCTTCAATCCTCCTACAGTTATGGACCTGATACTCAGTGGTAATTTAAAGGCAATGCATTGAAAGCTCTCCCCTTATGCAGAATTGAAGATAGAAAGAATGGGGACAGAAGAATGAAGAAGGTAAGGAGACAGGAAACCAAGATGCAAGCTACCAGAAGAAAGTGCTACAACATATCATGATGTATTTTATTTTATTGACTAGGTTTGTATAAAAAAATTGTTTTTCTTAACACTAAAGTTTAACTATATTTTTCAGCTTTCTTTAATGTCACTTGAGGCCTTATATAAAATCCAGTGAAGATAATGTCAACAAAATGGCTCATCTCACCTTGGTTGGAGCCCAGGCTTATTACAACATCATATACTCTGTATCTCATGCATATCTCTTGACTCCACAATGACAAACACAACCTCTGTGAAAATCTTGAGAGAAATTTATCTCTGAATTGTCATATAAAAATGAATGCCTATAAAGAAAAACAGAGAACAACTCAATTTTTGACCTTATGAACACAAAATCAACTTTCTTCAATTTTGAAATATATTAGGCTACTTTCTCAGGGTAGTAAATGTTGGCTTAAGTCCCATGTCTTTTGGGGATATTTCTATTTATGGCCCATAATATATATATATGTATTATGTATACATATATACGTAATATGTGTATACACATATATATTCTGATATATATGTCAAAATAAGTTGATATCAAAAAAGAAGCAACTATCAAAATACAATCTAAATACTTTGACAATCCTTGTTGATGAGAAATAAAATTAGATCTCTCGTTCCGCAAATCACTTTTGGAATATATTTAGTTACTCCAGTAATCTGTTTTCTAAAGGACTATCAAAATTTATGTGAAGAGTGTATAAAAAATAATCCTTTTTCAAAACCTAGCTTTTTTCTGAAATCATACCATGTGTAATAAAATTAGCACTTCTCAAAGCTCACTCTTTGCCCAGTTTTCTTTCTTCCTAAATTCACATGTACCTCAAAAGTATGTGTACCAACATCACATGAAGAACCCTTTGAAGCTGCAGGACTCTCCTAAATTGAGTCTGCTGGTGACTCTGTACACACCTCCATAGATGCCGTGTGGGGCTGAACCTCGGTGTGATTAATTTGGATGGAGAAAACTTATCCTTCTTTCGTTGTTTCTGATGTTTTGTGAACCTCGTGCCAATACCCAAGAGCCATGACAGGCCCTTGAGAGGGATAACACGTAACGGAATCTTATTTAGGGATTAAAACCTCCTACGTGGAGAAAATAAGTAAGGAAATAAGGTCCATTTTACATGTAAAATGTAAACACATTACACAAATGACAAGCCTGGTATGAGGTAAACAGTCCTTCCGGTGATGGAGGATAAATGGAGAACAGGATGGAGTGTTCTGATGGAATTGGCACTGTGCGGGGAGTCTGGCTCCTGAAACTTCGAGGACTGTAGGATTAAATCAAGCATGAAAGGCTGAGGTGTCTGCTGAAATGTAGCGATTGCCTAGCTGCTTTCACAAAAGGCATTACTGGAGTCTTTGAATGCAAAGAATTGGCACTGTAATCCTTCTATTCTGTTACAACTTCGCAGGGTGGTAAAATGGATGTTTTAGTTGAAGTGGATTCTATTTACTGAGTATGAATCTAAGATAACTTACTCATTTACTGGTAAAAAATGAAACTTTAGTCCCTGACCCAACTTCAACTGGAAGCAGGTTTGACTGGTAGAGTGATGTGCATGACTGTTTCCTGTCATAGTGGAAGGATCCAGCTCGTGCAGACTGCCGCTAGTACCACAGGCCACAGCAATGTGAAACACTGGCAATTATTTAGGCCAATCCAATATATCTACCATTTTAAAAGGACATTTGAATCCAGGGTGTGAGCAGCCGTAAAGCATTTTAGGGATGTGCTTACAGTCAGAATGTGTGAAAACTAAGTCCCCACTCAAACATCTTTCCATTTTAGCCTCCAGAACTTCAACTGCAGGCAGTGCATTCAGAAGTCTTGGTAACTTACAAGTTATAACTGGCACAATGTCCTTCAAATGGTGTGACATGGTTGCTGTGCACAGGGAGAAGCAGGCCTGGATCTCAGCTCTACCCCTTACTAAGTGTATCTCTTCCAGGGCTGGATCTGATCTTCTATCTGTATGCTCCAATCCTTACCGTAGATGATGTGACTGTCGTATAAGAGAATAATTGTTTAATGTCACCATTTTGAACTATGAATACCAAATTGAATGAGATAACATGAACAAATTTACCTCAAGACTCATACGTACTTCGTAAGTACCAGGCATAGACTTGAGAAAGCCAAGTGTCTTAGTTAGGGTTTCTATTACTGTGAAGAGACACCACGGCAGCTCTTATGAAGGAAAACATTTGATTTAAATTGGCTTACAGTCTAGAGGTTTAGACCATTGTCATGGCAGGAAACATGGCAAGGGCATAGACAGACATGATGCTGGAGAGGTAGCTGAGAGTCCTATATGTGAATTAGCAGAAAGCAGGAAAAGAGTGAGACATTGGGCCATTCTTGAGTATCTGAATCCCCAAAGTCCACCCCCAATGACACACTTCCTCCAACAAGCCCACACCCGCTCCAACAAGACCACACCTCCTGATAGTTCCACTCTCTATGGATCTAAGGAGGCCATTTTCAGTCAAACTGCCACACCTAGCCACTTGTTACTAGACACATTCATAAAAATACACTCAATCCTTTATATAAAGGTCTTTTCAAAGAGTCAGCTAGGAACTGCCTCTAATTCTGAAGATTGGGGTCTTTTAAAACTTCTTTTGATCTTCTGGATCTGCAGTGTTTATATGTTTGCTTTCATCAAAATATTATTTATAGTATGTGTTTTCTGTACTCTTACAGGTAACTGAGACATTAAGTCTACTACCTCACAAACAGAAAGAAGTTTTCTGTTTGTGGATCTGGATAGCTTTGATTACAGACTATCTTTTGGTGACTAATATGGAACATGGCTGAAGATTAAATTTGTTTAAACCCCTTAGGAACCTTGGAGAATCAGAGCAGAGTGTATAACGGACTCTTCACACTTGAGCACTGCTTGGAGGTAGTGGCCTTAAAGTCCAAGAAGTTGTCTCTGAAAGGAAATACAGGGAATTCTCTATGCCTTGTGTTGTTTAACCAATTAGAAACATGTAGAGCATGGGAGATTGGCATTTGAGGCTTGAAAACCTTGAACAGACACCCTAACCCTCTTACAGTTTTGGAAATAATGCAATAAAAATGACTTTGTACAATGACAGTGAAGAAAATTTACATAAATACAGAAATGTAATAATGGAATAAAATAATATTTTATGCTCTCATAAGCCATTAATAAGCAGTCTTGTGTTTTAATGATGCAAAATGACTTTTTGCCCAGTAGATTATGCAAGTCGATTATTTTTTAAATTGCATTCCAATTTTCATTATACATGTATGGATTATGAAATGAGAACTAAAAGAATGCTCTAGGTAAGAAATATTAAATATGTGATATTAAGATGAAAAAATAGCAGAGTTCTGTTAACATAGAAAAAAACAAAAGACTTTCAGATGAAAAATGGAATAAAAATAAATTATTAAAAGTGGAAGAAACAGTAACTTATTTGAAACCTTATTTTCTATGGAGTTACATCTTCATGATTCTCATATGCCTTCACTTATATGCACAGGTTGAGTAATTGATACAATAGAGAGCCAGTGGCTGGGATGGTGAATAACAAGGACTGTAATAGCTCTCCCACAGTAAGAATTTGCATTTGCATGGAAGTAAGAGAGGAAGCCAAAATGGTCACTGTCATATGTGTTGGAGCCCTCATAATCAACTTTTAGTATAAGTATAGGTGCTTACATATATGACTATATAGACGTATATGCACACAGTGGCACAAGACAGCACCATCTCTCAGGAACCTCCACAGATCCATCACAGAATACTTCCTGCTCTATTCAGGGCTCCTTCTTCCTCACATGTCACACATTTTGATCTTTTCCATTTCTCTGCCCTTCAGGTGCCCATTCATGATTCATGTTTTTAGACTAGTTCCTTGATCCTGTAGTGTAGACTATGTCTTCTGTTTACTGAACACTGTTTATGAGTCTTTCCAGCACTGGTTGAGTTCTAAGGTATTATGTATCAATAATTTTCAAAACATCACTCTACTCTTAGATATTCTTCTCATTGTGGAGCGGTTTTTTGTAATTATTTTTTTAAAATATTTTTCTTCTTTCATGCATTTCATCCCCACCACAGTTTCCCTTTGCTCCATTCCTCCCAGGTTCCCTACCTCTCCTCTCCTCCAGATCTTTTCCTCCTCCACCTCTCTTCAGAAAAGAGCAAGCCTCTCAAGGACATCAATTAAACACAGCACAACAAGTTATAATATCACTAGGCACTGAAGTGAAAATCATGGAGCATTCATGAGTCTGAGCTAGGTACTCTGCATATATGTTATTGCTGTGTAACTTGGTATTCTTGTAGGACTCCTAACAGTGGGAGTAGGAGTGTCTCTGATTCTGCAGTCTGCTCTTGGGACCCTTTTCCTCCTACTGGGTTACCACATCCAGCCTTGCTATGAGTATTCCCTTCTTTTGAATTAAAACTAGCTTCAGTTAGGACTGTTTTACAGAGAAACCCTGTCTCGAAAAGCCAAAATCAAAACCAAACCACTAACCCCAGGAAGTCTCTTGTCATCTTATCACAAGTAACACAACACAGCTGAGTTTACAGGAAGCCATTGCACATCCTTTGGACTCCTGATTATTCTTTTTTGCATGTCAGCTATAAGCAAAGCCAGAGTTCACTGGAAGAGTCCAAAGTTCAGTATAAGAATTCTGCCTTCATGCTGGAGATGTCATAGTGGGCACTCTGGTCCACAGCTCAACTGAGCTCCAGACTACAATCCACACAGATGAGTTTCTTGTAAGGCCTGCTCAGCTGAACCTTCACATGACCATAGCCCTGGTATAGGGGTTCCTTCTGTCTGTGTGTTGCTTTCATTGGATAATGGATAAAGAAATTGCTTTGGCCTAGTTGATAGGACAGAACTTAGGTACGCAAAGTAGATGGAACTGAATGCTGGGAAGAAGGGCAGAGTGAGAGAAACCATGGGTCTCCTGTCTGAGACATACACTGGTTAGAATCTTGCTAGTAAGCCACAGTCATGTGGTGGTACACATTAATGGAGATGGGTTAAACTAATATGTAAGAGTTAGCCAATAAGAAGTTAGAGCTAATGGGCCGGACAGCGTTTAAATGAATACAGTTTCTGTGTGACTATTTCGGGTGTAAGCTAGCCAGGCAGCTGGGAGGGAACAAAGGGCCACCCTCCTCATGCAACACAGCCCAGTCCATTTCTGTGGAATTGCTCCTCTGGTAATTCCTAAATAAAATTTTTATGCAGTTATACAGTTCATGGGTGTTTTATGCTTTAATAATAACCAAATAATAAATATGTGAGTGACTGTGTGTTGAATACCATATATGTAAATTTATATATGCATGCTATACGTGTGTGTGTGTGATGTGAGTATGTGTGTGTATGTGTCTCCCCTATTTGTTGGCTGGTAGATACCCTGTGTTTGAAATGAAGTGCTTAATATGTGTGCTGATGGGTAACTGTTCTACAAAACAATTTAAAATGTGCATTATAAAGTACTTATATAACACATTCAATATTGATCTTTTCATCAATAAAAGCTAAAAACCATTTCAATGTCTTTAATATGAAAAACAATTTATAAGTGCATGTACTTAATAACAGAATGTGTTTCAGCTATCTTTGTGAATTTCACCCTTTTGAAGAACCAGGCTTGCATGGTTGTTGGGACTGCACAGCATACATAATGCCAGCTGTTAAGCTGTATAGTTTTAGATCCCTGGTTGCTGGATTCATCCACTGCTGATGCAATAAGCCAAATCAGACCAAATTAATAAGTCCAGATAATAAACAGGGCAATGCAAAGTAGAGCACTTCCAGGTGGGCCCTCAGGAAGGCAGGGAACAGAACAGGAGGGCACACAGGGCAGAACTACATAGACCAGGTCTTAAATAGCCAGTAGGCATGGTCTTGAGCAGCCCTGGGAAGCAGCAAACTCTTGGCGGGCTTTCTGAGGGGGCAGGGTCTGGGGAGAGAGAGGTAGGGCTTCCCACCTAATGATCCCAGACTCTTTGGGTATATGGGTGCCAGGGGCTGAGGAGGAACTTCCCCCAGAGCATTCCAGACTCTGGGAATATGGATGCCAGTAAATGGAGTGGAGCTTCCACCAGAACACCAACATTGCAAGATATTCTGATTCTATAATTATAAATTATGGAATATTCAATATTTATTGCACACAGGAGCAAGCCACATATGACAGTTTTGTCTCTACAGGTGATCATTTATCACGATGTGGTAAATATCTATATACACTGTAACCAATCTACATGAATATTCCATTTTTTCTCTATTCATTTCCCCATCTGAAATTATCCATCTCTAAATAGCCATACCATATTTTCTTTATTTAATCAAGTTGATAGACAGACATGATTCTGCTTTATTCTGCCATTAAAAACATAACTGCTTTCCACACTGGCATAAAACTCCTTTGCACAAATATATTTTAATTTGTGGGAGTGTCCTAGAATGAAATTAATTACAAGTTGTTATTAATATTTATAATTATAGAATCAGAATATTATTTTGAGTGAGGTAACCCAGACACAGAAAGACAATTATAGAATCAGAATATCTTGCAATGTTGGTGTTCTGGTGGAAGCTCCACTCCATTTACTGGCATCCATATTCCCAGAGTCTGGAATGCTCTGGGGGAAGTTGTACTCACTCATAAGTGGTTATTAAACATAGAGCAAAGAAAGCCAGCCTACAAATCACATTCCCAGAGAACTTAGACAACAATGAGGACACTAAGAGAGACATACATATATCTAATCTACATGGGAAGTAGAAAAAGACAAGACCTCCTGAGTAAATTGGGAGCATGGGGATCTTGGAGGAAGGCTGAAGGGGAAGGGAGAGGCAGGGAGGGTAGCAGAGAAAAATTTAGAGCTCAATAAAAATCAATAAAAAAAAGAAAAAGGGGAAAAAGTGTGTTTATGGACAGTGCAGCATTTCTATTGTCTAGGCTGATTATATGAAGAAGCAATGCCTATGAGTGGTCAGCCGTTTAACTGTGAGTGATACTACTGTTCTGAATGTTTATCGGTCAGGTGAAGAAGCACCATCCCTCCGCAACCAGCCAATGCTGAGATTTCTTAGTAAGCGTGATAGATCTCAGGTGATTCTGGCTTTGAAAAAGGAAGTTTTCGGAACCGATGTAAATTAGCAGTGACACCATTCTGAATTTAACCGTATTTAACTCATGATAAACGTGTCATCTTAGTGAACTAATATTGATATAGAAAACAAATAAATGCAAAATGGAGACGCAAGGGTGGCTTACCTGGAACAATGGAAACAATTGCAGCAAATAGAGGCTGATGAAGGGACCTTGAATCAGTATCAGTCACACTGGGCAGACTCTAGGGGGCGCCTGGCTTCACTGCTTGGCTATCTTGTAGCACACATTCTAAAGCCCTGCAGTGAAAACATAATGGAAAATCAGAGAACAATGTCCTATCCACTGGGTAAAGCCGACACACTGATACGGAGAGGAAATGGGAAAGGCAGTCACTCCATTGATAAACACAGTTCACGCCGTCATTTACCTATTTTCCAGTCAGTGGATACATATTGAAATCTTGAGAAAAACAAACATGGATTCAGATGATAAAATATTGGAACCAGGCACTGGGGTACACACCTGGAATCTCAACTCATCTAGGAAGATTTGCTCTTTGTGGCCTGCCTGGGTTACCTAGTGCATACTAGCCCTGAGCCAGCCTGGGTTACAGAAGGCAAGACTGTCTCAAAACATGCAAACAACAAAAACAACTGTAATGTTGCAATGATCTACAGGTAAAAAAAAATAAAAATTTTTCTATTATTTAACTTACAAGCAGTTGTTATAGCTTTTGTAAACATTGGTAAATATCACACTAACAATCTACGATTTAAAGAAAAATAGCAGGTTAACTGAGCTGTTTTATTTTCTAATATTTTATGATTAATCAGCTAATTATAAACAATGAACTCTGCAATTACAGTAATGAAATATCTTTCAGGAGGGAATTCTGCTGGATGGTTGTCTTTTATAAATCATGTTTTGTTTTGTTTTTTCCTGACATAATTCAATCTTTCAGTTCATGTGAACTGGAGCATTTACTTTATTTACTGTTTTGCAACACTGGAATCAAACCCAAGGCTTTCAACTGTCTGTCATTGTAGCTTCAACCCCTAAACATTTATATTAGTTGAAGTTAATATCCATATTTCTGGATAAGGATAGAATCCTATTAATTTATTCAGTCGGGGACATAAGTGTGACTGGAGTGTATTAGTTATGTTTAGAAATAGCCACGTTTTAGTTAACATTCCTTATTGTTTCTCTCATCTCATTTGAAGGCTAGTTACTCACTTCCAGCTACTTTTCCACTTTCTCCCATGAGCTATAGCTAAATGCAATGCTCCTGGGGAAAGCAAAGATTATTTATGAAATAAATGCAGCTTCTTAAGCAGCAGGACATGTAGAGGTGCTGGCTATGGTTTGTAGAATAGCTATTCCCTCTGGAAATGCAGTAAAATCTGAACATTCAACTGAATGGAGAGCACCATTTTGGGTGTATATGTATGATTTATTCATATGTTCATTGTTGACCATAAGGAAGCCGGACGCTTTTTAAGTGAAGTATCATTCCATCAACACTCTACCATTTAAACACTGTAGTCTTCCAAGCAATCTTTCAGAAATAATACTCTCAAATTAGTTATAATATATAGTTTTTCTTTCTTGCACTTTGGAAATTAGTTCCTCCATAGAGAAAATGTTAGACAACTCTGCATGTACGGTTTCAATCCATCATGTCCTGGTAGCTCTCTAAGGCTGGCACAAGATGGAGGACTCCGTTTCTTAACAGGACTCCCTTTCTCTGTCTAACTTCCTTTGGAGAGTGTCTCTAGGCTCAGGTGGCTGACCTTATTTGGAAGATGACCCTGTGGAGAGCTTTCAGCAAGAACTTTATGACTTGGCACACGAGTTTCCCTCTTTCTTCCCCTGTGCTCAGATATTTGAATTGGTGGGTCATTAACGTTTGTCTGTCCTCCATTAGGTCCACGCATGCAAATTAGGTGTATTTCCTCCCTTGTTCAACTGTCCTCTTCTTCCCCTGACTCATATAAACTAACCCCTTTGCTTCAATAAAGGAGCTGTCTCTCTGAATCTAACTCCCTGAAGCTTATGTCCCTTCGAACACTGCTTGCTGCTTCTGCTCTCTTTGCCCTTGCAGATAGGTGACCAACAACCCCCAAGGAAAGGGAAACCCACAGAAAAAAAAATCAACTGATGTCTTAAATACCCAGTTAGCATGTGAGGGACCCTGAATTGATCTAAACACTGAGCACTGAGTATTGTCCAGCAGAACAACATAAAGAGCTAAAGAGGAATGTTATTCTTTTTCACCTGTGAAAAGTAATTTTACACACACACACACACACACACACACACACACACCAGTGGCATTTCTGAAGTCGCAAATCAGTATCTAGAATGTTCAATGATACCTGTGTTCTTGGTAGCATGCAATCCCAGTGTCTCAGCTCTAGGCACATCCAGTTCTCTCTTGGGATAGCATGGTGAGTTGCTCTCAACCTGCCATATAGCAGTATGTGGTTCTTAGGCAGCTGTGCGGACATTGGCTTCCCAGACCCCATACAGATTCCTAAAGTGCCCTCCCTCACAGCTCTTTTATTTTCTGTTTCATGTTCAAAAATCGCCCCCTCCCTCGTTGGCATCAGAGAGCTACAATCTCTTACAATTTCATTCCACTAGATTACTAGGTTCTGCCTGAACTCATTTCTATGAGATGGAGTCAACAAGAATCTACAATAAAATGTTGTGATTATCTTAGGGTCACCTTGTGACATTCCATTCATTCTGTGGCCTCTGTACTTCAGTCTCTGCAGTCCCAATCAGAAAATAGCTTTCCCAGGTTTATACTTATTTCTGAGAGGACACCTTACCTGATACTGTTACCCTACCACATTCAGGAAAATGAAACTCATGAGTAGTGTTTCACTGAAGTTACTCCTCCAGTGTCTAGACTTTAAACGAAAATGGGAAACTACTTTATTTACATAAATAAAGAACTTTTAGGCCTAATTATTGTGTGCAGTAAAGAATTAGCTTTTATTTCATTAGAATAAACACTTTGAGAAAATCAGAGTGAAAATGTAGAACCAATATTAATTAAATTTTTTTTTGTGTGTGGGCATAATTGAGGAGATGTAATGCTGTAGTATTACCTTAATCTACTTGAAAGAACATATACAAAATAATAATGTTTATTAACAATTGTTTTCATATTTTAGTCTTAAAATTGCTTCTCTATCTTCTACTTCTACATCCTTATTTATAGATTGTGTCAGAGTGGACATTACCTATTTATATTATTCTTGAACATTTATATGCTTTTTGAGTTGGAATGTACAAGGTGGGAGTTGTGGGCTCCTTCTGCACTAAAAACTGAGAGCAAAGGTCAGTGATCAGCCATTTATTGGAGGGCTTAAGTGAAAGCAGATCAACCAGACTTTACAACTCTTTGCATGAGATCATTTTACAATCATAGCTAAGGGTCCAGGGTTAATGGTTATGTATTTTCCTCTTCTTTTCCCAGTCAGAAAGCATTGACTTTAGTACTAAATAATGTATTCTTGTACCTTTTTTCATTCACAATTTGAGAGTTATACTTTTAAAAAAAGATTTCTACCACATTTATTTACTTTTCCTAAAACCATATTAATATACTATTCAAGTTGTACACATCTGATTCCACTGATTCTTTGGGGTTTACACTTATGTCCCAGTAGTAAAGCAATGACTTGAAAATTTACATCAGATGTTTATTGTTTTGACTTATGAATCATCAGTAACATGAAAGGTCACTCTTTGGGGTGTCAAAAATACTGACATTAATAGAATGCTGAATACTTAGAAGTTTATTGCACAAACCAGAATTTTAAGACATTAGTGTTAACTTAAAATCTAGGATGGATAAGAAGTAGGTACTGTTCAGGTGAAATTACAAAAATAGCTTCCACAATTTATAAATGGACATCATAAGACACAGAAGATTTCAATAACATAGACATTTTATCTGAATCATACTGAGATGTTCTTTGACTATACCAGTGAAATATTTATAAAGTTTGCCTACATCTCTTTTATGTAGCATTTTCAGACATCCCCTCCTCATCTCTTGTACAGAACATCTCATGCACTATGTTTTGATGACAAAATTCATCATGGCTTTACACTTTGGATCTGTTGTCAGAAAGTTCTAGAATCCTGTAGAAAGCAAAACTGAAATTTGACCACAGAAAAGAGTCAAAATGGCAATCAACATTTAATTTCCACATAAAATTTAAATGATAAAACATCAATACAAAGTTTTACTTAAAATAATATATTGAAGTTAGAAGAATTAAAGAACATCACTATCTTATACAAAGCTTTATATATGTTTTTATTGATTGAACAATCACATTAAATATTCATGGACCTGACATGCATTATATGGAAAACACAAGTCAGGAATGATAAGGAAGATGAGCAGATTGCAAAGATACTTATAAAAATGATAAATTATATATATATATATATATATATATATATATATTGTATTCAGAGCCCATGAATAGCAGCGATGATGCTAAACAAAGACATGTATAACATTTTTATATTATTAAGAGTATGGGCATTTTTCCAACATGTATTTGTGTGCCCATACACAACTGGTACCTTTAGAGGCCTGAAAAAGGCACTAGATCCACTAGAACTGGAACAAAAGATGGTTGTGAGGCCCCTATGTTGCTACTGGGAATCAAAGCTAGGTCTTATGGAGGAGCAGCCAGTGGTCTTAGCTACTGAGTGATCTGTCTACCACCTAAACAAAACATATCTAAAAGAAAAATAAATAACTAGTGATGGATCATGAAGGAGATGCATAAATGTCTTCCTAACATGGGAAAATGGTAGATAATGAGGGAGGCAAAAAGTGTTGAATATAACAGAATCCATAAATCATAATATACATGTGTGAAGCTTCAAAGGAACAAATGTGCTCAACAAAAGGAAACAATAAATAAATAACAGAAGTAAATGCCTGTAGAGTGGTTTTGAAAAGATCACATTGATGATAGTTTAACTTCTTAACATTAGACAGTTTGAAAATGAAGAGTATATTGGGGTCAGTCTCTGTTCAGACGGTGTCACCAAAAGACAGGGGATGCAAGTAGTACCAACACCTCCCGTGTCTGTTTGAGCAGATCTGAGCCTCTAGAAAACTAGATGATAGTGAAGTCCCAGCTAACTGGAGACCCTCTAGTTTGGTGCCAAAGCCCAGGGCTTTGTCTGCTTCCTGCCCTTTGCCTGCAGTCACATAGTCTGGACATTCTGACCCCTGGAACAATCTCACATAGCACGGGTTGTGTCATTTGGACTCACTGGCCAGTAACTTGATGTGACCTTAGCTGATTGGATAATGTATGCATATGTGCCAGTGAACATACACATTAAACCAGATCAGCTCCTCTCTGCTGGTCTCTGGAGTCTGCTTCCCAGGAAACTCAGTCTTCCTCACGTCTCCCCTACTGAGCAGCCAGTGAGAGGGAGGAAAACTCCACAAGTGTAGAATAAATTCTGGAGAGAAGTGTTGTTTCATTGCTTGAAAGTTTAGAATGCTAGGGTTTGCAGTAAACTTGTTTGACAAAGAATATTTAATATTGCTACCGATAGATTTGCTTTCCCTATGACAGTGTTTGTGAAGTCTTCTTTGGAAGTGTACCTCTTACCAAGGGAAACTTGTGTCGTTGTAGAGTGTGAAGAAAGCTATGACACCCGATGACTGTTGCTGACGAGGATGTGGTTCAGTTAGTAGACTACTTGCCTGGCATGCAGGAAGCCCTCGGTTCAAGACCAACCCTTGTCTTAGCCAGGCATGGAGGCACTCTCATTTCTGTACGTACGTAGTGGAGGCAGAAAGAGAAGTTCCAAGCCACATTCTGCTGCATACTGGGTTTGAAGTCAGCCTAGACTGCGTGAGACCGTGATGCAACCATAACAACAAAATCCAAGGAAGAGGAGAGAGATTGGAAATTTAAATGTTGCTTACAGAAAGATTAGAATTACTGTGGCATTTCTTTCAAAATGTAATAGAGTTAAAACTTTTAAATACAGGAGAAAACCATATTTAAAATTTAAATAAGCATCAAAATCAATTGTTTGGCAAAGAGATTTGACCAAAGAAGACATAATGAAACAGAGGCCTGGAAATAACAGTAGCATCAACATGTGCCCTTATTTGTGAAGTGGCTTTTCTGAGTTGGACCAATGAGGAACAACTCTGTTGAGGGAATTCTGCAGTCCAAAACCCTGTTCCTCTGCAATTACTGTAATGGGATTTGTGTAATTCCAAGATTTCATGTGGCTATACACATTGACTTTGTTAATGTTAGCCAAGCACCGTGCGGGATCAGGCTTTTGCCAAGCCTTGTGCCTGCCTCCTGATCTCAAGCGGGATGAGTGTTGGCTTCACTAAACGTTCTTCTTGCAACCTGTGCCATTCATTTGTGTCTACTGTAACGAACATAATACATGAAAAGATCATGGTTGGTTCTGAGTTACATGGAGTATCCTTTCCTTCCCTGTATTTTGAGAGGAATATTCTCCTTTAACCCAAATCAGCAAAATTAAAACAGCCACAAACTGTTTGCAAAATAGTTATTTTATCATTATTTACCTGTGAGGTTGTTGTAGCATTTGAATAACATTTAATATTTGTTACTATATGTATACACATTTCTTCCCATACAGAGAAGCCTGGTAGAGTGCCTGTGTTAAATTTAGACACATGAAGCAGACTTGATAACATAGAAAGATATGACACAAAACTGGAAAACAGCAAGGGCATATTTTTCTATGAATGAGAATGATTTTAATATATAAACATATCTCTCTATTTTTAATGAGTATGCATGTATGTTTTCTTGTGTATTGGTTTAGTATTGACCAAAGAGTCAAAATCAAGAATCTCAAATTACATATACAATTTCCATATTAGTTACTGAAATTTTTTCTGTATGATTAATTAAATCTTAGTTTTAATTAACAAGGATAATCTAGCTCCTTTTTTGAGAATGTCTCCAGGAGTAGTAGTTTCCATATAAGAAAGCCTTTAATTGTACTGAAAGACTAAAATAAAAACTAGTTCTGTTGTTTAGTTTTTGGTTATATCTGCAGTAGATTATAAATTATGCTTGTGGTGCTTGTGCCATCTTCTATGGAATGATCAAGAAGAGTCACTATATTTTCTAATCTTCCAATCTAAGCTCTGTAGAGCATTGGACATCTCAGCCTTCTTCGCCAATCCTCAAAAGTAATGTAAGAGCATTAGTAGCTCGGTCACTTTAACTCTGGATTCAATATTAATTCTTCTCATGTGCTGTGGATAAAACTTTAAAGCCTAGTTACTGTTCTGAGTCCGGCAGTTGTTGGATCTAGTGTGGGGTCCTGGCCCAGATTCAATGCACTCTCAGGAGGATTTGAAACACACCGTTGAGTTAGATGTGTAAGGACGGAGATTGCCTTATAATTAAAGCACGGGGAGTTACCTGCTGTCTTAGCCTGTTCCGTTTAACTTTCCCTATCTCAACCTAAGATTGGTACCTGCTAAAAGAATGAGAAACCAGGAAATCCAGCAGAAATGTTTCGGTGAAAGAAACAAGTACAATTGTGAACATATGAAAGAGGACGAATAACCAAAAAAATTGAACTTCCTCTGCAGCAAGATTAATGAGATGATAGCCAAAAGGTGTGAGCCCTGACTGGAAAGTGAACCTGAATGGTGTAAGGTTCTGTTGAAGGATACAGGATTCTCAGGCTTAGTGTGGATTGCTTGGGTTTTATTTTGGTTTTGGGGTGGATTGCACCACAGTACATATACGTACATTTGAATTTGAAGTCTAGATCTCTCAAAAACTATGTTCACACCTCCAGGGAGAGTGGATGGTCTGTGACACCATTGCTGACTTGAAGAAGCAGCTAACATGAAGCTGAAATGTGAGCATATACACAAAGCAGGAGATTCTTCCTCTTGAATGATGTGATGGATGCTAGCAAGTGAGTGCTGGCACAAAACCAAGATGGGAAGAAACATAAAGCTTTATATTCCTCCATGTACATTGAACATAAAAAAAAGATTAACAGCCAGAATGGAAATAGTACTACACATCAACAGTAATAGGAGGGACATCCAATATAAATATGGTCCCTAAGATTAATGCCTACAATGAGAATGATATACAAGTTTATTTTTGTGAGGGAAATTTGTGCCTGGCTCCATTGTGTGTGAAGAAAATTCTCCATTTTTACAGGAGGATAATGTGTTATCCCTATCGTGCTGACTCACCATCTTCTAGGGGGAATGTAAATTATTACTCCTCCTGGAAAAGTAAGTTCAAATTATCTCACCCAGCATACTTACATGCCGGAAGAAAATTCATCCTAAATTCACTGAATAGTTTCTAAGGGCATAATCAGTATAACACACAGAATGATCATTAAGGAATACTTTAACAGTAAAAAACTCTAAGAATTTCACAATGTAGCAGTGTAGATGAATCAATTACTCTTTATGACCCAGATAATAAAAAATTGAAAATAACAAACAAGTTAGAATATATGATAAATATTTATTTTTATAAACAGAACCAGAACATGCTTAATATTATATACTTAATGTTAAACTTTTTAGGAATGCAAATCTATAACACAACCATAAAACCTTTGTAATGTAACTATATTCATCACCTGTTCATTATTTTTTGGTCTGACATATGAAAACCAGGGTAGTTATTATCATTCTCATGCAAAAAACTGAACCATATGAATAGCACAAGCAAGACAGAGGTGACCAAAGTCAAACAGTGATACATTCATAAGACTGCTCAGAAAAAAAAGAGAAGAGCAAGACTTACACAGTCACAATACATCTCTATGGAAACTGTACAAATCAGAAGTTAAGGGAATAAAGTATTGAAAGAGGTAAAAACTTGACAACCTAAAACAGCACACACATTAAAACGATTCTATAAATATCCAGAAGAAATACTGTCGTGGATGTATGAATTGAGGACTCTCCTTTACAATGGATGAACTTTGAAAGAAATGGTGTAAATAAAAAGTATTTTTCAACAAGAAGAAAGAAAAGCTAAGGGAGAAACGTGTGGATCCATGTAAAGAAAGAGGAAGAGAGAAAGAGACAAAGAGCAAGAGGAAGAATGAGAGAGAAAGCAAGCAGGCTCAAAAGGGTGAAACACCAGCAAATAGTTAAATTCTCTTATTCCTAATTGATCTAACAAATCAGAGTAGGGTCAAAATAATAATCGCTACTATGTTCTAATTGAATGTGGCTTATGGATTACTTAAATAAAAGGCATAAGTGTCATGAATGACAGATCACTGAAGTCACCATCATTAAGCATAAATAAAGGAGTTGAGGACACATTCTTACAAGGTGTAAGAATGCATTAACCATGAAATAGTATAAAGTGATTGGAATGAAACTAAGACCATTTATTGATTAATATACATTGAAGATGCACAGGTTACCAGTAAATAACAAAGTGTTGTATGGTAATAGGAAGTGAAATTAAAATCATACCTAATGGTTGATTAATTTTCAATTATACTAGAAACACTGAAAATTTAACAATAAGTAGAAATCCCAAAATCCTAAAGGTAGGTAACCAATGTTAGCGATTTTAAAAAACCTCTGTTAAAATTTCCCCAAAGGCTACCCCAGTGTCTATTTGAACCAACAGTACAGAAAGGTTTTCCTTCCTGTCATCTCCACTGGTATTTGTTGTCACTGGTCTTCTTGATGTTATCAAACATTTGAATATTTATCTACAGAAGTACTAATTTTATGACGAAGTCCATTCATCAGTGTAGCAAAATACATGGCTCCAGGCAGTCAATCTATAAACAACAGAAATTTATTCTCCATAATTCTGGAGGGTAGCAAATCCAATAACAAGTTTTATGTTTGGTGAGAGTCCCACTCTGAGTCCACACCACACTTCTGAGAGGTGTGAATGTTACCTACACCTGACAGAAGAAATAAGTGTGTGGATCCCTCAGCCTCTTTATAAAGGTAGTAATCCATCCATTCTTTGCCTAATTACCCCCGAAAGTCCAAACTCACCTCTTAATATCATTGCCCTTAGGTTTAAGATAGAATAGTAGTTGGGGATAAAAACACACATGCAAACTGGAGCATCAATGTGCAAAATTAAATGTGTTGGTTGCTTCTGAGTGTTTGGGTTGCACCAGCTGGTCATCTTTCCACTTGACACTATCTTTGCCAAAATATGTCATAAAAGTCTCTAGTTTAGATTCTCTCCATTATTCGGCAGCAAATTTATTTAAAATGACTTAATCTTTCCAAATATCTGTGTTGTGCTTTTTAATAACAGGGATGTAATGGATAAATGCAATACTAGACATTTTATTTCATTTAAAAAGATCAGTACAAATAGTACACATGTATGCAAAGTGGGAACCCTACATATTAACTATAAAGTTCTGTCAAGGGGGGTGGGTCTGAAAGTGTTCTGTCCATCAGCACAGACTTCAAATACCTTAGTTATTCTAAAGAGTCATCTGTATGCAGGGGCTTTGATAACTTATTAAATAAATAAAACATTTTACATTTACAGTTAAGCCTGCATATTTTCTTATGGGGCACCTTTCCATTAGGAATTCTATAAAACACACCAATTGAATTTTCTGTGCCTTAGGGCTTGAAGCTACCAATCTCTTTTACTTGGAATATATAACAATTCTTGGGAACTTTACTCCTCCTAAGAATAGAATTTTAAATTGGAATATAAATACGTATTTTTTAGAATTTGCCACTCAAAGAAAATCATGATAATGTATTTTTTGAGATTTTATCTTTGCCAGAAACAGGTGCAGTATTAGCTGAAATTATCAAAAGTAGAATTATCCAGTCTTAACTAATTAACTTATTCTACAAATACCTATCAAGTGCCCTTTCTTTACCATGTAGCTAGAGCCTCAGTTATTTATTTGTAATTCTTCTAACAAACACTGTCACGTGTGTTTTATAGCCAATGATCAAAGAATCAGAGAATTGAAATAAATGCTCAAATGACACCATAATGTCCCAATTTAGTCACACGTTAACAAGCATCTCTTTAATGCTTAATTCTTTGGTCTATGATCATGCAAGGTGGTTTTAAATAAAATTATGCTTGAGTATTTAAACATATTTTGTTCAGATGCTTTTCTCTTAAATTATTGAGTTTAATAACAATGAAAGCATTTTTGTTACCCTGAAGGACACTCTCATAGGCTAATTGTATTTTTTTTAACCTTCTTTCCTTTTGAAGTAAAATATTGCTAGCAAACTGGCTAAATTGTCTTTATATCACCATATGCATTTTGTAACTCTGGATTCATACGATTATATTAAAGCAGTTCTCTTACAGTGCAAATGCCACACTATGTTTTAAGAGAATTGGGGGACAATTAAAGAACATGGTTAATCTGGGAATAATTGGGCATATATGTTAGAGAACGATACACTTGCATATTTCTTTGAACTAGTGGGGGTCTCACAGGACGATGCTTCTCCTGTTAGGAGCCAGAGCTGCCATCTTTTGTTTGAAGAGCGTTTTGTGCTGCCACAAGTGTTCTTATGTCCTTTCTGGCCAACAAGAACAGTACTTATTCTCTGTGCTTGCCCAGACTAACTGAGAAGAATGTGGACTTTTCAAGGGAAGAGAGGTTATAGTAAAACAAAGAAATAGTCACTTGAGTTGTGCTTGTCTCTGATGGCTGTTAGTATAGCAGGGAGACCACAGCAAGTGAGCTTAGGGATCTTTGATATGACCCAACCGTTCTGAGATACCAAAAATCATTATCTTGGTAAGAAGTTAGTGCTTTCACCCTGCTGCTCTGATGCCTCTATACTTCTTAGAGAATGTGATGATGTGTCTTAATGGATCAAATTGCTAGAGAATCAGGGAGTGAAAGGTAGATTGTAATGTGAGGAAATCTACAAGGTGACTGACTGTGTTCACCATGGGTAAATCTAGAAGGCATTGTAATGAGGAATGAACTGAGGAGAAGGCACATTGCCTTTGGATCTCTCACTATTGGTTCCTGTTTTTAGATCACGGTTAACAGGTGGCCATGCTGTTGGGCTTGATCATCTTAGGAATCAGGGTATCACACTTAAATCTCAGAAGCCAGATAAGCGAAGTATTTGCAAGGAGAAATTTTTTTAAAAGGTAATTAAAACAGCTGATAGTCAGAGAGAGATGGTGGCAATTAAGGAAATCCATTGTTTAAGTGCATAGGGACTTGGTTAATGTACATAGACAAATTAACAAGGATAATCTGGAGGATGAGAAAAGCTGGACCAATGCAAAGCTGCTCTCCATGACTAGGGCCATGATTTTGGACACTGATGATTCCAATGGCTGCATGTGCCCTAAGTTTGGTGGCCAGAATGGTGGCACTGAGATGGCTTCTCATTTAACAGGGAAGGCAATGAAGTCCTGAGCTCTGTGCTACAAAGTTCATGATCTCTGGTAGACACAGATTGGCTTTAGTTAGAATGGACTAGAATCCACAACAGTGAGCTGTTATAGAAAGGGGAGGAGTCTGCTTCCTGGCTCCTGATTTTTTTCACACGTTTGATGTCTCTGTCCTCAGTGACTCCTTGCCATTTTGTCCATCCCTTCAAAGGTATAGCAAAGCCGCATAGATGCTACTGCCATTATCCTGCAGAACTTTGAGTCAAACAAATAGAAAAGAAAAATCAAGAAAGCTTCCAGAGCAGTGCTCAGACAGAGAGATCTTCCTTCTTGATTGGAAGAGGTGAAGTAACCTAACAAAATCATTCTGTGTAATCACCATCTCTTCAATGTCTGAGACATGGTAATAGAAAGGACCATCACAATGTAGACCCCAAGAGTCTGAGCTGAGGCTGTGAAATCTGCAGGAAGCACAGAATTCTGAAAGCAGTTCCTCTATGTATCAATTCTCAGAATAGTGCATAGGGAGTTCTGAGGTTTCCTGTCTGTGTGTTTGTGCTGCATGGCACTGGCGCATTCTGAGCCCTGTGTTTCCAGTGCAATTGTTTTGCACACATGCTTCTCCTCCGTTTTAGTTCCTACTGCTGTCGTCGATCTAATTACTCAAGGCCTCCAATTGAGTGAACTAAAGTCTTCATTCCTCTAAATACCCACATCTAACACATCCACAGATCCACAGAGTTTCGCCTTCCTCCCAAGTCATTCTCCACATAACGGCCAGAGCAAACCATCTTAAAATATAAGTGACATCTTACTGTTCCTTAGCCTGAAATGGCACACACAGCAGTTATTGCACTTACATGAAAATTTCTCCTCCAGGCTCTCCTGTTCATGCATGGCCTGTCAGCTTCTTTATCCTTAACTAGCAACACTCTCAGGGCACTGGACATGGATAACCATTCCCAGCCCAGAGAACGAAAACGTTGCTGTCGTTATCACTCACCAGCAACTCCCTTGCAGAGATTTTTCCCTTGCTGTGTTATTTGCAAAAGTACTATTAACCATTCTATATCTCCATCTCTTGTTGATCTCACCTAGCATGCTGAGTCAGGACAGTGCTTATATTCATTTATAGTCCAGTTATCGGCACACTGCACAGGGCATCATGTGTGAGCCTAGGGGCTCTTGGTGTTTCACCTGCGGTGTCTCAGTACTTAATACAGCTTCCAGGACAGACCAAACAGGCGTTTAATGAATAATTTCAGATAGATGAATTAGTTACCCTAAACCAAGACCTAGAGATAGTTGTTTTCAATTCTGTATGCAATGTAGCCATGCATACAGGACGATGATTACTTAATTGGCTTATCATCCTGCCAGAATAGCAGGACATTGCAGAAAGCTGGCACCCTTCCAGACACTTTTACCCTAAGGGAAAATTTTTTTCCTTCCTCTATCTAACTAAATCCAAGCTGAGATAACTGTAAAGTTCATCATGGAATTTAAAATGTGAAATTTGAGAAAGTGTAAAATAGAGATTGAAATTAGTATTTGCCAATTTTTTCTCTCATGTAGTATCTTACCCAATGTTCTATTGCTGTGAAAAGACACCAGAACCAAGTCAACTCATAAAAGAAAGCATTTAATTGGGGGCTTACTTACAGTTTCAGAGGCCGAGTCAATTATCATCATGGTGGGAAGCACGACAGCTCACAGAGAGCTGGAGAAATAACTGAGAACCACATTCTGTTTCATAGACCAAATAGGGAAAAAAAAGATTGGGCCTGGCATAGGCTTTCAAAACCTCAAAGCCTACTTTGTGACACGCTTCCTCCAATAAGGTCACACCTACTACACTGAGGTCACACCTACTACACTGAGGTCACACCCCCTACTCTTTCTCAAATAGTGCCATTCTGTGATTACTCAGCAATCAAATACATGAACCTATAGGGGCCATTCTTATTGAAACTGTCACATGCAGAAAACAAAGATGAAAAATAATGCAAAAATGAACTAGCTCTTTGATATCTCTTCCAGTTTTGCCAACTTTACTCAAACTAGATCTATCTGGAAGAGAGACTCTCAGCTGAGTAATTGCCTCCATCAGGTTGATGTGGGAGTAGCCAGCTCCCCTGAGCTGGTGGTCCTAGGTTGTATAAGAAAACAGGCTTAGGGAGCCATGGGAACAAGCCAGTAAGCAGCACTCCTCCATGGCCTCTGCATCAGCTTCTGCCTAAAGGTTCTGGCCTTGAGTTCCTGCCCTGACTTAGTTCAGTTTATGACCTATAAGACAAATAAACCCTTTCCTCCCCAAAGTGCTTTTAATAGTGTGTTTATCAGAGCAACAGAAAACACACTAAGACAAGTTCCAAAAGCCATCTTGGTCCCACTTCCTCCTTTCCCATCTATGAATTTGTGTTCTTTTGGTGTATGAAAATTCAACCATCCTCCTTGACTCTGTAAAAACCCGTCTCTCCCTACTTCACTTAGATTAGAACCTCTGGCAACGTTAATTGAGAAAAATGTCAACTAATGAAATAATTTAGATTATTTAGGAGCAAGGCAGGAGATATCGAAGACTAATTGCATGATTCTTGAATGCCTGAAAAATTACTTTTTCTTTACATATTTCAGTAAATGTGTGTAAAAACCACCTTTCTGCACAGAGATCCAGTGGTCAAGTCTCCCGTTGTGTTCTTAATGTAAGTACCAGATGATAAAACTTCTCAGTTGTATTTAATTAGACTTTCACAATCAAAATTTCAAAGGCATTTTAATTTTCAGCAATTACTCTGCTTGTTGCTACTGTTGAATTTTATTGATGATTTTAATATAACATTCAGTTTCTTATTGAATGGAATTTTGATGTCTTGTTAATTAAAAGAGCTGTTTTTTAAAGGAGCATACAGATGCAGATGCAATATAAATATGTTTGAGTATTGGATTGTTAGAAGATAGCAACATATATTTTTAATATCTCTAGTGCGGTGTTCATTAAGATTATTGCCAGCAGGCTCCCATGCTTCATGTCAAATGACAATGTAGTACATAGCAATTTTACAGTGTTCTTTACAGTCCTATCATTTCTATTTTACAGCAAATCTAAAGGAAGACAACAATATGGCCAGCAAGCTGCAGTTTCACTAAGCTTTTCACAGTGAACACTTAGCTGCAATAATAATTCATTTTATATGATCTTAGTGTATACTAGGAAGGCTATTTCCCAGAATGGCAATTTTGTTGTTATATAAAATAAAATTATGCTTTGGTTTAAATGGCAATGCAATAAGAAATAGAGGCCAGAATCTGATATGTAATCTGCCATATTGTCTGCGCATATGTCTTAAGGGAAGCCAGTTATAATATTATACATTTACAAGGCAGTAACCAAAGTGCTTAGTGACAAAAATTAAGACATGACATTTCTTCGTTTATAAAAATCTTGATGGTATTTCAGGATGTACAATATTTAATAAGCATAATGCTAAAGAGTGATGTCTATCATATTTGATATCTACTTGCTCTGTTATCAATCATCATTAACAATTGATAATTAATCCATTAGTCATTAGTAATGGGAAGGAATTACTTTATTCTTTGTGACAAAGAAGGTCAAAATGTTTTAGGACAATATACTTTCCCAACTCTAGATGATAGAATGAAAATTGACAAATGAACCCAGAATTAATTATTCATTTTTGGTAAGTTTATTTAAATGTAATCAACATAATTCTAACAGTTTTCAACAGTTCAAAATATGAATGGCGCTTACTGTTGTCACACTTTTTATTCCTTTCAAATGGGAGGATGAGTTAAACAATGTCTAATATGTAATTCTCACATATATACATGTATGAGAGAATGTGTGTGTATGTGTATAGATGCATGTACTTTCAAGCATAAAGTAAGTGAATTTACCAACATGTCGTGGATTTGAAATCTTAATAATTTAGAAGACACAGATATTTATTGTTAGCAGAAAATTAGAGGAAGGAGGTGTGTGCCGGCTTGTCTTAGTCAACTTGACACAAGCTAGTGTTATCTGAAAGGAGAGAAAGTCATTCAAGAAAATGTCTCTATAAGATCCAGCTGTAGGGCAATTTTTAAGTTAGTGTTTGGTAGGGAAGGGCCCAGTCCATGGCGAGTGGTGCCATCCCTAGGCTGATGGTCCTGAGTTCTATAAGGAAGCTGGGTGAGCAAGCCATGAGGAATAAACTAGCAAGCAGCACCCTCCGTGATCTCTGCCTCAGCCTCTGCCTCCAGGTTCCTGCCCTGCTTTAGTTCCTGTCTTGACTTCCTTCAGTGATGAACAGTGATGTGGAACTGTTATCCCAATAAACCCTTTACTCTCCACATTGCTTTGGCCATGGTGTTTTAGTGTAGGAATAGAAACTTTAACTAAGACAGAAGTTTTTTCCCCATCCTTCCACCCCAGTTCTTTCACTGCAAGTCAAAGCACCATTTTTCAGGAAGGTTCTAGGAAGTCACTGAAAATCTTTTTCAGGCCTTACCATGTGGAAAATTCTAATCATTTCCTCACAAATAACTTTTGTCTTTGCTCTATTTCTGCATTTTCAGTAAAATTCAGTATGCTGTTGACAAAACAACTTAAGACGGAAACTGGATGTGTCTTTATCCATTTGTACCCCCGTATCATATGCCTATTTAAATGTGTAGAGTGTCCCGCGATTTGTTCCTCTAACGTAAGAAGGTTGGAGGCCAACACAAGGGCTTGCCTTTATGTTTTTCTTTACTTTTTCAACAAAATGTCTAAGCTCAAAATGACCTTAAAAGATGTAATGATAAGATAAAATGAAGGTCATATGTTGAAAACACATGAAAGGAAGTAATGAAGATTGGTAGCTCTGGCTGGCTGGGAGGAGGAAGTCAGATCATCTGTTGTAAAGGCCTAATATGGTGGTGACAGCCTGAGGTTCTCATCATACTGTGAGGTGCTGATGGGGTCAAACAGACATTCCTGCATGGCAGAGCTGATCATGTGGTCTCAGGTTATCTGTAAAGTGCTTGTTCTCCAAGCTTGATGGAGTTAGAAGGTTGCATTCAGATTACAAAGGAGCAGTAGGTCAACAATGACACAAAAGGCTGAAAAATGACATTGAACTACAGCTACCACCATTGTTGGCTGATGTCTCTGGACTTGGTTCAATGTCCAACACATACACACACACACACACACACACACACACACACACACACTGTATACACATACAACAGTCTCTTTATCCATCCATCTGTAAGTGGGCAGCTAAGTTGCTCCCTTTCTTCGGTACAGTTTGTAGTATTTAGTAATTATATGAGTTTTTTTGTGAATTGCACATGTACTCTGCCTCTTTTTAAACATTTACTACAGAACAATTCACGTTTACTGCACCTCCTTATTGCATCATTTTTCTTAAGCTTTGTTGGGTCTTACGTGGTCATTATAGCCTAGAAACAAGCATTTAGCATATGCTGTATGCTAAATGCATATGCGGGGCTGTCTAATCGCAAAGATACACACACATGCGCATGCACACACACACAGAGTTTTCATGTAGTCTAGAGCATTATACATCATTTACTTCTATAAGCACACATGATCTTTGTCAAAATACCATCATACAGAGATACTTGGCTTAATTTATCTGCTCACACTTAAACTTACCTGAATGTTTTCATGTTGTTATAAATAAGAATTTACACTTTCTGGAAAACTTAGAGCAAAGCTTTCTGCATACACAATAAGAATATCAGATTTGTACTCATAGCTAGTTTTTCCCTTAGGAAAATATGAAATAAGGGAATGATTATGATTTTGCCCTGGTGGGTGAATTCTGCCAATAGTATCAGGCAAACTTCCATGAAGATATTGAGTTGATACTTGGAAAGAAAGAGTACTTGACAAAAAGACAAATCTAACCTGTTTCACCATCCCCTAAAGAGAACCCAGAGTTCACTCTTTCAGGGATGCTGAAAATACATTCTATGTCATGAACAGAGCTGTGGACAGATATAGAGATTCCCCTCTCATGGTTTGCATCCTGGAGTGACCACTCTGATGTAGTGACTATTCCTAGTGATCTGTTTGACATTCTTAAACCTATCCAGGCTGTCAGGATGTTCATCCCTATTCTTCTAAAATTAGCTTTCCTAAACATTCCTCAAGTAAGGAATTTCTCCACAATATATTCTCAATGTGACCTCAGGAATTGACCTATGATGATCAAATATTCTTAAAAAGACTCCTCAAGCCTGGATTTACTAAATTATAAAAGGATTAAAGTCAGTCAAACAAGATCACTTCATGCAATGCTGGCATAAGTTGTAGTTAGCAAAATTCAAAATTTGAAATTGAATATGTGCATTTGAAAACATTTTTGTATATATTATATAATGTGTTTTTTACCTAATAATTTGAGATATTATTACCTAATTGAGATATATTACCTAATATTGAGGAGTGTATTACCTAATAATTAGAGATATTTCATCACCTGATGATGAAAATAATTAAATCTTTTTACGAATAATATCCCTTTGCTTTGAATTTAACCTGTGATATTCCACAGAAGGCCTCTCTGTCCCTACATTATTTTTAGGTGACATTTTAGTGAGAAAACACAGCTTACCTGTAGCTTTGCTGTATCTAAAGATGTGTATTTAATATTAATACCATGTTTTTAATAAAAACACTATATTTTTCCTCTTTTTTCAAATTTGGCAGAAGAATAATATTCATTATTCTTCTCCCAACAGCTTTAGCTCTTTATAAATTCCAAATGCTTCCATGGGTGAAGCCCCCATTGTCCAGGAAACAATGCTGTTCAAAGGACATAATTTTGATGTAAAGATCAATGCAGTGATTCAAAAGGAAACAAACACATTTCAACATGTTAATTGGATTATTTGAATTTTGTTTAAAATTTATGGGTAAGCTGCATATCTTCTATTTACCGATTCATCAAGTTCAAACATCTAATTTTGAAGATTTTCTAAATACTATGCTTTCTTTTCAACTTATAAGTTCTTAATATTCTAACAAGGAAAATAATCATCAACTTAAAAAAGGCTTCATAGAAAACACACATCTTAGTCTTGATGGGTGATAAATTTAATGTGAGGTTTTTTTTATTTAAGAAAAAAAATAATATGTGAATACTGGAAGTAATTGGGCTTCAGCATGATTGAAGAGCCCAAGGATTGTCATGACTCAAGTAAAGCAAACTTCATTTCCAGAGGCCTGATCAGTCTGAGAGTCATACCCACAGATGACTTTTCCAAGATCACTTGTAGATAAAAATCTCAGAGAGAAGTAAGGAAGATAGAAACACTCATGTGTAGGAAAGGTGAACGATGCTTTAGCTCTTGTGCTGGAAAAAAGAAAGCCCACAGATAGAACTGGGGCACACAGAGGAAGGGCAAGAGTGATCACAGATGCTGAAGCAAATGTCTGACTACCCTGGCGATCAAAGATACTAAATGGTGGCCAGTACCTGATGTGGGAGTCCCCTCTGTGTGCAGTGATTACCATTAATGACTAAAGAAACTGCTTTAGACCTATAGCAAGGAAGAACTTAGGTAGCCAGGAAAAGCTAGGCTGAATGCCGGGAGGAAGAAAGGTAGAGTCAAGAGATGCTATGGAACCGCTGCCAGAGTCAAACATGCCGAAACTATGCTGGTAAGCCGCTGCCATGGGGTGATACACAGATTAATAGAAATGGGTTAAATTAATATAAGAGTTAGCCAATAAGAAGCTAGAGCTATTGGGCCAAGCAGTGTTTTAATTAATACAGTTTCTGTGTGATTATTTCAGGTGTAAGCTAGCCAGGCGGGAACCAACAAGCTGCCCCTCCTCCAACAACTACCCACATAAAGTTGTTGAAACATAAAACAAAATCCAATGAAAGCACAAAACTGCAAATCCTTCCTCATGGTGCAGCATCAGTAACCATTTTTGATCATAACACTTGTTTTCCTTGTAGAGAGGTCTGTGGGGCTGGACTGACCACAGAACAACTCCACATTGAGGTCATTATGAATTAATAATTTATCAATGGCAAAGAAAGCAGGCTATTAGAGAACATTTCAAATTCAATGTTTGACCATGATGATAAGATAAATACAAAATATAAAATATGCAACTTACCCAATTTTAAAAGAAACTGAAAATAACCCAATTAAATAAAATTTATTAAAGTCTAAAATTACAACATATCTAAAAGAACCCACCAGGCATATTTTCCAATGCTTTAATTTGTAAAGCACATGGTCGCATGACTGTAGTTATCATATTGTGAGTGGAGAAGATGACTGAGTGTATTGCAGACTGTATCCAAAATAGAGAGAGCTCTCCAGTCTCAGGCCCCTGGCTGCAACATCAACTTTCTGGGTCTCCAGACTGCTGACTGTGGGTATCAGGCCTTCTTTATAATTCCATTACTCAATTGCCTATGTCTATCTGTCCCTTTAATGACCATTGATTCTGTTTCTCTGCAGACTATTCCCCAACAAAATTAGTACAATGGAACTCTAAATTATCATAATGAAAGAAGTACATAAAATGCTTTTACATGTAGTAACACAATAACATTTCTGTCAACTATATTTTGGAAAATAAAGATGTAGCTTATTTTTCTCTATTACCATATTAATAGAGATTTGGTAGACTCAATGCCATTTTTTCCACTCTAAATATTTTATTCCAAATCTGAACATAAATTTTCAAAAGTATCTGCCTATTATAAATATTTTAAACTGCTTTTAATTTTCTTCTAAAAGTTATATGCCTATGATTTTATATGTGGCTTTTTATATAATGCTATTAAGATGCCTATATTATTGTTTCAGCAAATGTTCAATATCAAATTTATTCTTATTATAATGCACAACGTGGTAAATCCATATCTTAAAAAGCTTTCCAAACTTAATAGCTTCCACAAATAAAAGCAAAAGTTAAATTTTAAGATTAAATGTGTGTTATCTATTTATTTTATGACAGTTCTATTGACAGAGTGATTTATCAAACTTTCACATTTCTTCTTTTAGTGTATGTTCCTCGATTTGACCTCCTAAATTTTAGAATTTTGTTTTAAATCTGAGCTAAACTACTAGTTAATATTTAGTAACTGTCTATTGTGGTTCTGCAACAGTTTATTATAAAGAATGGATAAGAACAGTATATAAGCATTACCTCGATGGCATCAGAAGCCTGGCATTGCCTCCTGGGCCCAGCAGGGCTGTCATCCTTCAGAAAGCCCTCTGGGAAAATCCACATCTTTCTGTTGTCAACCCATGCCTGTATCCCTTGCTCTGTGGCTCTCACCATCATCTTTGGAGCAGAAAGAGTTTCTTCTGCCTTGACTCTTGATGTGTCTCTTCCTTTCCATTAGAAAAAACAGACTTCACTCTGGTCAACTATGCCTCACACCTCAGGGCATCTGAAGCTCCTAAGATTCCTAGTGGTTCTTCCACGGAACATGAAATAGCAAAGTCCTCCTTTTCCTATTTATCCACCCCCGCCCCATGTCCAGTCACACATATTCTGTACTCATGAAACTAGAGGTCCATTTATCAGTCATATGGAGTGTCTCAGAATGACTCGGTCCCTGTCCCCAGCATGCAGAACGCTCTGTCCCCATGCTCCACAACATTACTCTCCACTGCATCTAGGTGGTACTTGCTTCCATTCCTCTTCTGACTCACTAGTACATTTGGGAACCGGATAGGGATTTAAAGGAACATACATATATAGGAATAAGAAGACCGCAATAACCTTGACTCATAAAAAGTAGCCCACCCAGTTGCCCTGGTCATGTGACCTTTCCTCTGACCAGCATGGGAAGAGTGGGTGCAGGAGGCACGTATAAGTGATATAAACACTATTGTGTATGACTATGTCACATTTTATCACTAATGAATACTATAAACAGTGTTACCATATGCTTCCTTATTGTTCAGCCTCACTGTCCCAAGAGAACCTTTCTATTATTTCAGAGTTCATTGACAAATAGTCTTCATTTGTGCTTCTTTGATAGAGGAATTTTTAGCACAGGACTCAATGGTCAGAGCCTCTAGAGGTCACAGCCACCATGTAATCCCTTGTGTGTATGTCACAGGATACAGTGGATTACTTCTATTAAGTAGAATGAAGGCAGCATGCTGAGACTTCATTATTTTTGTCTTGCTGGACTCTGCATATTTCCCTTGCGGCCTTGTACATTTGACTGGAGTTAGCTGCATTGCTTGGAGGCCCATGGGGTACAGGCTTACTTAGCCTCTAGACACCAATCTCCCCGGAAGAATGGTTTCCCCCAGCAGCCAGAGAATGAATCTGAAGCTTGTCTTTCTTCTGTCAAGGGTTGAGATTTGAGTTTTGTACAAGCTTTATGCCTGTGACATGCACCCCATTCCCAAAAGGACCAACTACATTGGGCCCAGATCGGAAATTTTGATATGACAGTAATGATAATTGTGTTTAAGCCACCTCATACTGAGTTAATTCATCATGCAACATATAACTAATGCAAACACTTCTAGAACAAGGTGTTTCATTTTTATTATATATTTAACAAATAATGGTAAAATGGGTAATCAGTGTTACCCATTCTTTCACCCCAAACCTATCCTCTCCTTGTGACTTTGACTAACAGCTGCTTATTTCTTTTAATAATACAACCTTGTAACCACAATCTGAACTATTTTTAATTGTTAATCTTACCAGATGCTATATAATGCCCAGAGTTAATTTTTTTTAACTGCTGTGGTTCTCTCATTGACAATACTTAGAATCATCACTGTTCGTGGTCACACAAGAAGAATGAAGGCAGAATCAAGTTGTCTGTAGTTACTCAGGAATTACAAATAAAGCCAGAAGCTTGCGGCTCCTGTGAATTTTTAAAACTTCTGTCAAATTTGGATATATATTTTGTTTAAGAATAAGTTCATACATCCCTTCATGTTCTCTCAAACATTAAACACCATTCTAAAAATGTAATGAGATATCAGAGCAAAGCAGTGCTGCTAAGTATGATTGAGAGGAGTTTTTCTATGAGCTATAAACCAGAGTGACCTATTTTTACACTATTGATTCAGCAGTCTGTCATGAGTGAGGCATGTGAGCTTTCATACATACAGCACAGTGTGAGAAAAGCTGTCGGGGAAAAGGGTCAAGGCACAGAGCCAACATCCGGAAGGCGGCAGTCGGGACACTAGATATGAGGTGATCCGAGACTGAAAAGGAGAAAGGAAGGCAAGTGTTCAGCAGTCAAAATGTCGTCTACAATGGTGACAAAAAAATATGTCAAGAACACAGAGTTCAGATTCTCCACAGGATTTGTGTGTTGTGACCCTGGACGGAGGTTAGGATTATCCCAGAAGAGGCACGTGACACAAACAATTATGAAGACATTATCACGATCTCAGGCTCAGATTACATTGAACTGTTTTACTATCCCAACAGAACCAGAATAACCATCAAAAATCTGTAGTTCATAGTTTAACACTTTAAGACTTCAGTATTTCCTTTGAATTGGGATGAGAATATTTGATTAATAAGCCCAGACTGCTTATACATTTTGACAGGAAATGGCTGATTGAGTCATTATTGTTCTTGGCACATAATCATGTTAGATATTTGTATTTCTCAGAATCATGTTTTAAACCCATCAATTAATATTCTATCTACATTCTGTTACATCAAAAATAGAAGTGATCCACTCTTAAGATTATAAAATTGTGCAACCACAACTTTTGGTAAACAGAAAGTACTTTCCAACCAGACAGTTCCCATAGCTCAGTCCTGAGCCCTCCAGAGTCACACAGGTTGGAAATGGCTTTTTAAAAACAAAAAGTGAGGCCTCAAGTCTTAAATATGTGACTTTATATACAAATCATAAAACACATTTGTTTCCAAATTTATTTCTAATGTGGAGAAGTAAATCACCAGCTACTTCAGCTTTACCACAGACTGATCTAATTACCACGTCATATTTACACTTTCAGTGCTTCATCAACTCCCTGCAAAACCTATATTTTAATGGTATATATTTAATGGTAATTTAATTTGCACTTTAATCACAGCTTTCCAATTTGTTTATTTGTTCTGAGCATATTCAAGTGGCTGAGTGGTTTGCTGTCCTGAGAACTGTACAAGGTTCCGTGTGTGTGTGTGTGTGTGTGTGTGTGTGTGTGTGTGTGTGTGTGAGAGAGAGAGAGAGAGAGGGAGGGAGAGAGAGAGAGATTTTAGGGAGCACCCAATTTTTCATTTCACCATACAATGTCCTATGCAACACTGAATAGAGGTATGTGAGGAACAGGGGAGAAGAATATATACAAGTAAAATATTAACAGAGTAAGTAAATCAGCCAATCGATAAGTAAATGAACACTGCTTCACGAGTATAGCTTTTGATGGAAGTTGAACCCTGGAACTCAAATCCATACAAACAGGAATTACTGCCACTAAAACCCTTTACCTAAAATTGGCAGGCATTGTTTTAACAGGATTACTGTTTTGCTCTTACACTGGAAGACAAAGATGCTGGTTCCTGTCAAATTAAGAATGACTGACTCATGTTTTAAAGAAAATGTAAAACGTTACCTCAGGGCATGGTAACCAAAAAAGTAAATACATTAAAAATGACCTGGAGGTATGTGATTTGTAACAATACTCAAGTTATTTCCCTGTCATCAATCAGCACAGTCAACTGACATTAAGAAGTCTACTGGGGATACAATGAAAGAAAACTGTGCATCCAGAGGCCAGGAGTCAGGGCTACCTGGAGGGAGACATGAGTCATGGATGTAATTCACAGTGGAGGCAGAGGTTGAAGAGCTGTGGGGCTGTGGTGTGGCTCAGTGGATAAGCGTGCTTGACGCCAAACCTGAAGACATGAGTTAGGAATCCCCAGACCCCATGACAGACGGAGAGCATAGAATCCTGCAACCTGTCCTGTGACCTTCACATACAGGCTCGGGCAAGCATAAACACGGCCATGCCTGTGCACACAAAAAAACATTCAATACCTTTAATGGAAAAGAAAAGGAAGCGAAGGACCCAGAGGTTGCATTTTGCAACTGGCACATTCCTGCATATGACGCCCGTTGTCTGAACTTGGTATGAAGCCAGACAACAGAACAACCTGGAGACTATCATCTGCGGAGCTGACTCCTGAAGTGTAGAGGGTAATCTGGAAGGGAAAGGGCAATATATGTCAGGAGTGGAGAGCAGGCGGCCAAGGGCAGAGTCCTACCTTAATCTGCAAAGATGTCTAGCAACAGAGGGAGGCATGGAAAACCCAACTTTTCTCCAGTCTCTCTGCTAGCAGAAAGGCACAGTTACTCCTCCATTTGGTTTTAAAATTTAAAGTGTTCACATATGTCTACATGTCTTTTTGACAATTTGGTTTTCAGTTTGAGAGTTATTTATTCAGTAATATTGTTTTCAAAGAGTCTATTTTCATAATCTTTAAATTTTATAGTTAGAATTTTTAAAGAGAGGGAGAGTGTGTGTGTGTGTGTGTGTGTGTGTGTGTGTGTGTGTGTATGTGTGTCTTGTCTGCATGGGTATTTTCAGGCTACAGTTCATACTGAGGCCAGAAGAGGGTGGTATCAGATCTCTTGAAGCTGGTTTAATAGTGATGTGTTTGTGTGTTTCTTTGGCAAGAGGTCAATACTGCTGATTCATTTCTGTCAACTTGATACCAAGTAAAGTTATCTGGAAAGCGGAAACTTCAGTTGAAGAGTTATCTCCATCAGATTGGCCTGTGGACACTTCTATAGGCCTTTTCTTGATTGCCATTTGGTGTAGAAAGGCTCAGCTAACTATGGACAGTACCTACTAATGGGCAGTGTCCCCAATGGGCAGGTAGTTCTGGGTTGTATAAGAAAGCAAATGAAAAGCCATGGAGAGCAAGCAGTAACCTGCACGAATGGAGTTTTAGTTCCTGACACCAACCCCTATGGTTAAACATAAATATCGGAGGAATATATGTGGTTATTATTTTTGTGAAGTTTAAAAATTCTCCACTTTTAACTGAAGGATTTAAAATTATAATGGTGACTGCAACAAATGGAGATTATCCTATTTGCTTTTTGTTTATTTAATTGTGTGGGTGAGCCTGTTTTTTTTTTCATTCTTACCTTTTGTGTTAAGTATTTTATTATTCTCATTCATATTCCCTTTAGTTTTAATGACAACTTGATTTAATGTCTAGTGTTGCTAGAGAATATGGTTCAAAGACTTAATTTATCAAGGCCCCATTTTCAAAATGTTTCCTGTTACAATGTGAAAATATTCCTGAAGTGGATTCGACACCCTGGCCCCTTCTGTTAGCCTCCATCTAGTACAGACAGACATACCCCAGACTTCATTTTGTTGCAGTTCTCTCATCCTCTTAGCATACTAAAATCTTCCTTAGCTGTGCACATCACCCTGGAGACTTCAGCACAATTTCTTTATTTTTGTTGTTATAATATAAATTGGCATTTGACTTAGTCCATTAACAAGGCAAAGAACTAGGATCTAATTATTTTCATTTCACTTTTATGCTGTTTATTTCTCTCATTTAATTAACAGTGAATTTAACAACTACATTCATTAATATTTTATGAAGTCCAAATGAATGCATTGTTATACTCTCTTTTTTATAACTCTCCACCTTCCACCTACTGTCTACCTATCATCTGTCTATAATCAATCTGCATACATATCATCTATTACCCAACTAATATTTATCTCCCTACTCTATTCTTATCATCTATTTATTACCTGTATTTCAAATTTTTGTCATCTATTCATGTATATTTTTCTATTGTTTATCATAACCATGCCTCTCCCTATTATCTATCTGTATTTCTTTCTATCTAAATATCTAGTTTCTCTCTCTCTCTCTGTATATATATATATATATATATATATAATATATATACATCACTCATAATTTTCCTATTTCTGTATATATTACTCATTTATCTATCTGTTATCTACTAATCTTTTCTTTCAGCTCAAACTATCTAGCCCTTACCTATCATCAATATCTGCCATCTATCTGCCTTTTACCTATCAATATCTTCCTTTGGTTTAAACTCTTTCACTCTATTTATCTAATTTGTATCATCAATCAATCTATCTATCATATCTCTATCCATCTATCATCTATCTCTATCTATCTGTCTACCTATCTATCTATCAACCTATCTATCATCTACCTGTCTATCTATCCATAATCTATCAATCTATTTATCATAGATCAGACTATCTATCTATCTATCTATCTATCTATCTATCTATCTATCATTTTCCATGATCTATTCTCTATTATTTATCTATCTCCATCATCATCATCATCATTTCTCCATTCTTGTAGTCTTTGATTGACTTTATTGCATCCCAATGTTTTCTTTAAGCAGGAACACCTTTTGGGGATATTCTCAGCTTGTTTATTTTCCCTGAAAATGCATTAAATATTTTTAACAGCTCTTTAACAATAAATGGTGTCAATAGGTTTTCCTTGTAGGTTAGAAATGAGAATGGGTTGGTTTTGTTTGGTAAGTCACTTGTTGTTCAATATATTGAGGTCATTATAGCATTCTCCTAAAAATAAATTTCTGCCAGACCGTAGGTCCTTAGAAAGCTGTAGATCTTTTCTGCCTTTTTGTGAGTTTTGAATCTATCTTTATCTTTGGTTGATGCTGATGTTTCTTACAAAAAAAAATCTCAGTTTTCTTTTGTGACTATATCTACATTTTTATTCCTTCATCTCTGGGTTTCATCCTAACAGTTTTATCCTGGCATCTTAAAATTTCCTAATACTTTATAGATGTCAAACCTTCTATTGAAGGCATCATGTGCTCTTGAGATCAATCACATGCTAGTGCTAGAATTCTTACTATTTTTTGTTCAAATGCTTGTAATCTTGTTTATCTCATTCTTTAGCACCCAAGACTGTGAAGCTCCATTTTGATCATCTGATCTCTGATGGGCCTATGTCTGTGTGACTTTGTCTCTGTAGTCACCCTTTGGGGGCTTTCCTTTTCTAACTTGAGCAAATTCTCTTCCCTAATGGGGCATTCTGTATTTTATTGTTATGACTCAACGTTTTTTTTAATGAACATACAGGTATCTAGAATCTTATCAAGATGTTATCTCTATACAAAGGGCAAGTTCACTTTCTACGCACAGGCATATAACCCGGAGCTCATATTTCCATCTGGACCTCAGATCTCAAGATGACCAATGTATTTCATTCTTATTCATGTTTATATGTTGGAATACTTGAAATTCTAAATCAGTTGTCCTCAACCTTCTTAATGCTGTGATTCTTTTATACAGTTCTTCATGTTGTGATGACCCAGTCATAAAATTATTTCATTGCTACTACATAACTGTAGTTTTGCCACTGTTATAAATATTAATATAAATATCCCATGTGTGGGATATCTGATAGGCGACCCTCAAAAGGATCACAACCCACAGGTTGAGAACTGCTGTTTTCAGCCAACATGTATAAGTTTTTTGTAACTTGCTTTCCTGCTGAGCCCTGACATCCAATTCCCACTTACTTTCCCAAACACGCTAGGCAGAAGACAGCATCTTCTCACACTCCAAGCTGCTTCATCTAAGGTCAGAGGTCTAAGCTCCTCATTGCCTCAGTGTAGTAAGAGGCTAGAATTTTGTGGTCAGTATTTTCCAACTAGTAAATATTTTTCTGCTGAAAATTCATATAATTTCAATTTGAACCGGTTTGTATAGAAATGCAAGTTTAATTATAGGAAAGTAAATAGATTGCATTAAAACAAAGATAGGAAGATAGATAGATAGATAGTTGGATAGGTAGACAGATATATAGACAGATAGACAGACATAGTCAGAATTCATGAGCTCCTTCAGAAAGTGAGTAGATGCTGTGAGTGTGCAAGAATTTCTTTCTACCTCCCCTACTGTCATTTGCCACCGTGAAGAGGCTCAAATCTGCTTAGCTTCTGGCCTGGCCTTCGTTCTACCTATCCATGTTCAAGACGGTACCAATCTGGGCCACAATGTGAGACCCTGTCACAAACAACCACTACAACAACAGCAACAAAAAACACCACAAAGTAAACACCACAAAAACTTAATTTAAAAAAAATCCCCTTTTTCCTATTTACCCATAGGTAGAATAATATGCAAATGCCCATTTAGTTTGTGTGACAGTAACTTGGTTATAAGCCCAAACACCAGAATCCTGTTGTTACGGAATTTCCAAAGGGCAGAACAAAGAAAATAGAATTTCTCCTTAAGATGTGTGAAGCTTCATTACCTAAAGTCTCATTTCTCAGTGCTGTTACTGTTGTAAATACTAGAGTTCTTACTGGTGGCTCAGTCATGGACATTTGAATAAAATAATACATTAGAACCGGGGTTCTGGTGTAAGAGAATATAAATGTATTCTAATTTTTAATCACATTTTGTATGAAATATTGACTATTCATTTCCCTCCTGCCTCCTCCCTTCTTCGTTTCTTTCTTTTCTCCTTATCTTTCTCTTTCTTTATTAATCTCTTCTTTTGCCTTGATTACACGTCTCTGAGTATTTTTTGTAGAAAATGAAATTGAATAAACATGTATAAATAATTCTCCCAAAATATAAACTTCGTTATAGACCTATTGATTTGTCAAAGGCTGCTATGGGGGATTGAACTTAGAATTTTGTGGGCATTAGGCAAGCTTTCTTCCATTGAATTACATCTCATGTCTGACTCTTCTGACTTCATATTATGCTCCTTATTTTATATTTATTTCACTAAAAATGTATGATTAAATACATATTTAAATAGATATGCATACATAGGCATATTAAAGGAAGGAAATGTGCTACTAACTAGAGAACTAAATAGGTGAGTTATTTAAAGTTATATAATGTGATTTTGTTGTTTTGTGAAGATATAGTGACTACAGACACACACACACATAAAAGCATGCTTGACTTAAAGTTTTTGGAAGATATAAGTTTATGCTTGGGTAGACAAGGTAGAATAATGTGGAACCTCTTCTGAATTGTTTTACTCTCAAGGAGCTATGTGAACACCCCCAACTTTCCCATGGTCACTGACTGAATTGTGATCAACTGAGTGTAATTTCTCAGTCAGGGATGCATGGATAAACTCATCATCCTCCTGTGATTGCTCTGAAAAGTTTCCAGCTTACTGTTTTTTTCAAAACTCTTTTCATATCATAGTCTGTAATTGGAGTTCACTCAGACCACACTGGCATTAAATATAGTTGTCATTCCAAGATGGCCTTTCTTGGGGAAAATTTGTGGTATGCTTTTCCAGGTTGCAGAGGTCTCCTCTGGCCCACACCCTCTTCCATCTTTAAAACCAGCCTCTTCAGGGTGAGTCCCTATATAGCATGCTTCTTTCTTCCTCTTCTGCCATGAAGGCTATCTAAGGAATTTAAGAAAGTCTTTCAATGTTAATGGTAGCTGACAAAGAATGCCTATCTCAATGTCAGTCTCAATCCTAACTGATCATAACTTCACAGGGTCCAGAAAATAGGCCACTGACACTTGAGAAGTCCTGTTGCCTTGTGTGTCTTTGTCAGGTGTGAACCCATGTGTTTCGTATGTTTAGAGTCAATTTGGGCCTTACAAGGCTTCCGCAGCATCATACCATTTAAAGGAAAGTGATGACGGTCACTCTAACCCAGTTGATTCCTGATTATAAAGTAACGTGTGACAGCAAACTGTTTAGAAAGTATGCTAATGAGAAATAACAGGCTGGTCCTAAGAGAGGGACAGAACCCAGAGAGGCAATGAGGCCATGCACCTGCTCATCTGTTCCTTTTGAATTTTTAAAACTTGTCAAGTGGCTATAAATCAGTCAGTTGTACAGCTGCCTCAAACACAAAGACATTTAACCTGGAGAAGAGTATCTTAAAGATCACTTTTGTAGCCAGGCAGTGTGGCACACGCCTTTAATCCCTGCACTCGGGAGGCAGAGGCAGGCAGATCTCTGTGAGTTCGAGACCAGCCTGGTCTAGAAGAGCTAGTTCCAGGACAGGCTCCAAAGCTACAGAGAAAACCTATCTCGAACCCCACCCCTCTGCAAAAAAAAAAAGATCATTTTTGCATTTTGGGACTGTTCACATAATTGCTCATTGCAGAAACACCAGGCTGCTGTATCTCTGTCATGCCCTGCTACAGGAGTACCAGGTATGAGCCATTGTCCCTGGAGAGCTTCTGGAGGCTTCCCGATGCTAAAGTCATCCTGGAATCAGCCACAGAAACAAAAGCTATTTGCATCTGTTTTTCATGACAGTTGCTTAAGATGCAAAAAAAAGGTGCATTTTAACCCACACTGCTCAAATATTTGAGAATCTATTCCAGATGTCAAGGCAACTTTTTAAAAAGTTGTAGTGGGAGATGAGATTTATAGCAAATACAAATTATTACATTTTACTTTGAATTGATCATGACTTTTTTTTTTGCACATGGTCTTTGTATCAGATTCTGGGAGAATTTTTAAGCAAAGAGTACTTTTTGCTCTTTCATTTCAAAATGTAACTCTAAAGAACAATCAAAGTCAGCCTGTGCAATAGAGATAGAACTTGATTTTTAGTATCTAAATTAACATAGATGAATATATTTCCTTCAATTTTAAATGTTTTACTTTTTCTAACGATCTTGTTAACTTAACTCTGATCTCAAGGGAACTTTTAAGTTCACTCCCAGGCATGATTGCTTTTCAAGCACACTCTAGAATTCTATTTATACTTTCTGAAGGGTCCTTCTTAAAGAGACATTTTCCTCTTATTAGGACAATAGGGGCTAAATAGGAAATGTAGTTTTTAAAGCGTTTGAACCTCTTCATGGCGGGAGTCATACTTCCCTGGGTAGATCCTAATCTGCAAGAGATCTGGGATTGATCCCTGGAACCTCATCAAACTGCCCTTGCCCTGTATACCTGCAATTCCAGCACTCCAAATCCAGACTGGAGGATGAGAGTTCAAGATCATTACCTGGTACACCGCAGATTGGAGGACAGCCCAGACTACAGGAGACTTCTTGTCATAAGAAGTGTCCTTAATGTGTCCGAGATATATGCAAATTAATTGGCTGGCACCTTTACTGTGGGACAAAATGGCAAATATGAAAGGCATGCATGCACATGATTTTTTACAAACAAGAAGAAAAGTGTTAAAGTATACACAAACTTTTGATTATAACTATAAAAGAGAACCTAGTAGACTGTTTTCATAAATAAGAAATTATCATGCTTTCAATTAGACACAGCCATTGCTTATCCCACTGAGCCAAGCCAGAACAAGATATGGTTTTCCACACCATGCTGTGCTGGTACAATGTAAGCTTTACACTTCGGACGTAGTTTGCAGCATTTTAACTAGGTTTCACCCACCCCTGCACCCCTGAAACCGTTGCTGCTGTCAGTGTGATTTGTATTAATGATTCCTCCTATTATACCCAATCATGTCAGGAGTATCTATATCAACTGATTCTCACCAGCTGCAGTGGTGGAGTATTGTCATGTGTCTGAGCAAAGTGTATTCAGTGTGGATGGGGATGCTCCTTGCCTCTCCGGATGGGAAAGCCATCTCCAGACAAACAAAAAAGAAAAATATAGCATGCACACTCTTACAAATAAGTTTTGAAAATGTCCTCTACTATGACCCACCTTCTGGAGTCGTTAAAAAAAAAAAAGCCATCCTCTAGAACTGTTCGGATCACAATATTCTCGAAGCAGACACTTCTTAGGAGAGTACTGGAGACTTATTCATAAGCGAAGTGCCTCTCCGCTTCTAAAAAGCTCAACCAGATTATCTTACAGTATCAGAGATGCTTTTTAACATCTCAATGAAAACTAGCTCGAGGCTCCTAAGTAGCTAACAGTAAACAAAATAATTTGCAATGTTTAATAGGAAGTGACTCACTTGATGTTTGTGTTATTGTTCTCACACCAGAAAAGTATATAGATATTTAAACACAACAAAAACCACAAAAATGTATAATCGTGTAAATTTTGCTGGAAAGCCCACGTCTTGGTTAAACATTCATATTCATAGATTATCTCCTAAGGTCCACTCTCTGGATTCCTCACAGGCTGAACAGGTGGGCTAAGAAACTCTGAAAGAGGGTTTCCTTAACATACCTGGGGACAGAAGAGCAGCTGCCTTCTGTTCAGGACCTGTTTCCTCTGGGCACTGAAAGGACCAGGTGTTGTTCTTTGTTTGTGGCCTATGTAATCCAAGGTGGGTCTCTATCCTCCTTCCCAGCTTCCCCAGTGCTGACATTCCTGACTTGTGCTTGTGAGTTTGTGGAAACACACAGAAGGACCAAGAGTAACTGTCTCACCATAGACTACACCAAACAGAATTCCTTCTGCATAGTGCACTAAATTTCAACTCATTAAATTTCAAGTCTAATAATAGCAGAGGGCATTCTGAGGTTTTAAAACCCATTTTGTGTTATGAAAATTAATATAGCAGATTGGAAGAGTTAAGTCAGATGAACAGATACAAAACATTTTTCAAGATTTTTCTTTTTATAATCTGTATGTGTGTCTGAATATGGATATGTTATGTGCAGCACAGAAGAAGACATCACCCCTCCCCCCAAGAGCTGGAGTTACTGGCAGTGCAGTTTCCTGATGTGAATCCTGGGAACCAAACTCAGGTTTTCTCCAAGAACAGTAAGCTTCTTAATCATTGAGCGTTCTCTGCAGCCCAAGCAAAAAGTGGGATTTTCTTTTGTTTGGTTGAATGGTAGGTTTTTATTTTTAATTATTTTAGAGTTTATCTAACCCAGTCAACAGCAAAAGACCTTAACTTGCATTATTATACAGAAAAAATATCAAGAAACCAAATTGCCTGTGATGAATAATTATGGTATTAACCATGCAGTTTTACAAATGAAGCAGTTGAACTATATGCATACAGTGGGTGAATTTATGGTGTGTATAAATATAAAGCTGATTTTTTTGAAATTGAAAGTGTGCAATACATTAAAGTGAAGTATTTGGTGTCTCATTATACCAACATAGTTCCTTTCCATAATGATGAATTTTCAAAAATTAAAAAAGAGATCATTACAACTAATATTTCAAGAACAAAAAAAGGTACACAAATGATTTCAAAATAAAGAACAAAGTGAGGGTTATTTTATTATTAATATGTAGTAGAAAATGGCTCAGCAGAAAAGTCACATGTTAAGAAGTTTGTTAGTATCTACATGTCACTTTTCAAGGTGGAGAGAGACACTTCATTGTCCATATTTACATAGGATATTACTAGGTCATAGGTCAGTGATAGATCACCTCCTTGCTATGTGTAGGTCACAGGCATTATTCTTAGCACTTAAAATTTGTATATTAATATAATACTATAATTTTTAAATGTTTAAACATAAGAGAACACTCAATTGGTTGCAACAGAAAACTATAGAACAGAAAAAGATGCTTAGAAACACTGTACAAAAAGTTAACATCTACAAAATATGCATAAGCCCTCTATTTCAGAAATAACAATAAAAATCTGTTTTAAATATGGACCAAAGTCAAGTGTCTCTACTTTTTTTAACCTTAATTTGATTTTATATTTCTGAGTGTTTGCCTATGTATATATGTGTGCACCATGCCTGCGCCTATTGCCTGAATATGCCAGAAGAAGGGTTCATATCCTCTGGATTTGTAGTTATGGATGGTATGAGCCATTGTGTGGGTACTGGGAATCAAACCCAGGTCCTATGCAAGAAGACAAGTGCTCTTAATTGCTGAGTCATTGCTATGAAACAACCTTTTACACTGTAACTATGTATTACTCTCATTGGTTAATAAAGAGCTACTGGCCTATATGTGAACAGGAAGAGATTGGGTGGGAGACCCAGACTAGGAGATGCTGGGAAAAAGAAGGACGGAGTGTGAGGAATCTCAGGAGATGCCATGAGATGCAGAGAAAGCAAGATGGGAAGTCCACACATGAGGTAAATGAGCCTTGAGGGAGCACATAGATTAATATCAAGTTATAAGAGCCAAAAACATGCCTGAGGTCTCAGCCAAGCATTTATAAGTAATATTAAGTCTCTGTGTAGTTATTTGGGAACTGGGTAGTGGTTCAGAAAAGTCTGCCTACAAGTCATCTCTCTATCCACATGAATAGACATTAGTGCGAAGAGAAAACTGACTCAACATAATACACTTGACAGCAGTTGTAACAAATGCAAATCCTCATTACCAAGAGATACTGGCTCATACTACTTTGTTCTATAACTGCTCACAGTTGTGGGAGGAAGAATACCAAGATCAAGGCCTCTCTTCCTGTTTGAACTGCAGTTACTGCTTTGAACACACCCGGCCTTTCTCATTACTCTTGTGTACTGAGAGATAAGAAGGGCTCCTTCCACAGTCTTCGCTTATGTACACCAATCCTAGCAAGTCAAAGTCCAGCACTGACCTCATTATATGTCTAACTCTTAGGGACCCCCATGTTCAAACACAGCCACATGGGTCCTTAGGGCTCCAATGTCTGAATTACTGTTAAATTTATTCTTTGAAAATGTTGCCATCTATACATTGTATTTGACCCTGTCCATCCACCAAGTGTTACAATTCTTTCCAACTCCCTCAGATGCTCCCATGCCTTTCATCTCCTACTTCATGTCCTCCATTTTGATATTGTTATTAACCCCGAGTGCAGTTAGTGCTGCCCCTATGCTCATGGTTGGTAGCCAGTTCCTGGGGCTTTGGAAAATTATCAGCAACCATGTATCCAAAGAAGAGTGTCTCTCTGTTTCTTTGTATCTCTTTATGTTTATGTCAACCATAAAATGTTACTCCTCCAATGATGGGGATTCAGGGGCCATTCCATTATTCAATTTGAAATTTAGAATGTCTGAATTTTGAGAAACTTATAGGTTTAGGTCCCCAGAAAAAAAATGTTCAGGATTCTCACTTCTGGATCCCTATCAAAGGGAATTGGATGGTGGATTCCAGAAAGGCATAAGTGTATACTCCTTTCCTAGTAGCCTCATTAGAAACATCTAGGGGGAAGAAGATGGTGAGGTGTTCTTTGAAGAGTGTATGAATAAGCAGCATGCTTTATTTAAACCAGAGGTTCTCAATCTTTCCAATGCTGGGTCCCTTTAATACATTCTTCATATTGTGGTGACCCTACCCACAAAATTATTTCACTGCTACTTATAACTGTAGTTTTGCTACTATTATGAATGGTAATGGCAGATAGTTTGAAATGCAGGATATCTGATATGAAGCCCACCAGATGAGGTCACAACCTACGGGTTGGGAACTACTGGTTTAGACAATGAAATATCACCAAGATTTAAAAGACCCGACAACGCTGTGCTAATTGAAGCCAGCCACTGAGAGAAGATGAGCACTGTGTGATTCCACTCATGGTTAATATGAGCAATAAAAAGCAGATCAGACTCAGAAAGCAGCATAGTGTGGCTCCTGGGACACAGGAAAATGAAATTGATTGGCTGATGATAGGGCTGAAGTGGTAAGCTCTGCTGCTGTTGAAGACTAGTCGCACCAACATTACTGCTCACAGCTCTAACTCCAGTTCCAGAGTATCCTGTGCCCTCTTCTGGCCACCATGGGAATTGCATGCATCTGGTGTCTATAAACTCATGCAAGCACACACACATACACATAAGAAGAAAGAATACATATCATTTGAAAATGGTGATATGTTTAAAGGGTACGGAAATAGGTTTTGTGAGGATAAAAATGTTGGAGCTATTTGTTAAGCAATGTTAATATGCATAAAGCACCCAAACTGTCTGTTTGAAATGGTTAGTGTGGTATCATTATGTGGTTTATATTCAAATTAAAGTTTGAAAATTAATATGTCATGTCATGTTATTAAAGAGACATGCCCATAAAAATGTTTGATTACTGACTATTACTTCAAAATTTCCCGACAGATGTCACACTTTTCATCTTATCTGGAAACATTTCTTAAAATATTGATTCTCTAACTGCTTCAGTTCACCTCATGAAATGCTGATATACACTGAAACACTTTTATTTAAACTATATAGATTTTAACCTCTCTAAAAATATTTTTAATTTTAAAATTCTATTTATTTTTACCTATTATCTATTTAACTATATTATTTACTTAAAATTGTGTTTACCAGGTATAGAGCTATAAAAATTCTGCATATTAATATGATACCGTATTCCATGGCATTATGTGCCTTTATTACAGTGTTTAATCCAAGGCAAGCTCTTTGATCTCTTGAATCCTTTCCTGAGTTTTAGGGTGAAAACATCCAGACTCCTTCCCATCTTTTGAAGTGCACAGTACTGTCACAGACACTCAGTGCTCTGTGAATGTGTGTGTACCCTCATTTGGACTGCCTTAGCTGAGCACCTTTCCTGTCCCTCCCCCAGAGTACTGACCACATCACTATTCTACTCCGAACTTCCATGAAGTTGCTCTTCTTGGATTATATCCATGAGGGAGCTCACTCAGTATAGGTGACATTTCTGAGGGTCATTCCAATTAACATCAGGTCTCCCGAGTTTCATCTATATTGTCACAAGTGATGAACTTTGTCACTGTGTATATGTACCTTCAGTCTTTTCTATGAGTCATCTGCCATTCTTTCCTACCTAAGAAACACTCCATTGTAGCATTTAACTGTTTCTCTGTTCCTTTGGTATTAAGTATTTTTCATGTACACACACACACACACACACACACACACAGAGCTGAATATTCTTTGAGAAATGCCTATTTGGGTCTAATCTCTACTTTTCATTGAGCTGTTCAAATTTTGGTTATTGTGTTCTCTGAGAGTTCATGTAGTCTGAGTAACTATCCCTTATCAGATGCAAACACTTTAGACCATTCCGTAATTTGTCCCTTCACTGTGTCCCTTCACCTTTGCTGGGCACAAGGTTTTAGATACAAGCAATTCCACTTGTCTTGTCTATTTTTACTTTTGTTTCCCATGATTCAGGCTCTTTTCCAGAAAAAAAAAGCAAGAATTTTCCCTATGTTGTTTCCTAGAATTTGTATGGTTTCAGATTTTACCCTGAATTCTTAATTTGACCTTGAGTTTATTTCTATAACTGGCAAGATTCCTTTATCACGTGTAGGATACTTTATTTTCTCTGGAGAGTGGACTTTCCTGGAGCCGCTGGAATAGAGCGCATATTTTCATCCTTGATAAAGAATAGCAGGCCACACGTCTCCCTCTATTTTCAAGTATCCCGTGTTCTTCCGTCAGCAGCTACAGGCCTCCTGGGCACTTTAAAAGCGTCATTTTCATTTCATCTTATGCATAAGTTTATTCTAGACCTAAGGGAATTATTTCTCTTGTGCTGATTTTGTAAAAAAAAAAAAAAAAAGTTTTCCTAAATGGAAATTCAATGCACTATCGTGTCAATGTGATCATTTAATTATGCAACATTCTTATATCCATTTATCACCTAATTTAAATAATTTCATTTAAATGGTTATCTTATTTAATTTAAATATTTAATTAAATTGTTTTAATTATTTGTATTAATTTACGACAGAAAATTCAATGTATTTATTACCTTGGGGAAATAAAATACATGCTTATCCATGTTACAAGACTTGTTTTTTATGTAACTGTTAAGGTGTGGCAAGAAGCAGGCATTTTATGTCAGATGAGGGGTTCCATGATAATTGGCCACCAGGGTACCCCTAGATTATGTCCAAGCTCCCTTTTGCAATCCTTGTTAGATGGGGCCCTTTGGCCATACACTGGAGGGAGATCATTATCTCCCGGAGAAGCCCTGCAGGTGAATCTGGCCAGATGGACCAGGTCCACACAGGCCAACCGGTCCACAGCTGGGCCCTGCTGCTCCTCCAGTAGGCCCTGCCCTAGTGTGTGTTTCCAGTGCCACTGGGGAAGTGGACAGACTCCAAGCTTTCTTCAGTTTCTTGCCTCTCAAGAGTGAAGTGTCTCCCCCCTAGTCCCATCTGCAAGACACTGAGAAGAGGGGAGAACAAGTTTCTGAAACCATCCGCTGGACACCGGGCAGGGACATTTGCGTCCAGACTGGACCTTGGCGCTCAGATGCCCATCCGCATCTGCGTCTGCGCGCTGGTGACGCAGATCGCCACGATGTTGGGCTTGTACAGCAGGGGCAAAAGGCCTGGGCGGGTTCCAGCAGATGTGCCTAGGCAGCCATGAGTCAGACTTCTGGGGGCTACATGCAATCTGGAGGGCTGCCCTTCAAGCTAGAAAACCTCTCACTAGCAACTGGACCCTTCGGAGCGCTCTTCCTCCGGTGGAACAGATCAGCACACAGGAGTCCGGGAGGGGTGTGGCCAGCGGCGGCTTAGGTGCTGCCACTTTGGGGGAGTTTCTTCTCCCTGCGACCTACAGGCTGGGTGAACCTAGTCCTTCACTGATAGGCATCATCAACTTTCCTCTGGTCTAATGATTGATTGGGATAAAGTTGCCGATGTCCCGCCTCCCTAATGATTGGGATAAAGCAGACATTGCCCCGCCTCCTAGTCTCTATCTAGGTGGCTCTAAGGAACAAGCCCAAATTCCACCTGAGTGGTTTAGTCCTCCCCGTCCAAACTGAGGCGATAGTAAACCCAGTAACTTCTCTCACAGCGTTAACTCAAGAGTGATAGTAAAATAACACCAGCAAGCTTCTTACATCGGAGATGGAGGCACGTGAGCAGCGGCCAGAATCCAGAGCTTCAGCCTTCCTCTTGGCTGCTCTTTCTTCAACCAGCAACGTCTATTTCAGCGAACCAAAGAACACTGCCCCGACTTCTCGATTCAGCTGTTCTCACACCAAACTCTTTAAATAAATACTCAAGTTGATCTGCCAGGTTAATAAATCCTTATTTAAGGTGGGATTCCGCCGCGTGGTGCAAACCGACCTGGGGCTCCCTCTTGGTCCTTGTCTCAGCACCCTAGTACTGGCATGACCTGTACCCACCAACCAAGCCTGTTCTCTTTACGGATGCCAGTATATGATTCTAAAAAATATTTAAGGCCATTTCCCTCCCTACCAAAGCTTTCCGGAGGTGTTCACCACCAAGAGCAAAGATATTGTGTTTCCTAATTTCCCAATACCAAAGCAAAGGCACCCTTCCACTGACTCAGAGCAGAACCCTCATGGCCAGGGCCAAAGGTGGGGGAATCTATAGGTCTATGGTCCTCCAGGGGAAGACAGGAGAGGAAGTAGAGAGGACCGGGGGATGCGGGTTAGATATGGCGGGAAAGAGGGTAAGAGGGTAAGAAAGACAGGACCAGAAAAGGAGGGTGGGAGTGGGTGGGTGGATGGGGTGGGGGTTGGGGATGGAGCGGAGCTAGCGCCACCCCCCCCATAGTTCCTGTTTTCCCGGGGATGGCCGCTAGAGGGAGACATGCTGGGCAGTACAGGTGGAATTAAAAAAGGAGCCGGCTGTCTGGAGGAATTTGTCGTGATGTCGCTTTAAAAGGCTTCTAGTGAATAGAAGGAAGGGAGCTCACAAAGGAGAAAATCCAGTAACGCCTGGCATTCGCCGCTAAGGTTCCTCTAATGTCGAGATCTTGCGTTCTTCACCGTTCTCAGCTTAATATTAGGAGTCGGCAGGGAAGCAGGAAAGGGCGCAGACCTTAAGGATGGAACCTTGACCATCTTGCGTTTTCCTAAAGCGGATTAAGAAAACGCGGTAGAAATGGAGAATTTTTTGCCTCCCCAATTATGTAGCCAATCTCCGCTTAAGCTGACTCTGTGTCTTTAAAATATCACGTCATGGTGCCTGAAAACGTAAGAACAGCGTGAAACGGGCTCTATTTTACACACGTGTAAAGGTATTTTCATCTCACAGTCAACTTGGAAATTGCTACGGGAAACCTTGGAATACGTCACTTAATGCAAGCTGATTCCTTTCTTTTTAAGGAATACTATTCCCCCCTGTAAAAGCTTTGAAGTCATTGATGAGTGTCAGAAAGTAAGGTGTTCATGGGTCTAGGGTACTGGATGCGTGCGGGACGTTTGAACACGTGGATATTTTCCACTTACTGTCCCTGGCTTGGGAAGTAGGCAGTGAGGGCTGCGGAAGTTAGCACATGATCTTCATAGAGATTTCAAGACCGGACAGTCTAAATCATTTTTTTTAAAAAGATGTCTCGGTGGGTTTGAGCTCCGACAAATGAATCAGGGATGACTCAAGAGCAAACCAGAAAAGTGTGTTTTCCCAGAATCAGGTGTTGAGCGCCTGGGCGACCCAGTCAGCGGCGCGCTCGCCGAGTGGCCAGAGCCCCCTCCGCTCCACCAGCGCACCAGGCACGGTGCCGCCCTGCAGGACTCGTGGGACTCGGACCCGGTGCGACATTAGCGCTCCCACTCCCACCCCCACCTCCACCCGGAGCCCGGCTCTCTCCGCGGCCCTGGCGGCGGACTCAGCCGAGCGCTGCAACCGGTGGGGCGGGGAGACCTGGCGCTCGCCCCGCGGGCCCGGCAGCCTCTGACGTCCGCCCGGGCCTTTAAAGGAGTGAGTCGCTGCGCAGGAGAGACTCGACTTTGGAGCTGTCACTTTGCGGGAAGGGAGAAAGCCGCTCCTCTCCAGAAAGCGACAGCTTGGACGCCACTGTGGCCGGGCACTGCGTAGGCTCTGGTTCGGATCAGTGCTGGGTTCCAGCATCCTAGGCAGCTAGAGTTGCATTGGCCACTCGCGCCTGGCCGTGAACCTTAGGCGATCCCCGCGCCTTCCCCTGCACACGTAGATTAAAGACCCCGAGGTGCGCCCTCAGTCGCCGGTGGAGCACAGAGCGGTCTCCTAGATTCAGCTGCTTTGTGATTTTTCTCCCAGTCGGGAAAGGCGCCTCGGTGAATCCGCACCTGCAACTTGTTTGGTTTCCTCTCCCGCTGCGTGTGCAGCGGCAGCATCAAAGTTTCTCTGCTTTCCCCGGGAATCAGCCCTTTGGATCGATCCTTCCCGCCTGGTACCCCCAGGCCTGCGGGTGAGCAGATCGCCGGGAGCGCGGGTGAGAGGCGCGGCAAGAGCAGCTTGGTCCAGGCGAGCACAGGGAAGGAGCTGCGACCGGGAACTCCCCGGGTGACCCTTTGCGGCGCGACGGAGCTAGCGGAGCGCGAGAAGAGGAGCTAAACGGTTCAGGGACGTGGGTGCCTACACAGTGGATGTTAATCACCTTGCTGATTGCCTCTCAATTGGGAACTAGTGGAGAGCGCAGCGCGGGGCAGGCGCGCTCTGCGGGACCTGGGCTCCGCGGCAGGGATCAGTGCAGCTGTGGCTGCAGAGGCACGGAGGGAGGACGCCGCGGTGCTTGCCGAGCCTGAAGGTAGGCAAGGGGTTGGGATCCCGACTCTCAGGCCCAGCTCAGAATTCAAAAGCGCGTCTGGTTTCCGGCAACCTGGTTTTCACCCTCCTATCTCTGTGCACTGCTTCTCTTGGGAATCCAGGGGACCCAGGACTTGCCCTGGCGCGACCCCCACTGCCCACCAGAATGCCCGGTGCTAACTCCTTCAGTGGCCCTGAGATGGGGGCCTTGAGCTTCCCAGAGAAGTTGATACCTTGAGATTTTGGTGATGTCTAACTTGATTTGATGTAGTTTATTAAAGGATGTGTTTCCTGTGGGCAAGAATTATGGGAAATAAATGTCACTGTCATCTACAACTGCTAGCATAGCTTAGCATCTCCTTCCTTCGTCCCAAAAGTTTCCCCTTAGCAAGTTTTCCTAAGGTCCAGAAGAAGTCAATGGAGGCTTGAGGGTTCCATACTGACCAGCAGAAGGAAGATGCGGCTTTTTAAAAAGGTAAGATAAAGGACATAGCGTGTTCATATTCATTCATTCTCTCTCTCTCTCTCTCTCTCTCTCTCTCTCTCTCTCTCTCACACACACACACACACACACTTCTGCAATGTGCAGAGTGCAAGGCTTCATAATAACCTTTGCTGTTTCCAGACTTAAAGTTATTTTTAATTTAAAATATAGGACTTTTCAGTTAAGAGTGGTAAGTGGTAAGGCTACTTACTCTAGGTAATTTTGTGGTAAGACCAGACCAGATATACACGGTAGAAGTTCATAAACAAAGTGTAACCAAGTTGGACTCTTGTATGGTAGCTAAAAGTATAAGTGGCCCCAAATGATCAGAATGACTGCTACATTTTTGGAAATGATATTTTTAATAGTGGGGGAAAATTTAAAAAGTCAACGTTTCAAAAATTTCTTAAGTGGAGAGACTGTGGATGGAAAGATAGAGTTAACTTTCAGAAGGTGGTTTATGGAAAACCAGTGCTTCGGAACTACATATGGTAATCACTGAAATAAATGAGCTAGTTAGTATTCCAAGCTTGCAATGCTTGGCTCCATAGAGAGACTGCTGTTACATTTCATTTCTAATCTCATTTGTGGTAATAGAATAATGTTGGATAGGTTTATCCACTTCCTCACGTGTGTGTTGTCAATTCCAAAATACCCTGCAAGGCAGAGAGGTGGGAGGTCCAAGATCTGGTCTTTCTCCTCCTCCCACTAAGCACCTGTCCCTGGACTGTCCCCCCTCCATCTCTACTACTCTCTCTCTTTCCTTCTCTACCTCAATTCATTTTCATTTACTCTCAGATGGCTTGTAGCTTTCAATCAGTGTCAAGACCCATGACCTTCTGCTCCTGTGTTCTTCCTCACAAGGCAGCTGAGCTAGGAGTTCGCTGAGTGAATTAATACATGGGCATTGCCTTTTATAGAGTTGTGGAGTCCTTTCCCAGATACTGAGTAGAGAAGGCAACCTTCTGAGGTACATAGGAGGGGCAGATGGGGTCCACAGAGAAAAGAAGAGTAGAATTCCCCAGGAAGTCATGCTAAGTTAGAAACCTGAACTGTACTTCAGGTGAATTGAGCCCATAAAGAGGAGGGAATCGAATCCCTATTAGGAAAGGTGCGACTTGAAATAGTTGAACCTACCAAGGAAACAAGCTCTCCTCGTGCACTAATCATTTTACAACAAATGATTTATTCTCAAGAATAAACTCCACAGTGGAATAACTGTTTTCTTAATTGTTTCTTCCCGAGGCTGAAAGGACAACTGGGTCCTAACATAGAGGTTCAGGAATTTCTGGTCCACTGGTTCTGGGTTAGCCCCTTGGGTGACAGTGATGTCCTAATTCAAGAGACGTCCTGTGACCAGAACAGGCTTAGTGCTGATGGACCTGCTTTTGATGAGGAAAGGTCAGGTGACGTGTCCCTAGGACAGTCTTCCTTTCCTGAATTTACCTTGTCTTCCCCAAGCAATACCATGGACTCTTCTGGCTGCCCCGTGGAGAGGTGATGATTGTCCAGTACTGATGTGTCATTTGTAACAAGTTTTAGCTCATGAATTATTTTTAACACATCAGTGTATTGATGAGTCTGTATTGAAGACAACTTGATCAAGATATTGATGATGATAACTCTATAGATGTATTGAGGAGTATGATTACATGACAATGTGATCAATATATTGATGAGCCATGATTTTATAATGATTGTGAATTGCATTTTATTGAGGAAGAACTTTAAGTTTTTAAGGACTTTAAAAGTTGATTGTTTATGTATTTTCTTAATGGTGATAAACAATTTATGTAACTTCTGTGACAATATACAAACAGACATTATATATACCAACTATCAGTTTTTGTCAAGGAATATCTCTCCCATTAATAATAAAGCTTCAGGAAGACACTGCAAAAGTAAAGAGATGCTCTAAGAATAGCTGGGCACTCTTAAGTTTCTTTGGTATGTTTTGGCATTTTTATGAAACTCATCAGACCTTCCAGTGTTCATCTAAGAGAAACTGGTCACCTTATACCATAGAATTCTGTGTGATATGCATGGGCTGGGCCATGTCAAAACTAGTTGCTTAACAAAGCCTAATAATCAGATACTACTTTTGTGGAATATCCATTTTGTTAGTTGCAAGCATTTGTAGATTTCTACCACAGAAGAAGTTATGTAGTCACAACACAGCAGCACATCTGGAAATTGTATGTGTATGCCAGTTTGCTCAAATGGCCTTTCCCAGAGTCTCACATGCTCTATCTGAGGTTGGGTTGGCTGCTCTCTTAATCTATGTGCATCTTGAATTTACGTTTTGAAAGTAGCTAGCATGCTCTAATGAAATGTGTCTTCTCAGGATGATGTGTATTGTAAGCTTATTTCTGAGTTTTGTGTTTGTGTGTGTGTGTGTGTGTGTGTGTGTGTTCTGTTGAACCTCCAGAGACCTCTTTAGATATGTAATAGTTGGTGCTCAAAGATAGTCTGTGAAGCTGGAAATCACAGCTTCCTAGCAGTTCAGTCTAATCAGAAAGGAGTACTATTTTCTCCTCGTGTTAACCCCATCACAGGTGTGCAGAGTGATAAGACAATGGAAGGCTAATGCACAGCAGCCAACACCACTGCCTCTGTAAAGTGGATTGGGTAGACAGAGAGGCAGCCCTGATCACCAGCAGTGTACCCTCCATGTATACAAAATGAAGGGACTTGTGTTTGGGGGTATCTCCTTCGTCCCCACCCATGGGGCGAGAGAGAACTGCCACATGGTGGCACTATTGTGATACCTACGATTCTGAAAATGTCCATGCGGCAGCACCTTCAGCTGAAGTTAAGACAATGGCAACACTGGGGTTTCTCTAATAATGGATTTTCTGGTGTATTTCAAACTAATAGTATCAGATAAGATCTCTTGTTGTTAATGATTGACAAGGGTTTTGTTATTGTTGTTTGTTTTTATAAAGACTTCATCTCTTAGAAGATGAAATCAGAACTCTATCAGTTCAGTCTTTTCTCACTGATCTAATTAGAAGATGGGATTTGTTTTCTTATACTTATCAAACGTGTGTGTGTGTGTGAGAGAGAGAGAGAGAGAGAGAGAGAGAGAGAGAGAGAGAGAGAGAGAGAGAATATCACGTGCTTGAGGAGGTTAAAAGATGGCATAAGATCCTTCTAGAGCTGGAGTTACAGTGGTTGTGAGCTGCCCAACATAGGTGCTGGGAACTGAACTCGGGTCCTCTTCAAGAGCATCAAGTACTCTCAACTGCTGAGCTAACTCTCTGGCCTCAGAGGGAGGGTTTCTTAAGATGATTTTATATCTATGAGACATACCCATTCCTCAGTCAATGATGCGGATACTGTTGTGTACATTCTCCTTTCTCAGTGTCTTAAAATGGCTCCTCAAAGACACCCATTCTGTGTTTACACTGAGTTCATACGTACTACCTCAAAATTACATGTTATTCATTCAAACTAATAAAATACCAGACTCCTTAACAGATTTGGTTTTTCATTTTTAAAAAGACCCACTAGAAAAGAGACAAACCTTAGCATGTACCAGTTGTATTCAGATACTTACATAGGAACCATCACCAACACATCATAACAAGTGACTTGCACATAAGACCAGCTGTTGAGTCTTTTAAACATCTATGGATTTCACATCCCATCCCTAGAGGGACCCGGATCCATACAAAGCCTTCAAGGTTAAAATAGAAAACAAGGATATTTGAGAAAACTCATATTTGAGCAAGAAGAGTAGAACATTACCATTGACAATATCCAGATGGTAGACCATAGGAGTGGGTTGCATGTCAATCCTCTCTTATATATATTGTATTTTCATATAGACTGCTCAGGTATCCAATGAGGAGAGACTGCAGCAAGTTTTGAACCCTCCATGCAGCAGGAAGCAGGCTGTGTGTTCACTCCATGTTTTTTTTTTTTGAGGGTTGGGAAGGACATTTGCTTGATATTTCCTCAGACTTTATTTGCCAGACTGAAAAATCATATGTATTATGCATTGGTGACTAAAAAATTGATTCCAGGTGAAAAGGGACTCTTTTCCATTACAATCTGTGGCTACAAAACCTAAAACTAAAATATGTTTATCTTCTAAGAAGTACTTTTTCTTGGACACCTCTTAGCAAAATATCTGTAATTGGCCAACCATATAATTAAAATAACATCATCCTTATGTTATTTATCCTTTAATATGGTTTTAATTGCAATAGAATTTCATCACTTTCCTTCTAATTTCCACTCTCCAATCCTCCCAACTACCCTCCCTTGAACCCTTCCCATGTCCCCTCTACTCTCAAGTTGATAGATTCTTCATCCTTTTCACCGCTATGAAATAAGGGTGAAGACTTTTTCTTCAAACCTCCATAGACTTATCTTTTTATAACTTTACTTTGTGAAGCAATCTAATCTGATGCTCTATTTTTACAATCAAATATATAAAGATTATTATTCTATGGACACACTTGCTGAATGCCCAAATAGCAATAGTTGAAGAATGCACACAATTTTACCAGGCACAACTTTTTGTACTGCATTAAACATGCTGTATGCTTAACTCCAGGGACATGTTGCCATTGGCATTTAAAGCAATTATGGGCTGTGACATAGTTTTCACATTGGGTATATATTAGGGAATCAAAAACCCATCGTGAACATCACATTTACAAAAAAATAGGTCATATTTGATTTAAAAGTATGAGGGATTGGTGTGACTCAGGAGGACATGTGCTCAGGAAATGAATATATAATATGAAAAATAAGGAGCTGGTTAGTGACACAGTAGCCCCTACCCACCTTCCAAGTGAGATAATACTGCTGAGTTAAGAGATCTGACTTAAAAAAAGAAACCAACGTTTTGAGGCAAATTTATAATTCAATAGTGCATAAAAAGTTTCACAGTGAACACAGCTTTCATGATCTAATATTTAAATTGTAGTAATTTTGTATTTAAAGCAAATATTACATGTGGCCACTGCATTTAATACCATTCTTCATCTAGAAATGTGTGCTTTTTTGCCTGACAAAGAGTCTGAAACACGTCTTAGAATATCCTATTATAAAAGCTAATAATGCTTTATATGGATTTGTTTTATTTTTAGTTTGGTGTGTGTGTGTGTGTGTGTCTGTGTGGGCATATGTGAATGTGAGCGCAGTGCTCATAGTGGCCAGAAGAGGGCACTGTTTTCCCTGCAGCTTGCGTTCCAGGCAGTTTGAGTTTCTCTAAGTGGGTGTGAAGTGGGTACTGAATTCATGTCCTCTGCAAGAATAATGAGCACTGTTGCCTGCTGAGCCATTTTTCCTGCTCAGCATTTTTATATTAGCAAAATAACTACACACCTAGATCTCAAAGGTATATGCATATAAGCATCCACCACCCTGAAGCATTTTTACCTCGTTACCTATTAGAAAGCTTTATAATCTTTGTATCAAGTTTCCTTGTCAGGAAGAGATTCATACCAAGAAGTGAGAAACTGTATTTGCCTCCCATATTGTGAAGGTTCACAGTGGGATTTCAAATAAAGGGCATCAAATAATTACAAGAGTTTGGACCGACTTTGCCAAAGTCAACTTGAACAGTATGTGATGGCCTTTTACCAGTAAGAATGTTCAATTCTGATAATGTATGCATGTGTATTATGGTTTTGAGAAATGCTTTCCCTTGCAAGCTTAGGTTTCCAATTCTTGGAAGCCAATCTTGTGAGTGTCCTATGCTTATTCACCAAAGCAGAAATCCCGCTTCTTCCATGTAAGTCACAAAACAGGGTGGCTTTAAGACATTGACATGCCACAGAGGGTGCGTGGTGGCAGCTGTTATCTCTTTCTGGCAAAGAGATGTGGACAGTCAATGTGGACAGAATGCCCGTAAAGCCTGTAGACAGATGGCTTGCACATGGAAACGCTTATTTTTAACTGAACTCCACACTCCACGGAGCTCTGTTCTGCTTTGTAAGTCCAAAAGTTCTTTCAAGTTTGCCAGCACGTTAGGCATTTTCTGTTTGTGGGCATTCATCAGATTGGGCTGACACAGGGCTCCATTCTTTATGTCACAGCCAATAATAGATAGGAGTTAAGGGTACAGGGCCCGTAGTTGGGCTTCCTGACTCCAAGGTTATTCTGAAATTTATCTCTTAGATCGCCTTTCTTCACTGCCTGTATTGCACAAGTGCTTTAAGATTGCTGGGGAAGAATCAAGTAGAATGTGTATGGCAATGTTTAACACAGGGTTTAACTCTGAATGTTCTGAACAGCTGTTTTGGGGGAGTTTGGGAGAAACATATGAAACAAATATGAGTTGTTGACAGTTGGCTGTGACTGGACAAGGATTCATATGCATATGTGTATATCATCACATATTTAAATAAAAATACAGATGAAGTGCTTCTACACTACTGCAATTAGGACAGTTTCAGGAATGTTCCAGGCTTCCAGACTTTAAAATAAAACGCTGCAACAAACACACCTGACTTAGACCCAAGGAGAAGGAAACAGAAAATAAAAATTTCTGGCTGAATGTTCCAAATGAATGTCTACCTTAATTAAAATTGAAAGAAGCACATTAGCAAATGGAGGGTGTTCATTGTTTCTGTGGCCTTGAATAGCTACAATAAGTACAATAAATAGTGAAATGAATAAAACCATCTTGGACTTATTGAGAAATGTATTTGCTTTACATCATTATGCTTGTTGAGCATTATCTGAAATGAAACCTCAGCTATTAGAAATGATTGTGTTTCTTGACATGAGGACTCTGTCTTCTATTCCGATCTCATTAGCATTGTATTTACCACAGTCACATGTCTTCTTCCATTTGTTTTCCAGAACAAAACAATGTCCTTCAGGCTTCTTTATTGTTCCATTGCATTGATAAAAAGTTAGAGTAAAATTAACTTAAAAGTTTTAAGTGGAAAATAAACTAGAATTTGGTTGAGTTCTAAAAGCTGTTTAGGAGGAAGAACATTGTTTCTCAGGGGTCAGGTCTTCTGCCCTAGAACTTCTCCTAAATGTCTTATCCTGGGCCACAATGAACTGAAGGGTGTAATGGAATCAGAGCATTCCTAACTTAACTGAGCATCATCAGACAGCTGTTTAGGAAGAAAAGAATTAAAAGAATGTACTGGAGTCATGAGGTTATTTCACTTGAAAACAAATGTAAAACCAAAAGGATTCTCTGGACATGTGTGTGCTGATTGTGGGGCATACAAAGGTCTGAGTCTTCTTCCCAGAAAGTTAGCAGCAGTCCTGGGTACTTAGTCTCTGTCCATTGTAATAACTTATGACAGAATCAATTCACACTTTGTTTACAAACCAGTATTGTGTTCGTGTGTGTGTGTGTGTTTGTGTTTTGTGCGCACACCTGTCTGTATGGTTTTCAACAGTAAAAACATGATCATACTCCTGGGTTTTCATGAAGATAATGCATGCCATTTTCATCTTTCATTTTTTGTGGTAATTGTGATTAACAATTCAGCTTCTTGAAAGAGAAGTGTTATTAGTATGAGTGTGCTGTGGTGTGGATCAACACGGGAGGTCTATTCAGACTCTTTGACTTTAGAACTTATAAGCACATTCTATTTGTTCTACTCCACACTCCAGTAAGGTCAAATACTGTGAGGAAAACAACGAATACCATGATACAGAGCAAAATCTAAGGGGACACGTGTCTTAGATAAGGATCTCTGTGACATATATCCCATTCGATCTTATTTTCAAATTAATAATCTCTTTCCAGTTTAGCTCTTCCTTCAAGAACACCATGGTACCAGCCACACTTCTCTAGATAAACATAGGCATGCATATTCATGTGAGAGGGATTATTATGGGCACTATGGAGTTCTGGATTTCTAATTATTTATAGTGTGTAAACTGAAGATGTGTGAAAGCCAGCAGTGCAACCCATCTAGAACAAGGGAAGCCTTGGGTATCTCCAAGCAGAATGTTCCCAGAGCACTGGAAAGGAACTGGATGCAAACTATAATGTAAAGGAAGAATTATCTCATTTGTTTTATGATTTCATGGTTGCTTTCAGTATATTCTATTGAGAAGTCTCTTGCTATATATTTATTTACAAGTTGCTTCTAACTGGTGAAACAAGAGTTCTGTTTTCTGTTACTATTCAGCCCATATTTGGCTACGTCTGCTTGTGTTTACAAATGCAGGAAGCCTGGGATCACTGTACGGATGCACTGGCTTTTCTCTGGGATTCTTCAGGCTTAGGTCTCCACTCTGATTTAATGTATTTTACCAACTATTCACTGTTCTTTAGCATGCTCAAGTTCATATGAAAAATTACCCACCAGACTCATACAGGAAAAAATGTCATTATGTTGCTGATAATCTCTGCTCTCATCTATGTTTTCTGACACAGGTAAGCATAGTATGGGAGAGACGTCTGCTTCTCAATTCACCTCTGTTCCAAAAGTTACCAGTAGTTGAGTAACATATCATGGGTCAGCTTCTTCAAGATTCTTGAAGGCAACTACTTCACTGCCCGCGAGCCGAACTATAAGTGGGATTCTGCTATAATATGTCTCACGACGTGGTTCACATTCCCAAACCACTCGGACTATTTGTCCTTTATAATTTTAGTGTAACACACTACATTTATGGAAAGTTGAAACAAAAGTAAATGTTAATGACCCCACAATTAAAAAGTACCCTTGTTCATTTCATCAGCCTGCAATGCTTTTCTATATTTCCATTTAAAACAAATGATTTTGTTATTAACAAATGTACTAGAAGCATTTTGTGGCAATCTTTTATTATTCAATGCTTTTATCAATATTAAATCAGATTCAATTTGTAATCAATTGAATTAGACTTACTAATGTGTTTCGTCGGTAATGTGCATAATTTTCTTTAAAGTTGATATTTCTTAGGCTGGGGATGCCACTCCTATCCATGGATAGAATGCTTGCTTAGCTACAGAAAGCCCAGGGTCTGATCCTCAACACCACATGAAGCTGGGCATGGTTGTACATGGTTATAATCCCAGCATTTTAGAGGGAAGGGGATCAAGAATTCAGGGTTACCCTAGGCTACATAAACAGTTCACGGTCAGCCTTCACTACAGGAGATCTTGTCTGAAAATAATAAAGATAATGTTTCTTTCAACATATGTGAGTTGATTATATTTGTTGTAAAATTTGGGTTTAGTGCCTTTCTTTTGAAAATGTGGCAAATTTAGAAGATACAAAAGAAGTTGATGAATAGCATTGGCAAGCTACGGCAAAATAACTACCGTCTCTCCAATTATAAGCGTCACCAGTGATCCAGGGACTTCTCGACATGCTGAACTTAATATGTTGTCAGTTTTACAGGACTGCCAAAATGCTTCCAAAACAGTCTTTAGATAAATCTTCACACCCTTTAGTTACTTTCTCAGAAAAATTGCCTGTTGGTGAGGACAATTGCAACAATCAGCTGTTTGCCATCAGTAACACATCTTTTCCATTTTACTGTTTGTTCTCATTGTGTTTTGAAAGATGAGCTTCATTTTTGAAATAAGACAAGTTTTAATTAACAGATCTAAGTTTCTGAATATAAGTTGATTTTTTATTTTTTATTCATTTTTTTCATGTTTTTTTTTTGCAGTGCAACATTTGATAGGATAAGATGTGCATTTATATTTTAAATGCTTATATCAAATCTAGCAACTTTTCTTGTTCTAGTTCTTGCCTTTAAATATTTGCATAAAAGCACTGCCATTATGCATTCATTTGCATATTTTAAACCATATCTTCTTTTTTCAGCTTTGTTTTACTTCTGATTGTAGCTGAGTTTATTATATTAAAATATTGAAAAATACCTGGTGTCAACAAACTCCTTAAGTAACCAAATGACCACTTGTCGAATAACTTAATATCTAATGTTAAAATTCCAGTTCCAAATTAACCTTGAGGACTTCTGTTGAATGGAAAGTCATTTAGCAGGGTTTTGAAAAGCATGATTTGCCATTATTTCTGTAGTACAGTGTGACCATTTTAACCAGGTTGTTTTATAGTGAATAATGTTGTCTCCCTACCTTGATAACCTTAGATTTTCAACAGCATATTAGAATGATTATTGTACTACTTGTTAAGTCAACTTAGAGAAAAATTAATACAATCACTCCCAAGATAGCTTTTAGAAATAAGTATAACACTTTGGTGTGTGTAGGCATGTATGTGTTGAAGTTGACCATGCAGAAACCATATGCATTTTCAGAGTTCTAACATCAGTATGAAAATATTATTTCAAGGTTATTCAAATTTGAATCCTTGTAATATTGTAGTTAAAACTGTATTGAATTTTTATGAGGAAACTTCCTTTAGAGAAAAGACTCTTTTGAGTCATTTTGCTATAGGTCACTTTTGTTTTAGGAGTGCAGTGATGATGAAACTGCCTAACACAAGTATTTCTATGTCCTGCTTCACTGCCGATGCATTTAAAATAGCAGAAGGAATTCTGTCACAGGTCAGTGTCTTCCTTCTACATGTTGCTCTACCAGCCCAATAGATCTCTGTATGTTTCCCTATGGAGCAGAAAGAACAGCTATCAAGTTAATGAATGTATGTTAATTCTCTACAATCTCAAAACCTAATGGATCCCAATGTTTCCCAGTTTCTATTTTAAAGAGGAATGTAGGAAAATAAGAATCACTCTTTTAGGTAATTCCACAAAGAGGTGGTAATCTATAGTTTCTGACTACTGAATGATACACACTGGACATTTTAAGATTTAAACAACAATGAAGACTTAATGTACTCTCTAAAATTTTTCCTTTTTATTCCTTTATGTGGAAATTAGCTGGTGTTAACATTTGTCCTGTGGAAATAAACAGCTTCTCTGTTTTGATCAGTGGTATGGGTAAGATTTTGTAGGTGGAGGTCAGGGGAGAACAATGCTGGGATCTTATGAGTGGGAATTTTAGAGACCTAGTCAAGGTGCCTGGTTTGGAAAGCATTTACATGCTGGGAAGTAGAAGAAATGAGGGTCCTTGTCACAAATATTCCAAATGTGACTCCTACACATTATTTTTTTGGCTTTTCCAAGTCACCTAAGTAGAAATAAAAATGACTTTTAAATAGAACATACACACACACACACACACACTTGCATGTGCAGGTGCATTCACATGAGTCATAAGATAACTTCTTTCACAATGTGGGTTATAGAGCTTGAACTTAAACCTTCAGATGTGTTGGTAAGTCACTTAAGTCTATCTTTGCAGTCCTAATAAAGAGTTTTAGTACAGGACAGACTGACTTGAAAGTCAACTACCTCAAAGTGAATAACCAACCTTCATACTGCAAGAGGCTTATGTTCTAAAGAATACAAAGAATATATTTCTCGATCATGCTTTTTGTTGTGCCCAGTGTTCCTCTGTGAGCCCACAAATGAAGCTGCCTTTGACTTCAGGAAACATTCATCCTGCATCTCAATTCTTTTTTTTCTAATGTAGAGTCAAATATAAGTGATATTAAATAATTAAACACCAGTGTTGACTGAGATTTCTGTCCTACCCAGTTCCTCAGCCATTCAGTCCCAAAGAAACACACAGAAGGTCTACATTAATTATAAACTGATTGGCCTATTAGATCAGGCTTCTTATTAACTCTTATAACTTATATTAGCCCATAATTCTTGTTTGTGTTAGCCACTTGGCTTGGTACCTTTTTCGGCAAGACAGTCACATCTTGCTTCCTTTGTGTCTGGATGATGACTGCAGACTGAATCTTTCCTCTTCCCAGGATACTCCTGTACTCCTTGCTCTGCCTCTACTTCCTGTCTGGTTGCCTGACTATACTTCCTGCCTGGCTACTGGCCAATCAGCATCTTATTAAACAAGTACAAGAAACAAATCTTTACAGGGTAAAACCGTTGTCCCACAGCACGTCCCCCCTCTTTTTTCAAACAAGAACTCGGAATTGAATCTTGCTTGTTTAGCTTTCTTCCTGACCATTATCCATACAACTTGTAACCAACACTCTAAACAAAAACATCTATAATCTATTTTTTTTTGAAATGTGGGTGTAGTTTTCCAGGCTATTTCCTGCTGATTGGGGACACTGATAATCTTATGGGGACCTAAAGAAAATTTAGAATTATGATCAAGTTCTGACTAGAGTAATCTGTGAGGCTGAATCATCTCATCCAGCAGTCTTGAGGCTGTTCTGGATGTAGAACTCAGACATCTGGGCCATCCGCTCCTATCAGAGATTTCTCAGGTGGTCTTCCTTGATCAAACCTGATTTTTCTTAATTCAGAATGAATCCACAGCGTCTCATTTCATGGGGAAACATTAAGTAAAACCTCTTCTCCAAAGTAACATATCTTTCAACTTTATTTTAAAGTCAAGGCATTTTCAAAATACATATGATGGATAAAATTCAGCAGTATTTATAATCAAATGTCTTTTAGTAGTTATTGCTCCTTCCTCAGCCTTCCAATAATTTAAAGACAACACAATAACATACAGTATCCAGATTCTCTATGTATTTTTCATCTTTATATGACTTTATTTTAAACTTTGTTTCTTTTATTTTTATTTTTAATTTTTGGCTTTTTGAGATAGGGTTTCTCTGTTTATCTTTGGCTGTCCTGGAACTCACTCTGTAGACCAGGTTGTCCTTGAACTCACAGAGACCTGCTGCACTGCCTCATACATGTTGGGATTACAGGTGTGTGTCACACACCCAACTACTCTTTCTTTTTTATTTTAAGGACTTTATCCTTTTTCTTTTCTCTCACAAGCCTACACATATTTTTAAACACATTGTAAACCACTTAGAGGCTTTCTTCATGGCTAGGATTAAAGCTGTGGCTTTGACGGCTAGAGCTATCCCATTCCTTAGCTTTCAGAGACTCTAGGTTCTTGGCAGAGGTACTGGCTGGAGCCATGTTTATTGCCACAACTCTATGGAGTTTCAAGGTCCCTGACACCACCAAGAAACATACTGTCAGCAATTCATAAACACCATTTAAGTGTTTGGTGGCGGGGCCTCTTAAAAGAGCGGGAAGATTTCACAGTTAAAGCTAACTCAGGAAGCCTCTCTTAAATGAGATGCACTTGCCTTTAGCAAACAGAGCAAACCTGAGAAATCACTGCTACCAAGAAGCCATGCTTAATGCTATTACTTTGTGTCTAGAATTACTTCCCAAGTTTCCTCAGGATTTTAATGGATTTAGAAGTCCAGGTTGGTGCCATTACAGAAGAACTGTGGGTGACTTTCCAGGCAGCAGGATGTCTCCATCAAATCTAGAGTTTTGAAAGTTGTTTACAAGGTATTTCCTGTTTACTTAGGTAATATTATATCCTTCTGGAGTCTTTAATGGAGTTGAAGAATAGTTATAATTATAGTTTCCTTAGATATGATAAAAGATAAAGTAGATATAAATAATGCAATTGTAAGTCTTGCTTGATACCTGTTTTGTTGTATGTAATTTTTCAATGTTAAAGTTAAAATCTTCCTTTTTATTTAAACAGAAAAGGGGAGGTGATGTGGGATTCCCCACTGTATGCTGTAAGTACCATTGTTTAATAAAGAAACTGCCTTAAGCCTGTGATAGGGCAAAAGAATAGAGCTAGGCAGGGAAAACTAAACTGAATGTTGGGAGAAGGCAGGCAGAATCAGGGAGAAGCCAGAGACAGACACCTGTCAGAATCTTGCTGGTGAGCCACAGCCATGTGGCAATATGCAGATTACTAGAAATGGGTTAAATTCAGATATAAAAGTTAGCCAATAAGAAGTTAGAGACAATGGGCCAAGCAGTGACTTAAATAATATAGTTTCTGTGTGATTATTTTGGGTCTGAGCTGCCAGGTGGCAGGGAAACAAAACAAGTAGCCTTCCTATAACACACCAGCATTGCTTGAGTTCAAAAATAGATATTTTCACATTCGACAATACCCTCCCTTTGTAACTTCCATGAAGTACTTAGTGACCTTATTCACTCATTTTCATTAAAATTTCACATTGAGTTTAAGTATATTGGGAGACAACCTAGAGTTCCATTTAGACAATGTGGCAGCAGGTTTCTGGCAAGTTGTTAATTATGCAGGTTATTGTCACCCTTAAATACTCAGATGACAGGACATTTGGTGTCATGTATGCATAAGTGACTCTTAATGTATCATCTTCAAAATAAATGTGTCATCCCACCACTCAAATGGTGTCACTGTATTCTAGACAGGACACTATAAGCTCTTAAGCAAATACAACCAAAAGAGAGATTTTAGCCCTTCATTTAAACAACATTGGGATTGAACTAGGCTGAGGTATTTAATCAAATTGTTTATAGTTAAAATGATTGGTACTGACATTTCCCATTTCCTGAAAAGAGATAGTATTTCCCAGTTTTATCCCAGTCTCTAATCAAGCTTGGAAGTTAGAGAAGAAAGCCAGTTATTGAAAGTCATGAAAGGCCATTATAAACCCTCAATGATTATACAGAGTCGAGGGTCTTCTCCGTCACACAAAAGCTGGAAGGCTTAGTTCAATTATGAAAACTCCTTTCTATAAAAGCTTAGATTTGTTAAATAATGTTGAACTGAATTTTCACTTCCTGGAAGTTTCTGATATAGATCTCCCTGCCACATTTAGAGATACAACCTTTCTTCATGCAGAATCAGTCTTAACATCTTCAGGAAGAATGTTCAAAATTAGGAAAGCCTTTCTTGTTGATATCTGTAGAGATCACTGGTTCAGGAAGAATGTTCACAATTAGGAACGCCTTTCTTGTTCATGTCTGTAGAGATCGCTGGTATGAAATGCATAGCATTTGAAGAACATGTTCTGTTGTGCTTGTTATTTAAGGGTATTTTTTAGCTTCTTTGCTCCTCAATGTCAGTTAAATTATTTATGAAATCATGTTGAGTCTTTTCTACTGTTCTAGTTAACATTTGATGTGTCCAATGCTTGTTTTATAAATCTGTCTTTATAGAACAGTATTTGTCTTCAGATAATGTCTACATAGAAAATACCATAGAGAATAATAAGTAAAGTGTAGAATGTTAATTTATTTCATAAATTATTATTTTCAATGTATGCTTGGGCATAAGCATGCCTCAGAAGTGTGGGGACATCATAATTCTCTTATTTGAATTTTGTTGCACAATAACCTGCACATATCATAATGGGCAAACTTAAATATCACAATAAACTATGTTACAGAAACACCTATTATTTTATTCTGATGGTCAAGAAGGTATATATGAATAAGATATTCTTAAGATATATTGAGACTTAGGGAAACTATTGCACCCATTTGGACTTATAATAGGCCATTGGTTTATCTTTCGCTAAAACCCAAAAACTAGCATCAAATCAGAAACATTTCATAGTTGGCCAAAACCTGAATTAAAGACACTTTAGAATTTTTTTTTAATTTTAGGATTATTCAGTTCCCTAATCTTCCTCTGTCTTCATAGTGATGTAAATAACAATCCCCAAGGCTGTTATAATAACAGATTTCCTAAGCACAACCACTCATTTGAAGTGTGTGATCATTTTTCATCAGAAGTTGGGAAAGCACTGATCAGTTCATTATGGCCCATCATGGGTAAGACATTCAGGCAGAAGTTCCAGGGCAGAAGACATGACCTCTGAAAAACATTGTTTTTCCTCCTCAAGTGCAAACTTTTTATTGTCCAAAGACTCTTCTGCGTTATGCAGATAGAATGATAAAACATTTAAAGGAATATATTTGGGACCTCTAAGTCACAAAAACCTTCTTAGTACAGAGTCAGCTTCAAAAGAAAGTGGGCCCCATCCATGCTGGAATGTTGCCTGGCTTGATCTTGAACAGGCAAATATAGCTTCTGTGGGTTCTTGAGTGCAGGGGCCATTTCATGTCCAGAAGACAATGATTCACACCACTCCTAATCTACCTTCTGCCCTGGAAAAGAGGATGCAGTATGAGAGCAGTCTGGCAGAAGATGGATGAAAGACTGGGAGTGGGGGTATATGATCAAAATACACCATATTTTCTGTGGAATTCTCAAAAAATAAAGAGAATGCAAAAATACACAGGGTTACAATTACTATGTGGGTGGACATTTTGTGGAGTCAAGGTCACTTACTGAGGGTTGAGGATTTAGCTCAGTGGTACACAGCATCCTCAGTATGCATGATGCTTTAGGTTCAAAACTCAGTCCTCAAATAAGAGGAGAAAAGGAAAACATTTCTTAATAACAATTGTGTTCCTCCTTCCCCTTATTATATGATCTTGACTGATGTTTGGCTGAAGTTCCAAAGAATTAGCATGAAAAATTATATATGTAGAGTTTTCATGTTTAACAAAATCCAGTGAAATTTAATGACTCAAAAATCAATAACCCATGGATGATATATTTGACAGTTCCATTGCCAGGACAAAGATTGTCAGACAGCCAGTCCTCACTAGTTCTGGAAATCACTCATATATCTTCACACTGTTCAGTTGTTCCAAAGAAATTTTTTTGTCACATTAGCAATGCAGTGAGGTTGTATGTATCCATGGGATGTATGAATTGTAAGCATTCAAAGCCATGTCAAAGATCAATTGCTTCTATGGATCAGCTTTGAGTATGTAACATTTTGAGAAATGTCAGCCATATTTGAAATTCTGTTTTAAAAGACAATTCATTTAAATTCACTTAAATTTGACTAAAGAATTGTTTATAACTGCCATTTTCATAACACTGAGAATGTCAGATGTGCTTGTCAATGTAAGCTGCCTGCATCAACATGCCAACAGTGCCCTTCCCTTTAGAGACCAAACTTTGCACTCTAATTAGCCAACTCCATCCATCAGCTTTCCTCTGTGGATGTAGTTTAGGGATATTTTACTTTGTAATTTTGTGTCTTCTGTTCTTATATTGAAGTTTGGCTAGGATGATCATAATTAGTTGAACTTTAACGATAACCCACCAAACATTTCCCCACCATAACACAATTCATCCCTTTATTCACATGATAAAAACTTCATATGTAAATCTATTCAGTTACTCGATCTGTCCTCCTTGAGGTGGAGAACACTCTAAGTAGACTTTGTCATGCTTACTTGTATATATATATATATTGTCAGGCTAAAGCAGTAGTGTTGACGAGGCTGAGGGAGAGATGGTTTCATATTCATGACTCCTAGCTTTTTTCAGACTAGGACTAAAACAACTTAGAATGGCTTATGTTGGCTTCAAGACTGACTTTTAGTCTTGCCATACCTCTTTCAGCAAATACTAAATATTCACAAATATTTCTCAGTTCAAACAATGGAACAATGGTATGGATTTGCATTCTAGTGGCTGAAGTTCGGAAAGTTCCATGCTATGAATCAAAATTTAAAGATCCTATGAGTTTTTGATACATTGGTGGAATGTCTCCAGAGGATATTTTAATTACAAGCCACTCTTTGAAATTTTCTCATGTGATGGCTGATAAGTGATCTGACAGTTCTTCTGTTTCCTTGAGAAAGCTAACACAGAGATTTATCTTAGAAATGTTAGCGATGCTCTGCCCATTATTTCCAGATTTAAGCAATAAATTCCCTCGATTTCTTAAGGCTGGGGACATAGGAACAAGTGTCTTCCTTCATAAACAGAACTCTTTATCAGACACAGAGGAAAGCATGGCCCATCTTTATCTCCTCTGTTACATGACTTTTCATTTCTATTTTTAAAATTGAAGCTACCAATTTCTTTCTTGATACATAAATCATGCATGATGATTTGGAACAGAATAGACAACAGAAAATTGTGAAAAGTATTGACCTTGGCAGAAAATGAAAACTGTGTATTGTAAAGGTAAAAATAATATCTTTTTAGTTTCTTTAAATATCAAGACCTCACTGAAATGCATTTTCATAAAGAAACCTATTTATTAAAATGAACCTGTGTTTCCTTCTGGATATTTTAAATACAGATATTTGGGTCACTGAGTGTTTTAAAGCATACATTTCATTTCTTAGTTTTCCATAATTAGCAATTATAAAGTTGGATGTTTCATTGATTTCCATTACTGTCTTCTAATGAATGGGTGAAATAAATGTACCCGTGTTTAAATCAAAGCACACATCCAAGATTTTTTCTTAAGCATGTATTTCCAGTAGTAATATTAAGGCTTTTAAATGATACTTTTCAATACACTTTAAAAGGTACTTTTTAAAAAAATTGGACCAAATTCATATATGCCTTATTTTATAAACTGCATCAGCTATATTTCACATTCTAATTATATACAAGAAATGCAAATATAACTAGACTAAAGCAGCTGATAAAATGATTAACAGGTTGACATAGTTAAAAGGGTATTATTTATAATTCTATGATCATTTTCTATCATGTTAATAGATCAAGGATGTCTAAGAAAGATATAGAGGAAAAAGTGTTTAAATTCCCAGATCAAAGACTTACAGTTTGATCAAATGTGGCAATCTGAGAACTATAATGATGATTTACGCACTCCTTCAGGATACCGTGGGTATTTTGGAAAAGCATTTTCTATGGCTATGGAAGTTATTTTAGCAAGATCTTACAAATCAGAGTTCCTCTATTCACATGGGTAGAACACAGTCTATGACTATATGTTCTCACCTGAACATATGTAAGTGCTTGTGTCTAGATGCATTATTCTATAGTCTAGTGTGCACTCGACATGTGAAATATTAGTCTCATTTTACTTCCCATTGCAATCAATATATGAACTGAGTATATACACATATATGTTAATTTTTGTGTGTATTGTGCTACCATTTACAGTTGGATAATAATCATTACATGTGTGGGGGCAACTTTCATTGAATGTTTGATTATTATTAATGTGCATATTTATTTAAAAGAATAGAAATATGTTTAGTTCAGGTACCCAGCCTGCTGTGTCCATATATATCTAACCCCCCTTCCTCATAAACTCAGGATATTTTCAGGAGAAATTTTTTAGAAAAATGAAAGTTTGCAAAATTGGGTATCTCTATTTAAATTCTTATACCTTACTTTGGTTGGTTAATTTTAATTATTAACCCCTTGACATAATCACAGCTCAAAAATATGAGTGTTGATTTGCACATTATATATTTAATTTTAAGTATATACATAAAATGCCAAACAAGAAAATATCTAAGAAGTGGTATCTCCTGTGTGTTCAATAGGAAAGTAAATGTTACTACTTAGCTACTGTACAAACGGAAGCAATTTCATCTCCTTGTTTGGCTTTTCTTTATTACTTGATGCCTTTATTACTAACAGTTTTTCATAGTGTGAAAAGACTAAAATTTACTATTCACTGTTAATGAATATTAATTTTTCTTAGGAATGCCACAATTTCCCCTTGTTATATAGAAGTATTTTTTTAGAGAAAGAAAAATGATGAGGGGGTTGGCTGATATAAGAAGTCTTGTTTCAACCCCTCCTTTAACCCCTGCTAAATGGTTTCTTGATGTATACCATCATGATGACTCTCTTTTAATGAGATTTAAGTTGAAATTAGACCAAATTTCTGTTATTTTACCCAAAATAAGTCAGTCCTGTGGGCTTTCTACAATTATATACACTTTCTTATGAACTATTTTATTTTTAAAATGTGTCTTATTTTGTTTTTATCCAGCTGTCATTCACTGACTATATTCATAGGCAATCTATAATACATGATGGCCATGAATCCATTGGGGTCTCTATACTAGAAATATTTATGGCTTTAGTCCAACCCAGAAGAGTGTGGGCTGCCTTCAGCATCCACTGTAGAAGATTCACCTAATTATGGTCTTTGCCATGAAAGCCTAGTAGGTAGTAAAACAATAAACACTTTTTTTTCTTTGCAATCAGGGTTCTGGAGGCCTAGGAGGAGGGCAGATGAGGTAGCAATAATTTCTACAGTAGGATTGAGTGTCTTCAGCACCACGCAGACTAATGGAGTAGGTCAGCTGCACAGATCCACCCCACTCTTCTACCACGCAAGTCCTGGCCACAGACGTTGGTCAGCTCATCAGAAGCTCATCAGAAGCTGGGGTCAGCTCATCATAGGTCGTTTGGCTCATCTCTTTCCTCATTTCCTACCCTTCCTTTTCTGATCGTTTCCTTCCCTTTTCATTCCCATTGTTTTCCCCTTTGTTGAGGGTGACTCAACCCACAGAGGCTAAGCATCTACATCTATACATTTAGCCTGAACCAGGCCTCAGGGAACTTCAGATCTGACAGATGGACTCCTTTGTAATATGTTCTAGAAAGCAGGAAATAATATAAAAAAAGCCTTCAAACTCAATAAGCTACTTTTTGAAGTGTTTATTAAGTGATCACATTAGAACAAACTTGATTGTCAAAGAACATTTTTGCAATGTGATAAACACCTTTTCGATCATTCGACAAGGAGCTGATGGAATGATATCTGAGTGACCACTGTCATTTCTGGAGGATCAGAGCACAGAATACCATGTATGAGCACTGAAAGCAGAGAGAAGTGGGGTGCAACCTCAGTCATGACCTTCGAGAAAGCAAGGATATCTCTAAGCTACAGCCTAAGATTAGATCCTAAGCCCAGTGGTTTGTATATTTCATGTAACTGAAAGGACATAAATGCTAATAGAGTCCCTGCCTTTGAAGTAGCATACAACATCATGATAGGAGAATTTGCTTGACAATTTATATAGCCTTCATCATTGCTATAGGAACACATATTAAAAACTGTAATTATAGAATGCTTATGTCCAATGTATTTGTCTCTTGCTTCAAAATAAATACATAATATTTAAAGTACCTTTCATATTAGTGTGTTTTCTCCCTTTTAACACATACCCAGAAACTTCAGAAATAAATTTTAATTTATATCCAAAATATAGACCCCACTAAAATTTTAACCTGCTTCCATCAAAAATAGAGTCTGTAGTTTTAATTCTAATTTTCTTTGTCAAAACTAGTGCCAGTGTTCTCAGCCTATGTGACTTTAACATACTACTTTCAATAAGAACGTAAATTCGTGGATGGGTGCATGTTGGTTGCAATAACATAAAATAGAGGGAGAACACAAACCTACTGAGGTAAAAATTTTAAAACAAAGCACATCATTCCAGAAGAGCAGCAATGCATTTGCCATAGGATGTTACGTTAGTGAGGGTTGTTTACAAATGAAGCCAGCCATATGTTTAATCAACAGGAAACACATTTTGTGGTAATGCCACTTGGCTACCTAAATGAAAGGGTAATGATGTTAGTTACAGACTTAGGGGAAATTTTGCCACTTTTTTCTACTTAAGAAGATTAGTAATATTAACATTTAATCCTGCTTTAGATTTTCAAAGGGCTGAGTCTATTAATGATTAAAATTTCTTTGGCATTTCTGCAATTATTTTCAATTTTACAAATGAAGGAATATTTCAAAAAAAGAATTAAGTTGGAAAATTATTTGAAAACTACGCCATTTCAATTAATTCAGTGTAGAATAATCTTTGCATTCTGGCATTTTTATTTTGTTAGCTGAGGTCTCAGGAGCCCATCTTGGCACTTAGAAGTTGCTTACTCCTAAGGGAGTAACAGAAGCTTCTTGTTTGGAGGATTTCAGTTATAGCTGGACACAGAGAAGGACTTGGGGAATGGTGGGTTCACTAGTCCTAGGAAAGAAGGCTAGGATGGTGGTTAAGATTGCTTTAATCCAAATCTGAAATCAAGCCCAAGATTATATCAGCTGAATGAGAGTTGTAGCACTAGCTGGGTTATGGGTAAATTACACGGTCTTTGGCGTTATGATTCAAAACAGCTAGTAGCAGATAATCCATATTCATCATAGGAGGTCATGATAACAACATCTCATGAATTTCTGTGCAGACCGAATGAAATAAACACTTTACCAAAAGATTTGGAACATCGTAAACTCTAAAAATCTGTTTCGATGGTGATGGTGATGGCGATAATAATGTTGGTGATCACCATGGCAATGATGGTTATGCTGTGAGTGATTGGATGATATTGAAGATGTTGAAGTTGACAGTGATGACAATGATGTGGATGATGGTGGAGAGTGATGGTAAGGATGATATTGGGGATGATGGTTATAGTGGTGTTAGGGATTCTGTGGTAGATAGTAATGATGGTGATCATGATGAAGATGGTCGTAATGATGGTGACCATAGTGATAATTGATGACAATGATGGTGAAGATGATAATGATCATGTAATGGTGATGAGGCTTCTGCTGATGGTGATGCAGATAATGCAATGATAGGGATGATAGAGGTGAAGATGATTACCGGATAGACTAAGCTAAAATTCAGACATGTAGAGGTGATTATACATATTATTTTTCTTTTAGACGGACACCTAGTAATAGCTTCTACGTAAAAGACTCCACATAATCAAATAGACAGAATTAATAACTTACAGAACATTAAAGTTCAAATTATTTTTCAACAAAATATCATTCCTAAAGAATGGATTTATAGAGGTATGAGTTTGGTATTCATTGAAAAGGTGAATAAAGTTTTTTGAGTTGGTAAAGAAAGGGATAAATAAGCATGTAACTTTTATGATTTTAATAAAGGATTGACTTTATTAAGGTCTTTAGTTCTCTGTTATTTAAGAAAAATTGATCAAAATAGTTTACTAACAGTCATTTTCACTGTCTACTGGATATTCAGAGACAGAAAATGGTCATCCATTTCCACAGGACATACATATTTATTTGTTCACTAATTTTTAACAACAGGAGTAATTAATAATCTGACATACTATGATGAAACTTACCTTGATAAAGACTTTGTTAGGATTTATTTAACAAATTAATACTGTCAAATTTTCTGGGAATTTTGAAAGTTTTTGTAAGTTAAAATATTACTTACCAGTGCCTAAAATTATGCAGTAATATAAAACGAATAAGATAAAGAATAAACAATTGCCTGTGTATTTATGTATGAATATGTTGTCAATTTTCTGTAGCTCTACCTCTAATTTTCAGTAAGAATTACCAATCATTTATATGTATCTGTTCCTCCATGTACATAATTATAGCTGCTTGACACATGAGGAATCCCAAGTACAGAAAAATTAGTTGATTTTTTTTAAAGAAAAATGTGCAAATTAACATTCTAATATTGCCATATTTTACAGAATATTTTACAGGTCCTGCTTCATGGTCCCAGCCACCTGGCTCCCAGCTACATGGCTAGTTTAACCCCTGAAATAATCACATGGAAACTGTATTAATTAAATTACTGCCTGGCCCATTATATCTAGCCTCTTCTTGGCCAAATCTCATGCTTGATCTAACCCATTTCTATTAATCTGTGTTCACCACGAGATCATGGCTTACCAGGAAAGCTTCTAACAAGCATCAGTGTTGGGCAGGAGAACAATAGCATCTGCCACACTGCCCTTCTTCCTCCCAGCATTGTGTTCTGTCTACTCCACCTACCTGATTTCTGCCCTATCAAAAGGCCAAGGCAGTTTTCTTTATTCACCAATGAAAGCAACACAAATACAGAAGAACCTCCTACACCATTTTCCTTTTGACTTTAGACTTTTTTCTCACATAATAAGCCTCATCTTTTAACATTGTTGTAAAATCAGATAAGCTCTAATCCTCTCAAAAGTAATAAAAATTGATTCATTTATAAGAAAGATTTAGTATTGATTTTCAATTAGTTAAATACTTTTATAATCCCTATGTTTCTGAAGATGGTTAGGTTATGCCAATGACATAGATTGCACATGGCTTCCTCTTCCCACATCTAACAGAACTTTCACCTTCATCACTGACAGGAATTGCAAACTGGTGAGAAGCTTTATGGGTCACACTGAATTCTCTTGAAGCCATTTAAACCAGTGGAGCAAATGAAAGATATTAGCTCTTTGCATTTACATAATTTTTCCTGCAAAACTTTAACATTTCTATTATACTGTGAGTACGTGATTGGCTTAATGATCTTTATATTCATTATTTTTACACTGCAATTAGTGTGCATGGTAATTACAGTAGATGCTAAGTTTTATAATTCTATTTCATCACTTGTATAATTAACACCTCTTCATAATGAGAATTTCTTATAAGAAAAAATATAAATAACTCTTGATTTAAATTAGCAGTGCTTAAATTTTTGGAGAAAGAAGTGGTATCTATCACTTAATGTATCACTTGCTTCATGATAGCTTAATAAAATGGGTTAAGTATTTAATAATATTTCATGAATATATTAAAGACAATTATGTTTTTAGACTATTAAAGTAAAATATATGCATCAGTTTTAAATCTGATGTTAGAGCATTGGTGGGTGATCCATCAAGGACTCACTCTTGGAATGGCCAATTTGGGGTGACAGATCCTGTGAACTTTTTAGTGTTCTAGTTCAAATAATTAGAGGTGGTTTAGTAAGAACCTGTATGACTTGTTGGGCTGTGCTTCAGATGCTATAAGGCTCTTGTTCACTAGATACAGCTAAAAAAAATCCATGAATGTTTGTATTTTAGATAAGCACCTATTCATCCCTTTTATTACTTACAAGTTGTCCATAGTTTCTCAGGTAGCCTACATTCTTCATCTATTACACAGTAACAACTTCTTCCCAACCTTTCCCGATATTGGGTTACTGATTTTTTATTTTTCATTTTGTTCTATTTTTTCTCCTATGATCAAATATCCAACAGGAAAAAATTGAAGGGAGGAAAGGTCTATTTGGGTTTACAGTTCAAAGGTACACAGTGCATCATGGCAGGACAGCACCATGATAGGAGTGTTGGTCAGCATATCACATTATGTCTGTTCTCAGGAATATGGGGGGGGTAGACTAGAGGACAGGAGGGAAGAGAGAAGGAGATAAAGGAAGGGAGGAGAGAAAAGAGTAAAAGGGAGAGGAAGGCAGGAATAGGGAGGCAGGAAGATTCTGCCTAGTCTCTCCATTTTATTCAGTCCTCCATAATATCTTGGTGTATTTCTTTGGAGAGAGAATGATGTGGAAGTCCCCTCTGTATGCTGTGAATACCACTATTGAATAAAGAAACTACCTTGGTCCATTGATAAGGCAGAACTTAGGTAGGTGGGGAAGATGGAACTGAATTCTGGGAGAAGGAAGGCAGAGAGAGAGAGAGAGAGAGAGAGAGAGAGAGAGAGAGAGAGATATTCCATGAATCCACCACTGGAGGCATACTGAAACTTTGCTGGTAGGCAATGACTTTGTGATGATACACAGATTGATGGAGATGGGTTAAATTAAGATGTAAGAGTTAGCCAATTAGAAGTTAGAACTAATGGTCCAAGCAGTGTTTTAAATAATACAGTTTTTGTGTGGTTATTTTGGTTCTGGGCAGCCAGGACGACAAGTGGTTCCCTGAAACAATTGGTACCCATGAGGCCAGCTAAATCCACGTAAAACCTGAGAGTGCTTAAAAAACAGTACAGTTTAACACAGCTTCTTGCTGTTTGCTGTCAGTGTGCCACAGCTCCTTTAAGAGAGATTTTCCTGACTCAGCTGCAGCTGAGTATGGTGTTAGGAATGAGTGAGCAGAACTCTTCAAACACACTGGGTGTCAACAAGTGAGAGGCCTACCTTAAAATGGTTCCTAAAGTAAATTGGTTTGAAGAAGGCACCAGAATTGTTGTGGTGAAAAACTTTGAATTTGTCATGAATTTTCTGTCTTTGATCAAGGAGAAGAGAACAAAAGGGCTAAAGAGTACAATCAGATGGAGTGAAAGAAATCTGGAAACCATGTGACTCAGGATGGAGAGCAATGGAATCAAATCCCTTAAATATAAATTTATTGTTTACAATAAAAAAAGTGGTGGTTTTGAAATGCCAGATTTCTGGACTGTGCTGCCAGCACAACCGCTGTCTCTTTTGGGAGACCAAGTATTTGAATGGGGTTTGTGAGCAGACTGCTGTAACTTGCTTGATGGCAACATAGACCAGCTTTGTGCCTGGAACTGGGGCAGTGTGTGCGACTCAGACGTGCAAGCAGCTCCACCGTGCTGGACTGCACAGAGAGAGCAGGAAGTACCATATATACCATAGTAATAGCACAGCTTAAATTTTAGACTGTGCAGAGCAAGCAGAAAGTACAGTATATACCCTACTAATCACACAATTTAAGTTTAAGTTTAAGAAGCATTTAACATTTGAAAAAGCGCTCCTGAGCAGTAAAGAATTACAGATACACAGCAGGACAGATCCAGACATAAAAGACTTCTAAGTGTGTCATAGTGTTGGATAAATGTATGTAGGCTTTTAAGAGAGAATAAAAAGAGTATAGAGAGTTGAAAAAGAAGTAAATAGTTTAAAAAAAAGGTAAAGTCTTTAAGGAGACCGAGTACAGATAGTCATATATTAAAAGGAGTAAAGATAATAAAAATAAGTCTTAAAAAGTAATAGAGTAAAAGCAAGCCATGTAAAGATGGAATATACACAGAAAGTCTTGATCATGTATATTATTGTGTTTTCTTTGAATTTTTTGACTGTAAATGAGCTAAGTACAGAAAAAACATTTCATTGTATGGGTTGCTAAGCTAAACCAGCATGAATATTATAAGGGCATCATGACTTCCAAATTTGGGTCTAAGGATATGTTGCTTTGGAAAAGAGGTTCTTCTTTTGTTTTCACAGAAGATGAGAACCTGTGGATTGCTTCCAGACCAATATGGTTTGATAGACCATGGACCCCTGAAAAGTTGCAATGGGCACCCTCAAAAAATTACGTTGCCCAGCTGCTGACTGAGATGAACCTAGCACTCAGGATACACCATAAAAGACCTGATTAACTTTGTTCCCAAACAGCAGGAAGCAGTATGGACAAAACTATGGCCATATTGCCAAATATTGTTTATAAATGTTCTTTTACATTTAAAAGGAAATTTGATATAGATATGAATAATTTGCATTGGTATGGATCTTGGTTTATTGAAACAAAATTTGAGGACAATTTTGTTATATGTATATGTATATTTCTGCTCTTGATTAATGTATTGTGATTGTGTAGTTCATTTAAAAATGTAATGTATAATTAAGAAATATAGGTTAATAGATAATCATCTGTAATAGTCAAGCTTGTAGTCATGTTAGTTAGGTTTTCTGAATGTATAGAGATATATTTCAATTAGAAAGGTATTCTTCAAATCTTTCAGACACATTCAGAATATGACATTTAAAATGTTTAAAAACTTAGGACTTTTCATGACAGTGAGACAAATCTGCTCCTGGAAGCACCAAGCTACTACAAGAGGAAGATGGGCATCAAAGAGGGTCCTTATGGAGTTGGTTAGCCATTTGGGCAAGAACCTACTCTTGCCTGAATTGCCAACTGGACATTCAGGACCTGCAGAGAAGGGACTGCTGAACTTGCCTAAAGGTGAGATGATCCTTAGGAGTTTCTGCTTCATGAAAGAGTCTGTGAGACATTCTGAAGGATACAGAAGAATGTAACTGAACTGTCTTTGAAATTTCCTGCTAAATGTAAATGTCTGCTGGATACTATGAACCTGTAGGCAAAGATGGATACCCCAACAATACAAAAGAACTTTGGGTGACTGTCGAGGCACTGAGATGTCTCTGTCAATTCCAGAGATTTGGAAGTTGCTTACAATGCATTTCCTGTTTACTTAGGTAATATTATATCCTTCTGGAGTCTTTGATGGTGTCGAAAAATACATTTATAGTTATAGTTTTCCTTAGCTATGATAAAAGATAAAGTAGATATAAATATTGTAACTGTGATTCTTATTTGATACCTGTTATGTTATATGTAATTTTGCTATGTTTAAATTAAAGCCTTCCTTTTTATTTAAACAGAAAATAGGAGGTGATGTGGGATTCCCCTCTGTATGCTATGAATACTATTAATGTATAAAGAAACTGCCCTGGCCCAATGATAGGGCAGAACTTAAGTACACAGGGAAGACAGAACTGAATGCTGGGAGAAGGAAGGCAGAGAGAGAGAAAGACAGAGAGAGAGGCTATAGATCTGCCACCAGAGACAGGCTGAAACTTTGCTGGTAGGCCACGACCTTGTGGTAATACACAGATTAATGGAGATGGGTTAAATTAATATGTAAGAGCCAATAAGAAGTTAGAGCTAATGGGTCAAGCAGAATTTTAAAAAACATAGTTTCTGAGTGGTTATTTTGGTTCTGCGTGGCTGGGATGAACAAGAGGTTCCTTGCAACAAGAGAAAATTGAACTCCAGGTTGGCTTTATGGTGCATTCTGCTTTAGGAAGCACTGAGATATGGAGAATGATGACGTCTCTGGGAAATGCATCTTAGGTCCCTCTAGGTGCACTCAATTAGCATGAATATAGAGTAGAGAATGACTCTTAGAGAAGTGGGTCAGAATTCCCTATGCTTTCACAAGGGAAAGGTCTGGGTTATTTGCTACTAAGGACAGAGTCAAGAATTGGGTCTCCAAGAACTTGAGAGGAATTTATTCACAGGCTCACATAGTTAATGTCTATGAAGTTTTAGTGCCTATGTTTTATAAATGCATTTTAGTTTTTACCAGGACTCTTTCATTTTAATACTACTGACATATATGGAACTGGATGAGTCTTTATTTTTGAGGATGAATTTCTGTTTGTGATATAAGGATTTTAATTGATTCATGGCTTATTCCTCCTGGATACCAGGAGCCTTTCATGACCCCAATTTTGGCAGACTGATATCCCCAAATATTGGATAAAATTGTCACAGGTGAAAAACCTGTTATGTGTGAGTGTATGTGGGTACAGTGTGAGTGGGTGTGTGTTTGTGCACGAGCATGTGTATGTACTAATGTGTCATGTATGTGTCTATTTGGCATGTGTTTGTGTCTGTAATAAAGGGCAGGAGAGGGGGGAGGGAGAAAGAGAGAGATTGAGGTTGATTTTTAGTGTTTTTCTTCCTTTAGATTCTGAAGACTTCATTTTCTGTTTACAAAGAATCAAATTTAACAAGTCATTTGGACAGAAGCCTGGCAAATTTCTCCAACTTACTCCATTTTGACACACCATAACAAATACATGAACCAAAATGAAGTTATAATTTAGAGTCTATTTTTGAAAATGCTTATAATATCTAATATTATTGTACATCTATGACACAATATGGCACACTAATATAGAAGCTTAAAGTAGTCTAAAAGCCAGTAAATAACTCTCATAACTGTATGTTGTCACAGTTAAAACAGAGATTGAAGTAGTTAATTCTAAACTGGATAGATGTTTAATTATAGATTTTTGAAAAGATAGCTTTTATTTTAACTAATAAATTTTATCCATTGTGCCTCCTTGATTTTGATTTAAAGCTAATTCTGTTTTGTATATTTTTCTTTTGTGTTGATTATTTCATATCTGAACAAATAATAAACCTGCTTTGTGACATTTTAAAACAATTGTATGTCAGGAATTAATCCCAAGTCTGCAAGCATGCAGGTAGCTTCCTTTTCCATACAGTTGTACTCAGCCCTTTTAGAACACACAAAGTCAACCTTTTTCAGTTTCCTTTGAAGTTACAGATTCTAATTTTGAAACAAAATGCATTTATGGTCTTCAAAATATCCAAAAACCTGAAAGCACATTGCTCAATTCCAAGGAAGTTTATGACATCTGCTTGAGAGGAACTAGCTGGTAATGGAGAAGCACCTCACTCTAGATTCTTACAGAGAAAAGGCAATAATTGGGAGGGGTGCATTCTTCCATTTTGATGGGAATAGTGTTTACAATCTCTTCTGTTACATGCCACATATAACTGCAGCCTGGAATTCTGCGTCCATTTGTGAGTGTGGAGGCACCTGAGGGGCTGTAATGAGGAAAAGTCATCTTCTGTGGGCCAGGGATGGGAGTCCATTTGAATAGTCTTTCCAATAGAATTGGAAATATTGTCGAAGGAGAAGACCATGATGGGAGTTTCAAAGTTAAATAGGAGCAGTCAGCACTGCAGTCAAGCTAGCAGGAAAGTGCATTTTTATGTGTCAACCCAACTGTGTTGCATCCTCAGACTGAAGAGTTGAAAAGACACAGAGAGGGAAGGGGAAACTAATTACAAATATGGATTATGATTTTAACATAAAAATGATGGCCTGCTTGTAGTTTTGTCTGTTAGTCATTCACTAGTGTTAGCCACAAAAAAATTTGAATTACCCAGTCCTATTGTGAAGCTGATCTTAGAGAAAACTTACTAATGAGTAGTATCAAATGTACACTGTAAACACAAAGTACATTCGGCCACTTTAAGAAGTGATGTAAAGTTAGGGAAATCCTCCAATAGGGTGAGCTATGTAGAGCCCCAGGGAACAGGTTATGGTTCACAAGAGCAGTGTCGAGCAAATAAGTGCAGACACATGGAGAACCTGATGGCTTTCAGCCTTTTTGTGATGCATTTAAGTCTCTAGTTCTAAGGCAATAATGGCAACCACCTGTGACAAAATGAAGTCTAGGGACATTGTTTTAAGTGATGACCCTTACCCATTCTACAAGTTGGCTTCAAATTAGAAATTTGTCATATTAATATAATCTAGCAGTTCTATGTTGTTTATTTCCATTAAAATTATAGCTCTAGTGGATGGATGCATTAAAGAAAAGAGACAAGTAATACTCTTCCTAGGTCACATCTGAACATAAAAATTCTTTTATGAATTTACTAGACTTTGGTGATCCCTACTTACAGAGTGTGTGCCCACAGGTGAGTACATTATTCTGTGATTCTTCTCTGAGAAGCTCTCATCCATGCTCTGGGGTGTGTCCTTATTTCTTCTCTTAACACTAGTGCTTAAACCTATAGTTTTATTATCAAACTCAATTTTGCTGGATTAAAGAGAAGTGGAAAAATATTTGTCACATGAAAGCTAATAGGAAAAACTCACCTGGTTTCCATGAAGAATAAACATAAAAATCAATAGCAGAAAAATACCATTGTTCTCATTGAATTCAACAGTCAAGCTCATGTTAAAAATTTTTATTTAAAACAACAGCAATGTTTTGTGCCCCCCAGTTTGACATTTGACCTGCTTTTTTCTGCAGAATTGGGAGACCTAACACAGCCACAGCTCCTGTGTTAATCTATAAGGTTAATATAAATTAAGAAGCATGTTTTGATGAACTTTGTCTAACTTATAGTCATTATAGTTTGACTCAGGGTCAAAGCATTAATTTTGTCTTTTTCTCTCTTCACCTCTCCCTTTCCCCTTCTCTGTACCCCTTCCATTTCTTCCCTCCCCTGTGAAGTACAATTAGTAAAAACTCATAGAGATAAAGGTGGTTCAACCTGAAGTTCAGAAAAGCAAAACAGTCACTGCCTCTTACCTCTACCTCAGTCCAACATGGCAATACTGCTTCCAAAAATCTCAGAAGGAGACTGTGTCAGAGAGCTGTCTCCTCCCATTTTATAATCCTCTCTAGGGCTAGGGTTAAAGGCATGCACCACTGGGATTAAAGGAATGCACCATCCAGTTTCTATGGCTACTGGGATAATGTGACATTTCCCTCTGTATGCTGCCAATATCATTGGTTAATAAAGGAACTGATTTGGGCCTATAGCAGAGCTAGGCAGGGAAAACTACACTGAATGCTGCCAGAAAGGAGGCAGAGACAGGGAGAAGCCATAGAGCCACCACCAGAGACAGACATGCTGAAACTTTGCTGGTAGGCCATGATCACATGGTGATGCACAAATTAATAGAGATGGGTTAAATTAAGGTGTAAGAGTTAGCAAATAAGAAGCTAGAGCTAATGTGCCAAGCAGTGATTTAAATAATATAGTGATTATTTCAGGATTCTGAGTAGCCGGGAAATGAACAACAACAAATTGGCATCCATGTGGTCAACTAAAATCCACTTAAAACCTGAGAGAGCTTGAAAAGGAATTCTAGACACTAAAAAACAAAGTTTAGCCACATTTTCTTTTCTGAATGGGCTTTGCTCACTGGCAGCATGCTGTGGCTCCTTTAAGAGAGGTTTCCCTGATTTAGCTGTAGAAAAAAAAGCCTCGGTTTCGAAATGCCAGCTTTCTGGGCCTTGCTGCCAGCACAAACTCTGACTCCTTCTGGAGGTCCAGCTATGGAGCAATTAAAAGGGATTTGTGAGCAGAGTGTTAAAACATGGTTAATGGCAACATAGATGCACTTTGTGCCTGAAAATGGGGCTTTGAGCATGGCTAAACAGACTTCTGCCTCTGCCATACTGGACTATGCAGGGTAAATTGGCAGCACTGTATTTGACCTAGCAATGACTCAGCTTAAGTTTTTAAGAAGCACTTAGCACTTTAAGAAGCACTTCTTGTCAGAAAATAATTACAGATGCACAATAAAAACAGATTCATATAAAAAAGGACCTCTAAATGGGTCACAGTGTTGAATGTAGGCTTGGTAGAAAGAATAAAAAGAATAGAGTTATAAATAGAAGTAAATGGCTTAAAAAAACAAAGTCTTTAAAGAGACAAAGTACAGACAGTCATAGATTAAATGAGTAAAGCTAATCAAATAAATATTAAAAAGTAATGAGTAAGAAAAGCCATGTGAAGATGTAATATGCAAGTAGAGTCTGAATTATGTATACCATTGTGTTTTCTTTGAATTTTTGACTGTGAAGGAGCTAAGTACAGAGAGACATTTCATTGTATGGGCTGCTAAGCTAAACCGACATATATGTCTTAAAGGTATCTTGATTTTAAAATATGGATCTAAGGATATGTTGCTTTGGAAAAGAGGTTCTTTTGTTTCCACAGAGGATGAGAACCTGTGGATTGCTTCCAGACTAATATGGTTTGATGGACCAAGACCCCCTGAAAGTTTGCCATGAACAGCCCCCAAAAATTACTTCGCCCAACAAAAAGCAGGAAGCAGTTTGGAGAAAAACTACACATATATTCCAAAATATTGTTTATAAATGCTTCTTTACATTTAAAGGGCGATATGCTATAGAGATTTACATGGGTATGGATACTGGTTTATTGATATAAATTTAATATAAATTTTGTTATATGTATATTTCTGCTCTTGATTAAGGTATTGTGTTTGTGCAGCTCATTTAAAAATGTAATGTATAATTAAAAAATATAGGTTAATAATAGCCATCTATAATAGTCAAGCTTATAGTCATGTTAGGTTTTCTAGATATATAGTGATATATTTCAGTTAGATAGGTATTCTTCAGATCTTTCACAGACTATGGAATATGGCATTTTAACATGTTTTAATAACTTAGGACTTTTCATGAAAATGAGAAATGTCTGCTCCTGGCAGCACCAATCTACTTCAAGAGGAAGATGGGCATCGAAGAAGCTCCTTATGGAGTTTGCTACCCATTTGGGCAAGAAACTGTTTTTGGCTAGACTGCTTGATGAACTGGACATGCAGGACCTGCTGAGAAATGACTGCTAAACTTGCCTAAAGGTGAGATGATCTTTCGGGGTTCCTGCTTCATGAAAGAGTCTGCTAGACATTCTGCAGGACACCAGAAGAAAGGGATTAAAAACTGCCAATATAGGCAGAACCATCTTTGAAAGTTTCTGCTTCATGGAAAGTCTGCCAGATACTATAGGCCTGTAGGCTGATGCCACAATGATAGAGAAGAACTTTGGGTGATTGTCAAGGAAGCAAAATGTCTCTGTCATTTCTAGAGTTTTGGAAGTTGCTTACAATGTAGTTCCTGTTTACTTAGGTAATATTATACCCATCTGTGGTCTTTGATGGAGTTGAAGAAAAGATAGAAAGTAGATATAGTTTTGTTAATTATGATAAAAGATAAAGTTGATATAATGATTGTAACTATAATTCTTGCCTGATACCTGTCTTGTTATATGTAATTTTTCTATGCTAGAGTTAAAACCTTCCGTTTTATTTAAACAGAAAAGGGGAGGTTATGTTGCATTTCCCTTTGTATGCTGCCAATATCATTGGTTAATAAAGGAACTGGTTTGGGCCTATAGCAGAGCTGTAGAGGAACAGAACTAGGCAGGGAAAACTAAACTGAATGCTTTGAGAAAGGAGGTGGAGACAGGGACATGCCATGGAGTCACTGCCAGAGACAGACATGCTGAGACTTTGCTGGTAGGCCATGATCTCATGGTGATACACAGATTAATTGAGATTGGTTAAATTAAGTTGTAAGAGTTAGCAAAAAAAGAAGCTAGAGCTAGTATGCTAAGCAGTGATTTAAATAATATAGTTTCTATGTGATTATTTGGGAATCTGGGTGGCTGGGAAATGAACATGCAGCTTCCTTACTACACTGGGATTAAAGGTGTGTGTTACCACTGCCTGATTTGTAAGGCTGACCAGTGTGGCTGTTTTACATTCTGATATGTTGGCATACAAAGAGTTCCACAATTACTTGAAATGGGATATAGCAAAGGTATATTTATTTGGGAGTAAACTCGCAGAAAGTGTAGAGATCTGCATTCCTCTGCTAGCACTGGGAACTGGAACCAAATTCAGCAGCCAAGAGGCCCATACATGCTTTTCGTCTGCATTTATGGTACATGAGACTATGCCCAAAGTGGGCTCGTATCTTAAAGGCTATTGACTGAAGGTGTTCCCACAGCAACTCCCACTTTTTGTCTAAAGAGAGTTCTAAGCCTAATACAAAACTATATGCAGTAAGAACAAATATCAAGTATTGTCCATGGATTTCCATTGTCCATGGAAAATAAGAGGCAAAAACATCCATAAAATTATAATTATAGCCAGCATGAACATTATCAAACAATAAATATATGATAAATGTTTTAACTCTAGCATAGAAAAATTACATATAACAAGACAGGTATCAGGCAAGAATTATAGTTACAATCATTATATCAACTTTATCTTTTATCATAATTAACAAAACTATATCTACTTTCTATCTTTTCTATCCTATCCTAAAGAGTCTAAGTCTTATATTAAAAATGGCTTGGCTAAGTCATTACAGAAACCTAACTATGACTATCTAGTTTTAAACCCCATCAATGACCTGAGAAGGAAAATAATATTACTTGAGTAAACAGGAAGTTCAATCAAGCAACTTCCAAAAGGTACAAGAAATGATAGTGACAACTGGCTACGTGAGCCTAAGCCCCATTTGCAATATTGGAGCAACCGACTTTGGCTAAGGCCTAGAGTATCTGAAAGATCATTTTCAGAGGCAGGAAAATTTGAAAAACTGTCTTACTTTCTTGGCAAGGTTTGGCAGTCTTTTTCTTGTATCCTCCTTGTCCAGTCTAGACACCATCCATTTTGTCAGTGGTTGAGGCATGGGAAGTTCTGTTCCCAAAGACTAGTTTTGCCAAGAAGAAAACAAACTCCAGGTGAAGTATCTTTGGTGTTCAACATTCTCTTGGGAATAGATAGTGCTGCCAGGAACAATTGTGTCTCACAACAACAGAATCCTAAGTTATTTAATTGCCATATTCTATAGTTCTTTGAAGTGTTTGAAGATTATCTGTCTAACTGAAATATATCTCTGTACATTTAGAAAACCTAACTAACATGACTGTAAGTTTGACTATTATAAATTAATATCTATTAGTTTGTAATCTTAAATTATCCATTATATTTTTAAATGAGCTGCACAAATACAATACTAGAAATACATATATCCAGTATAAAAAATTGACCTTAAATTTATATCAAGATCCATACCAATGCAAAGCATATATTTCTACATCATATCTCCCTTATTCCCATTAACTATTTATAATCAACCGTTTTAAAATGAAAATAAACATTTATAAGCAATCATTTTGGGAATCAAGCATATTTTTCTCCAAATTGCTTCCTGCTATTGGATAAAGTATTTTTAGGGTTCACAGAGACATTTCAGTGAGATCCACCAAACCACATTAGCCTGGCAGGAATCCACAGGTTCTCATCTTCTGTGGAAACAACAAAAGAACCTCTTTTGCAAAGCAACATATCCTTAGACCTAAATTTTAAAGACAAGATACCTTTATGTTGATTTAACATAGCAGTCCCCAGAATCAAATGTCTCTCTGTAGTCAAAATATTCAAAGAAATCACAATAATATACATAATCCAGATTCTCTGTGTATCTTCCATCTTTACATAACTTATTTTTTACTCCTTTAATCTGTGACTGACTGTACTCTTTTATATTACTGTTACTGTCTCTTTAAAGACTTTGTTTTATTTTTTTGAAACTATTTCTTTTTATAACAGTCTATACTCTTTTTCTTCTCTTTTCCAAGCCTATGCACCTTTTAAAAATACACTGTGAAACATTCAGAGGTTTATTTTTGTCCAATTCCGTCTTTATTGAATAACTGCAATAATTTTCTGACCAGGAGCACCTTTTCTTTAAATGCTAAGCAGGCATAGCTAGCACCAATTTTGGAGCCCTGCCTGTTTGCTCTATCTACTCCAACATACTAGAGTTATGTTCAATACCTTGGTGAAACATGCTCAGAGCCCCAGCTCCCAGGATGCAGTAAGTCTATGTCATCATAAAACAATTTGTAACATGTTGCTCACAATCCCCATTTAAGAACCCCCTGCCAGGACCTCCTGAAAGAACTAGAGCCATTCGTGTGAACCAGGAAGCTGTGATTTAAAGGAGCCACACAGTTTTTGCTGCTAATGCTCAGCCAGGAAGCCTTCTCTTAAAGCAATCATGCATCTGCTTGCCTCTAGCAAACATCTGAAAACAAAAAAAACTGCAGCTGCAAAGCATCTGTTCTCAGCTCCTGTTTTTGTGGGTCTAGAAGCCCCCTTTTTTCCCTCAAGCTTTTTTTTTTAGGTCTTATGTGGATCTATGCCCCAGACAGTGGGTGCCAATTTGTTGGTGTAGGTAAGATCTCCATAATTGCCCAGAATAGAGTATAACAAAAGTTTATTTAAACTCATAGAAAGTGTAGCAATCTACAGTCCTCTGTGAGTGCTGGGAACTTGAACTGAATCCATCAGCCAAGAGGTCTGGGCATGCTTTTTGCCTGCATTTATAGTAGTACATGAGACCCTGCCCACAGTGGGCTGGTATCTTAAAGGCTAATGCCTGAAGCAGTTCTCACAGCACTGGTCTTCTGACAACCTTTATTTATTAAAATACAAATGAAATGCCATGATACTCCTGTTTCCTGCCCTTTCCCTCCTTTTCCCATTCCCTATCTTATCTCCTCTTCTATGTTCTTATTCTACTTTAATTAACATTGGCTTTTAAAATAAAGGCTAAATTTCACATTCCTATGATACTGGAATATAATGTATTGAATTTCTTCCTGTGAAAGACACAGTTATTTTTATCCTTATGACATTATGATCCTTACATCAACATCTTAGTTAAAGAATATTGTTTCACATAGATGGTTTGGGTTAATTTTCCAGGTGGACTTATTGTTATCTTTTGTCTGACAAATTCAGTTTTCACTTAAACCCCCAACAACTATGTCTCTTCTAATGTAATGGATTTAATTCTGTATTTTTTGTTGAGTTGGTTGTCACTCATAAAAATGGCAGAGTTTATATTTTCTATTAAATAGCACTAATTTTATGAATAGTCACTATTTACTATAAAATAGTAACAAATGACCTGATTTTAAGTAAAATAACTTTTTAAGTTTGAACTGTACAAAACAGTGCCAGGGCAATGCAGAGTTATTAACAGATTGATGTGGGATTCTCCTCTGTATGCCGTGAATACCACTGGTGAATAAAAAAACCTCCTTGGTCTGTTGATAGGGCAGAATGTAGGTAGGTGGGGAAAACTAAACTGAAGGCTTAGAGGATGGAGGCAGAGTGAGAGAGAAGCCATGTAGCCCCAATAGAGCCAGATGGAACTTTAGCCTGTAAGCCACAGCCACGTGGCAATGCACAGATTAATAGAAATGGATTAAATTAAGATGTAAGAGTTAGCCAATAAGAAGCTAGAGCTACTGGGCCAAGCAGTGTTTTAAATAATTTAGTTTCTGTGGGATTATTTCAGTTTTGGGTGGCCGGGATGAACATGTGGCCTCCTGACAACAAATTAGCGCCCACGTGGACAACTAAAATCCACTTGAAAATCTGAGAGAGCTTGAAAAGGAATTCTAGACACAAAAATAAAAAGTGTATGGGTTCCATGGGAAGTCCACAAAGTCTGGCACATTAAGTTGGGGCAGGACCAATCCCCTCTACCCTACATTAAGGCTGAGTGTGACATCCCATCACAGAGAATAGGCTCCAACAAGCTAGCTCATGCACCAAGGATAGATCCTGGTCTATCTGCCAAGGGCTTCTCAGATAGTCCAGGCTTCTCCACTGTCTCCCACATATGGAGGGCCTAGTTTGGTTCCATGGAGGCTCCACAGCTGTTGGCCGAAAGTTTATGAGCTTCCACAAGGTTGGTTAGCTATGTCTGTTGATTTCTCCATCATGATCTTGGCCTCCCTTGCTCATATATTCCCTCCTCCCTATCTTTGACTGGATTCCTGGAGCTCAGCTTGGTGCTTGGTAGTGGATCTCTGCATCTGTTTCCCTCAGTTACTGCACTAAGGTTCTATTATGATAGTTGGGGTATTCACCAATCTCAGTATAGGGGAAGTGAAGTTTGGGTACCCTCTAAGGCTAGGAGTCTTACTGGGGACTTCATTGTGGATTCTTGGCAATTTCCCTTGTGCCAGGGTTTTCTCTAACCCCATAGTGGGTCTCTCTGTCAAGATCTGTCTTTCATTGCTCTACCACTCCATCCCTCCCCCACTTGTCCATCCCATTCCCTCATATTCTCATCTCCCATCCCATCCACTTTGCCATCCCCACCATCCAGGAGATTTCATCTAATTCCTCTTCCCAGGGAGATCCATGTGTCACTCTTGGGGTCTTCCTTGTTATCTATCTTCTCTGGAGCTGTGGATTGTAGTCTGGTTTCCCTTTGCTTTACTAATATCCACTTATGAGTGACTACATACCATGTTTGTCTTTCTGAGTCTGGGTTATCACACTCAGGATGTTGTTTATATAGTCCAATCCATTTACTTGCAAATTTCGTGATTCATTTTTTTTACAGCTGAGTAATACTTTATTGTGTAAATGTGTCATATTTTCTTATCCATCCTTCAGTTGAATTGCATCTAGGTCATTTCATGTTCTGGATATTGCAAATAATGCTGCTATGAACATTGTTGAGCAAGTGCCCTTGTGGTATGGTTGAGTATCCTTTAGGTATATTTCCAGGAGAGGTATCAGTAGGTCTTGAGGATTGATACCCAATTTTCTGAGAAACTGCCATGCTGTTTTCCAAAGTGGCTGAACAAGCATGCACTCACACCAGTAGTGGAGGAGTGTTCTCTGACTCCATTTCCTCTCCAACATAAGCTGTTCTCAGTATTTTGAACTTAGCTGTTCTATTAGTACACATAGTATATCTTTCCACATGAAAATCAGTCTATAGAATTAATTTTGACTAAAATCAAAACATATTTAGAATAACAAATCTAGACTCTTTCCTCAAATATGCTATTCTAGGATACATACACAGTTTAAATTATTGAAAATCTGAGTATGGTTTTAGTGGCTTTGGAGAAAAGATGAGACTAAAGGTCATGTAAGGGGTTAGGTGAAACAGGCAGCAGATCATGTCATTACTTTTGCTCTTTTGTTTTTGTCATAGAAATGATAGATTGATTATGTTAAACTATTATTTTGAAACAAACTTTCTTTCCTCCATGTCATGATCTTTCACCACAGAATAAAAGAAACTAAAGAAAGGAATAATTAATTATAAGGAAAACATAAATGTTTGAGGAGCTATTTGATCCAATTTAAACATTAAATAGTTACATATGTGTTACATATGTAAACAAGGCAGAATTACCCACAAATATTTTTTAATTTTTATATTTTTATATTAGTCCAAATTGAATTAGTAGAAATATCATGTGGATAAATGCAACTTTGATTTTGTTTACAGACATTCAGAGAACTTACACCTATACTGATACACTTAGTTTTAAATATGAAAACATTTTCAGAGATATATTTGTGTGATACATTGCATCAAATCATAACCTACATCATGTTTGTTGTAGAGTGTGGTATAGGTCAAACTGCAATTAAAAAATATGAATTCTGAATTGCTCCAAAATTGTAAGCATTTTGAGTGTTGCTGTAGCATTATTAATGAGAAAACCTTCCACACCTGTTCTCCCCACCTTCTCATCTTGTCCATCCTTCTATTTGTCTTGCAGTGTGCCCAGTCTGGTCATGACTGTATGACCAGTTTGCCTCAGTTTCTATGCTGAGCTCCCCATTGGCTTTTATGTGATGAGCCACAGATACTGTGAATTCATCTTAGAGATAAGAGATTGACTTTATATAAGTGGCATATGATCCAAAAGAGAATTTTGTGCTTCGACTTGGCTCCAGTCCCAAAGACAGCGCATATGGATGCTTGTGGATATACAAACAGGAATTAAAAAATCAATAAGAAAAAAATCAAATCTTCTGACCCCGTGCATTGTTCATAAGGATTACTTGTTCAGATTAAGTAAGATCATTTCCTGAGGCAAAGAGGAAACACGAATTCTTCACTGGGAAGTGCCTTTGAACACTCATCATGAGAATGCTTCCTACTAAAGATCTAGTTACAAACAGCCATGCAGATCTCCTTTGCAGGATGTCTAGCTGATTTGATTTTATCACTTCTCAACAGCTGAGCTTTCTGAAGTCCCTCCAAGAAGTAAGGAAGGAGAATCAAGACAGACTTTAATGGTTGGTCCAAGGGACTCATTTACCTGTGATTCTCCTGCAGCCTAACAATATTAAAACACAGTATGATTTTAATACTTTAAGGAAAGGTCAACTGCATGTGGAAGAAAGAACCATGATTGTTCTGCACCTGGGACAATTGGACAGAAAGGGACAAGTGCAGATTTGAAAATGTAGCTTGAATTTATATGTCATTGATCATTCTGACTATCTGGAAGTAACATTTCTTTTATGCCATCTTCTATTATGAATAATTGGAACAAATTAATGTCTCCCTTGCTCACCAACTCTAATATGTACACTCAAGCATAGATTAGGCCCCCTCCCCAATCTAGTTTTATTTGGTAGACAGTTATACCTGGGACTGTTTTTGATAGTAAAGGCAACTGGATTCTGTAGAAGAAAATCACCTCTTTCATCTGTGTTGTAAGTACAGTACATAAATTTGTTTATGATTGTGAATTAAGTTCAATATATTAAGCAAACAATATTTGAAAATGTTTGCAGTGCAAATATCAAATGCAGAGCATTGTAACTTTGATTCTTCTATTCACTAATAGTCTATTCTATTGTAGGACTCTCTAAAGCCACACAATGAAGACAATACAGTAAAATTGTGCATAACTGCTGTCACTAAACCAGGAGAGGCCAACGTGCAAGGAAGCTGTTCCAGTTTGCAACAAATGCCTGAGTTGTACATAGTTTATAACAATCATATGTATCAGTGAGAAAAGCCCTTGGACACAAGAAGATATAGTTATTTTTTAAAGAATAACATCTGTTGGTTCAATTGATATATTTTACAGTGAATATATTCTTTGGGGGAGGAGGTGCTGTCACTGTCAGAGAAGCTGTAGAATGCAAGTGGGCATCTTAACTCCCTGTTCACATCCTTCATCTTACTATTGTGGAATTAACTTTGCAATGACTCGATTCACTAGGTCCCTAATATTCTTAGGTAACATTTCTGAAGCTATCAGAACTGTCATTTCCATGTTTTTCTTTTCTGGTTTCTCCTTTAAAACTTTGGAAAACACTAAGAATTTGAGCGATTGGTTAACTCCAGGGTGTGTGCAAACTGAAATCATTTAAAGGAATAAAATATAGCATTGTCCAGTTTTCACCAACTTCAAGGTTTCCAGTCCTAAGAAGTTTAGAAGCACATTCTGTATACTTTAATCATTATTTGTTATAAAATTTTTGATCTCTTGACATGGGGAAATAACTTTAAAGGGAAAGAAGGCTAAGAAAGTGCCTCTTTGTGCTGATCCAATAAATTAATCATGTGATAGGATACTTCTATTTTCCACACTTAGAATGGTGTTCTCAGAGACTCAATACCTTTATTCCAAGAAGAGTATTTTGTGTCCTTTTACCATGTTTAGCTCTAACTCTTTAGCATATGACATGTGAACTCAAAAAAATTCTACAAGGAAGAAAATTGTCTAATCCCAATTGTGGTGCACATATTACCATTTGAGCATCTGCACTCTGAAGTGATTGATTTATTCTTTGGGTGACACTTAAACATCAACAAACATTACAGAAAAGGATAAATACTTTAAACTATAGGTTGTATGGGTTGGGAATATGAGTCCCTGGTGGGGTACTTGCTGACCACGTATGAGGCTTCAGGTTCAATCCCCATCATCTAATAAAGCAAGCACGTTTTGGGACATAGTACAATTGCTTGGATTCTTATGTAAATATAAATGGTTGCCCTTTCGGGATCAGAAGAGTCTTTGTAAGTTGAAAAAGCCCCATCAGTTCTGGGAAACAAATGCCATTAGCTACATTCATCTTATCCATTTAGTGAGGCTCGCATTACTGGTGGGCTTCATGAATGCTTAGAGTATCAGATGCTGTTTCCTTCAATTACCATAGAATCTTACTGAAGTTAGTATTTATTAGGTGCCAGAACCAAGGTTCAAAATAATATTAATGACTATCTCTACAATAACTAATATTTCCAATTTTAAGTAGTCATAAAACCAAGAATGAGTTCATATTTCACAGCAGAGTTATGCCATAATAAAGATATCACAGTATGGCTCAGACTTACCTCTCATTTGGTGAGGTTATCATAAAATATTAGCTTATTAATGTATTTCAAAGAAATATAATGTGTTTATTCAAACAATTTATCATATTTGAAAAATGTTTCAAATTAGTGATTTCATGTAATAAATGGGAATGTCATTACATAAAATATATTGCTGTGCACAGTTGGCCCAGCCATTTTTACCAGCAAATCACATCATCAAATGCCCTGTGTCTACAAAGCAAGGGTCTTTTATTATCTTTGTTTTTAAAATGGATTTAGCTGGACTGATTACATAATTGCATATTAGATGAATAATATTGCCAATTTTAGTAGCTTGATATATATTGTTAAAGTGTTAACAATAATCAAATAAACTTGGAGATATATCACACACACACACACACACACACACACACACACACACACAAAGGGGTGAATGAAAGTATTGAACTACTAAAGTGTGAGAGGAACTCCACAGTGAATTTTGAGAGCAGACCAACCATCTGCCTTCCTCTTGTGTGTCATAGCCAAGCACTTGCTTATTTGTAACCAAATATGTTAACAGGCTGAATCTCTGTTAGAAAATCCACGACTCAGAGTGACAAATGATCTTTCAAGTGTGTCTACGCCACCTGTTGACAGTTGTCATTTTGACAGTTACTTGCTTTAACCTTTTTGGGGATTTTTGTCTTGTTTGTTTCTCAGCATTTTGTTAGGCTTGAGCAAGGACAGAAGTACACTGATGTACACTGATCCCCAGCCATGGATAGATATTTCCAAAATGTTCTCCAACTGTGCAATCTGCCTGAGACCTGGCTTCTAGTGTGTATTTCTTCTTAGGACTCAATTACTGATTTATTTATTTTTTGTTATTATATATAAATATGGGATCTCATTGCTGAAAAGAATAAATACACCATACAGACAGCAATGTAACTGTCTGGCTACTTTTTTGATAGCCTTTCCTAACAGATGCCCTCCCTAAAGCTTCAGTCATATGGGTCTTCAAGACGCGCCAGTCAACCTGAATTCCATCACTACTCTTTGCCTGTCCACTCTTGTCCACCATTGCAGCCTCCCTTTTCCTATAGCTCCCTCCAATTCTCTACTACTCTAGACCCTTCACAGATGGAACTGTCTGCTCATGGTATCTCAAGTGTTACCTTTCCCACCTACACCTCCATCTGCTCTCTTCCACCTTTCCTATTTCACCACATCAGACACAATCTATACCTGTGCACTGTTACCTCTTCTCATCTGTTCCCTGTGGGCAGTGAACACCACACCAACAGACCTCGTTAACTCTTCTCCAACCTCGAGAGCATGGCATGGTATGGTACACTAAAGATATTGACAATGTATTTTTAATTAACTCATGTTTAAATGCCATTGTATCTCAACATACTAGCCTTTGTGTATTCGCTGCTTAGAGTTAATAAGATAGTTTGATATTCTAGAGCTCTGTGTTAATCTCGGAACTGGGAACAAGCATGAGGAACACAAAACATTCAGAGGCTTCTGAAGCATATACTACATGTGGTACACTCTGATTTTACTGAGAAAACAGCAGGACTCCTGAATAGACACAGTTTTTAACTATCCCAGAAGACTTGCTTCCCCAAAGAAAATCAAGCATTACTTTCTCACTCTAAAAATAGCCATAGCTTTATTTTACTGATCTTAAAACTTGTTTCCCATGGTGAGTTGTCATTCTCAAGACACACAGAATATTTGTCTCATAACTATTTGGAAATTTTTCACCCTTCCTAAATATTGGAAATAGCTTAATTTTTTTCTTCAAGTCATAACTTTTTAAATAGAAGGAAACCGACCCGCCAAAGGATAATCTAGTGGACACAGGTCACTTTTGCCTAAATACACTGTCATTGCTTTGCAAAAATAGCACCAGTAAGATGATGGGTTGCAGGTTTCCAGTATCTAGGTTAATTTGGCAGGAGTACTTGAGTTAAAGATGGAGTCAACTGGCAAAATGTCCCAAGAGAAATCCTCCACTCTAGTTAGTGTCTATGTCACTGGGACCCATCTTCTCTGCAGTTATGCTTTAGGCTAAGGCTGTTTTGTAGAGCTACTGATTTCAGCCTGATGTAAACACAATGTGGCACACAGACTCTAATATTTTGTTAATAACTGACATGGAAAGTCTAGTACAAGCACCTTGAAGGGATTCATTCTAGATGGTGTTTACAAGTAGTACTCCCATGTCCTGTGACAAGCTGCTCAGAAGTCGTTCTTCATTGTGGAAGTCTTGAAAGATAAATTGTTAGCATAACATACACTTGCTTAATGGTTACTTTGCAGATCTATGTTTCATACTTCTAAAATAATTAGTGATAAATCAATTGCCTAGAATATTTTTGTAACATGGCATTGCTTTTGCATTTGTGACCTTTTCGTTCTTTCTCAAGTACATATTTCATATCAAGTACAGCTAAAAATTATGATTATCACATTTTCTAAGCTCTAGATAAACTGGTAAAAAACAACTATGAAAGAAGAAACAATTTAGCTTTGTAAGAGTGGGGTGGCAAACAGAAAACACACTTTCAAAAAGTCGAGCTCTGTGTGTTGCCTGTATTATTGACACAGCTGTTTTGCCAGTTTATATATGTGCATGTGTACGCACACATATACTGTAAATATTTATAAAATAAACTCCTTAACATAATCCATAGTACTATAAGAATTAGTAATCGTGCATTACTTTATACAAAGGAACATTCTTAAAAGTCAGGTGTAAATCAGGTTTTATGCTCTTTGACGATTAAGCTATTCTTCCTACTGACTGACAGTATAATTTCAGGGATGTGTCTCCCAAAGAAAAATACTGGTTTTTCCAGCTTGTAAAATGATAGGTCAAAATGCAGCCTGCTTCTTCCCACCTTACGTTTCAAAAAAATTACTATTTCACAGTAAAGCATTTCCTGTAACTCTTGAGCCAGAAACTATGTCTGCAATGCCATATAGAACTAGATACCTGTAGAGTCGGGATCTAAGAAACAGGGAAAGCCTTGTCAGTCAGCTCTTATACCATCCTTCTCTTCTTGACGATGTTGTGAGAACTTCTTACTGGGCTCATCTCTGTCTCTGTCTCTCACAGTGGCTGAATTGTTTACCTGCAGTCTTCTCTAGCAATGATGGTTTCAGATAAAAAAGGTTGTCCGTGAAATACAAGCTAGCAATCTAGTACTCCTGAAAAACAAAGGAAACAATTGATAAACGCAAAATAGGGATAGGCAATTTTACACATTGCAAGGATTTAAAATGAAAGCCTTTTCCCTACAGTTTCACTTTGTCATTTGGACAATTTAAGAAGGACATTAACTTAAAAATATTTCAGTGCCTCCTGGCTTTGGCACCGTGTAGGGAAATTTAACATTATTAATTATAAACAGCAGCTGTGTTAACATGTACATTTCCTGAGAATGGTTATTGTTGCATCTGATGTCTCTCTGCAGGGTAATATCTGGTTTAAAATACATTTACTGACATCGGGGTGATGACTCATAGGGAAAGGCAGAAATGAGCCACGTTCCCCACATTAGTGTCAATGGTCTCATATTTTTATGATTGTATTTTCTGAGGCCTGTGTTTTATCATGTCTGAAAACAGATCATTTTGTGGAAAGTAGACCTGCCAGCAGAAATGTAGCTTCCAAGAGTTTGCTTGTGTTTCCCAAGAAACAGTAAAATGATCATTCTCGCGGTGGCGTTTCAGTTGACACAGTTGTGTCTGTCCTTCATTTTGACGTAAGCCACGAAGAATCAAAGGTGATATTTTTGTATGAGTCTTTGTCACAATACTTACTTTGTTGGTGGTGTTATTTTTAAATTTGATGTTTCTTAACTGACATTTCCATTTGTAAAGACAAGAATCAAACTCTTTCTGCTTTTTCTTTCCCTTAGAGTAGTGTGTAAAGGGCCCGACAACACCTGTTTAAGTATAGGTAATTTAAGAAGGCTAAGGACACGCTATACTTTATCATCCTACATACATTTGTCCAACCTGTCGAACACTGTTGGATTTTTTTTTCCAAGGGCAATGTAGCATCTCATTGCATAGGGAATTTGACTATGGTTATAATCCTGTACTGGCCAGGCGGTGGTGGTGCACATCTTTAATCCCAGCACTCAGGAGGCAGAGGCAGGTGGATCTCTGTGAGTTTGAGGCCAGCTTGGTCTATAAGAGCTAGTTCCAGGACAGGCTCCAAAGCTACAGAGAAACCCTGTCTCGAAAAGCCAATAATAATAATAATCTTTGCACTATATAAACTCTCTAAGTATGTAACTACTTCTCCAAGGTATCTCCCATAGACCTAGAGTTTAGAAAGAAGCAAATTTATTAACGCTGGTGGTAGATGACCATACAAAGTGATTTGTTGCTCTGACTTCATCCCAAGCTACATTCTGGCACCCAAACCATTGGGGCTAACCCATGTGGCCTGCCACATACTTTAGGTCTCGGTGCTTGTATACCTGCTTTGGGTTAGGATGAATGTAGTTGAGAGCATACAGGCAGCTCAGCACTCCCTGCTTGGGCTGGATCAGGCCTGCTAGGTGTGCACAGGAATGATAGTATGGCAGATTCCAGGAACCATACACAGAGACATTTCCAGACCATGCAGCACATGCATGGCAGATTTAGCTTTTAGTTAGACAAAAAGGGTTTATGTGCTATATGCTGCTTCCCAGAGTTGAGGTGGTGAGCATGGCTCCAACCCAGTGGTCCCAGAGCTGACAGTGAACAGACCTCCAGCATGTTAAAAGGCCAAGAGAGACAGAGTCAGCATCCAGGGTTACTGTAACCAATCTGCTTACCATTTTAATAGTGCACCTGGTCAGAAAAAACTGCAGATATGCAATAAAGATCGATTCAGAAAAAAAAAAGAAACTTCTGAATAGGTCGTATTGTGTTTTAAAAAATGTATATGGGCTTGGGAGAGAGAGGAAAAAGAGTATAGACAGTTATAAAAAGAAATAGTTTTAAAAGATAAAGTACTTAAAGAGACAGTAAAAGTAATATAAAAGCCATGTAAAGATGGAAAATACACAGACAATCTGGATTATGTATACTATTCTGTTTTCTTTTAATTTTTTGACTGCTAATGAGTTAACTGCAGAGAGATATTTGATTGTGGGGGATGCTAAGCTAAATAAACATATATATTTTAAAGATAACTTGTCTTCAAAATTTGTGTATAAGGATATATTACTTTGGAAAAGAGATTCTGCTTTTATTTCTGCAGAAATTATAATTCTTGCTTGATATCTGTTTTGTTATATGTAATTTTACTATGTAAAGTTAAAACCTTCCTTTTAATTTAGACAGAAAAGGGGAGGTGATGTGTGATTCTTCTCTGTATGCTGTGAATATGTTTTATTACCATTGGTTAATAAAGAAGCTTCATTGGGCTATGGCAAGGCAGAATAAATCCAGGTAGGAATTCTGCACAGAGATATATAAAGAGAGTAGACAGAGTCAGGGAGACACCATGTAACTTCCAAGACAAAAACCTTATCAGGAAGCCACAGTCTCATGGCAGTACACAGATTACTAGAAATGGGTTAATTTAAGATGTCAAAGTTAATAAGAATCCAGAGCTAATACAACAACTCTGATGGCTGCTCTTTGTAGATCATTCCAGTTACAACACCATGCTCTTTACAGAGAATGAGGCATGATAACCATAATTTCACTTGTAAATGAGTAAGTTTATTAAACACGTGGCTGGAAGAAGAAACAGCAAGCAACAGGCAACAAGCAACATCATCACTTGGTGTGTGCTCAACACCTAGCATAAGTTGCACAGCCACTGGTTGGAGTTCTTCATTGAGGGTCTTGGGTGGGGCAGAAGTTTTGTGTTTGGTAAAGCTTCCATGGAAGAGACCAAGTGGCAGATAGATTAACATCAAGTCCATAACCAGAGCTTCAACCCTTTACCTGAGACCAGGTGGGAGCCCTGCTTCAACAGTTTAGCTCGAGGTCCCAATTCAGCGTTCTCTCCAGAACTTACTCTTTCTAATGATGAGCTTCTGACTTCTTGTTCCCATTGTATGAATTTTTGTAACATGCAACAATGGTAACTTCTGCTGAAAATGGTGATGAAGTATGGCCTGGATTACACGTGGCCATTTTAGACCCTTGGCTTCCTCTATGTTCAAATCTGCATACCGTTGCTTTGATAAAATCGTGGTAGATAGTACACAGAATTTTGAACTTGTCTAGATTACTTATATAATTGTTATATTCTATCAGTTCTGTGTCTGTAATAATGATAGATTATTTTCATGTTTTACCAGCCCTGCTAACCTTTTTTAAAATCATATCTCCTCCAATGACTCCCAAACTAAAATAAAAAAAAAAGGTGACTATTGAAAGCTGAGAAAAAAATGTTTCTTCTCTTCTTAAGTTTACTCAATTGCTTCATGAGGTAGCTGGTTTTATGATATATGGAGAAAGCTTCTGGGGTATACTGTTTCTGGGGCCTTGGAGCTGTGAGTGGAAAGGGGGGCATGTTTGACACAAGAAACGAAACAGCACAAGTTTTGTGTTGCTTTGCTTCAGAACCACGCTCCGCTCAAAATTGCTCAGACAGACATACTTCTGAACAAATACCAAATGATTCTTGTTATTTTTAAGTCATAATAAAGATTGTTTGGTTGATGTTTCTAACCTGTCTGTACTGATTTCATTGCATATAAAATTCTTAGTTGTGTGGAGAAGTAAGTCACATATATATCACTTAAAGGATCCTTTCGGGATAATAGTTTACCTTGGTTTATTTTTATAAATTTGTGTCTCAACACTAAATTTGTAAAGATGTTTGTTCACTTTAAGCCACTCTCTAATACTCAAAACACTTTTCTTAAGTTACATTTTATTTTATTTCCATCATGCATCCAAATGTCTTCCCCAGAGACTTTCAGATAAAATTTGGATCTTGGTTTTTAAAAGAGAGATGGCTGTAGAAGTGGCCCAGAAGATAAGAACAATGGCTGTTTTTGCAAAGGACCTGAGTTTGGTTCTTATTACCCATATCTGGCAGCTCTCAAGTACCTGCATTTCTTTTTTTAAAATTTAATTTAATTTATATTTTTTTGAGACATGGTTTCTCTGTGTTGCTTTGGAGTCAGTCCTGGAACTAGCTCTTGTAGTCCAGGCTGGCCTCAAACTCATTGAATGCTGGGATTAAAGGCATGAGCCACCACGGCCTTGATAATTTTATTTCTTTAAAAAAGAAAACAAACTATCTTTTTTCATTTTACATACCAATCCCAGTTCCCACTCCATCCTCTCCTACCATCCCCTTTACACCTCCCTTCCATCTGCTCCTCAGAGAGGGTAAGGCATATGGCTTGAGAAAGTATCAAGGCCCTCCCTACTATATGTAGGCTGGGCAAGGTATCTGTCCAAAGAGAATAGATCCCCAAAAAGCTAGTACAAGCAGTAGGGATAAATCCTGGTGCCACTGCCAGTGGCCCTGCTGTCTACCCCAGCCGTGCAATTGTCACCCACATTCAGAGGATCTAGTTTGGTCTTATGCTGGTTCCTTCCCTGTCCAACTGGAGTTGGTGAGCTCCCATTAGCACAGATAACTGTTTGAGTGGGTGACCCCATCATGATCTTGACCTCCATGCTCATATTTCCACTTCTCTCACTCTTCAGCTGGACTTTGGGAGCTCATTCCAGTGCTCTGCTGCAGATTTCTGCCTCTGTTTCCATCAGTTGCTGGATGAAGGTTCTATATTGACATTTAAGATAGTCATCAATCTGACTATAGGGCAAGGCCAGTTCTGGCACCCTCTCCACTATTGCTTAGGTGTTAGAGGAGGCTTCTCGTTCATTCCTGGCTGCTCAGATCTGAAATAATAACACAAAGCTCTATTAATTAAAACACTAGTTGGCCAATAGCTTAAGTGTATTGCTAGCTAACTCTTATATCTTAAATTAACCCATTTCTATATTTTATGTATCATCACTAGCTGTGGTTTACCGGCAAGGTTCCAGCATGTCTTTCTCTCGTGGCAGATACATGGTATCTTACTGACTCCACCTACTCTCTCTATATATATCTTTTCCAGCCTGGCTATATTCTACTAAGCTATTGGCTAAAAACAGCTTCTTTATTAACCAGTAACAGCAACACATATACAGTAGGACTTCCCACAAAACTTAGGGTCTTAGCTGGGGTCATCCTTGTGGATTCTTGGGAGTTTTTCTAGTGCCAATTTTTGCTATCCCCATAATGGCTCCCTTAATCAAAATATTTCTTTCCATACTCACCATCTCTGTCCTTCCTCCATCTTGACTATCCCATTCCTTCAAGGTCTCCTCTCCCCTCCCCTTTTTCCCTTCTCTTCCTAGTCTGGTCTCCCTTCTCCCCCCCACACCCATGCTCCCAATTTTGCCAGGAGATCTTGTCTATTTCCTTTTTCCAGGATGATGTATGTATTTTTTTTTAGGGTTCACCTTGTTACTTAGCTTTTCTAGGGTTGTGGGCTATCGGCTTGTTATTCTTTGCTTTACAGTTAGTATTCACTTATGAGTGAGTGTATACCACATTCATCTTTCTGGGTCTGAGTTACATCACTCAGGATGTTTTTTTCTGGTTCCATCCATTTGAATGCAAATTTCAAGATGTCATTGTTTTTTAACCACTGAGTAGTACTCCATTGTGTAAATGTACCATATTTTCTTTATCCATTCTTCAGTTGAGGGACATCTAGGTTATTTCCAGGTTCTGGCTATTAAAAATAATGCCGCTATGAACATAGTTGAACAAATGTCCTTTTAGTATGATTGAGTATCCTTTGGATTTATGCCGGAGAGTGGTATTACTGGATCCTGAGGTAGGTTGATTCCCAATTTTCTGAGAAAGCACCATACTGATCAGAGTAGTTGTACAAGTTTGCATTCTCACCAGCAATGGAGGAATGTTCTCTTTACTCCACATCCTCTCCAGCATAAGTTATCATTGGTGTTTTTAATATAAGCTGTTCTGATTGGTGTAAGGTTGTACCTCAGTCATTTTGATTTGCATTTCACTGTTGGTTAAGTATGTTGAACATTTCCTTAAGTGTCTTTTGGCCATCTGAGATTCTTCTGTTGAGAGTTCTCTGTTTATATGTGTTCCCCAATTTTAATTGGATTATTTGGAATTTTGATGTTTAATTTCTTGAGTTCTTTATATGTTTTGGAGATCAGTCATAGTGCTCCTATATACAAATGATAAAGAAGCTGAGAAAGAAATAAAGAGAAACCTCACCTTTCACAGTAGCCACAAATAACAAAGTATCTTCGAGTAACACTAACCAAAGAAGTAAAAGACCTGTTTGACGAGAACTTTAAATCTTTGAAGAAAGAAATTGAGGAAGATACCAGAAAATAGAAATATCTCCAATGCTCTTTAATATGGTAGGATCAACATAATAAAATTGGCAATCCTACCAAAAGCATCTATAGATTCAATGCAATCCCCATCAAAATCACAACACAATTCTTCACAGACATTGAAAATAAAATAATCAGCTTCATATGGAAAAACAAAAAACCCAGAATAGCCAAAACAATCCTGTACAATAAAAGAACTTCTGGAGGCATCACCATCCATGACATCAAGGTCTATTAGAGAGCTACAGTAATGAAAACAGCTTGGTATTAACAGAAAACACCAATGAAATTGAATCAAAGACCTGAATATTAATTTACACACCTATCAACACCTGATTTTTGACAAAGAGGCTAAAATTATACCATGAAAAAATGAAATCATCTTTAGCTAATGATGCTAGCATATCTTGATGTCAACGTCTAGAAGAATGCAAATAGATCTATATCTATCCCTATGGACAAAACTCAAGTCCAAATGGATAAAAGACCTTAATATAAATTCAACCACACTGAACCAGATAGAAGATGCCTTCAATGCATGGGCACAGGAGACTACTTCCTACATATAACCCCAGTAGCACAGACATTGAGAGCAACAATAAGTAAATGGGACCTCCTGAAACTGAAAAGCATCTGTAAAGCAAAGGACACAGTCAAAAGGATAAACAGCTTACTGAATAAGCAAGATCTGTTCACCAACCCTGAATTATTGTGAATGATCTCAATGCATCTGCATTTCTAGCTCCAAGAGATACAAAACCCCCTTCTTGCATCTATAAGCACTCATGGCATACATTCACACACACATACACATGAACAAAATATAATGATATTTTTTTTCAAGAAAATGAAAATAGAAATAATTTTCACCCAGGAAAACATGCTTATTAATATCTAAAGTCCAATTAAAGTTTTGTCTGAAGCATTACCTTGGCAAACACTTGATTGTACAGTATCTGAATACACATTTCCACTTGTTAGCCCCTATGGATATGTAAGCATACTTGCTTACACTTTGTGTATACTTTAGCAGCAACTAGATGATTTTTGTCTCTAAGTGGTGAGCTGTGTCAATGTGTCACGATTAGCAGATGTCACAGAACTCAAAGGTTTCCATGTGTATAATTAACTCACTGCCAAGAAAAGGAGTTTGTGGGTCACTGACCTTTCAGGGTGTTGCCATGGCATGTGTTTACAGCTAAGAGTTCACTGAGTGTGGTCAGTGGTGACAGATTTGCAAATGCCTGTCCCAGTGGCACCACGACCACCTGTGCTAGTCCAAGTTCTGATGGATAATGAGGGGCCAACGGTGTATTTTTTTTCTTTTTATTTACTGTGGTTGGGTGCACATTTGTGTAAGAAGTGTGGTGTGCTTAGATGTGTAAAGGTCAGTGGACCTTGGGTCTTAGCCCTCACCTCCAACTTAAGGTAGGGTTTCTTTATTTTCTTTTTGCTGTGTGCACACAGCTAGCTGGTTTGCAACTCACTTGATACTTCTCCTATCTTTGCCTTCTATTTCTACCATAGGTGCTTCAGGATCATTGATGTTTGTGTTGTGTGCCTGACTTTTACATGGGCTCTGCAGATCTGACCCCAGGTTCTCTGCTCCTGTGGGATCACTGGTACATATGCTTGTGTGCCTGGCTTTTATATAGGCTCAGGGGATTTGAACCCAGGATCTCTTGCATATATGGGATCACCAATGATTCATGTATTATGTGTCAAGTTTTACATGCCTCCGTGGCTCTGAACTCAGGTTCCCTTGCTTGGGTGGAAGTGCCTTATGGATTGGTCTATTTCCTCAGCTCTGGATTAGCATTCCTGGCTTGGTGTTTTCTAAAGTACGTTTTGAAGCTATCCTGATAATCCTAGTTCATAGCCTATGAGGACAATCATTTTCAGCCAATGAGGACAGGCCAAGACATAACTAAATGTATGCTGTGTACTACATTGTTCTGTTTTTGTTGTTGCTGCTGTTTTTTGTCTTATTTTGTTTTGTTTTGTTTTGTACTGATGGGTCTTTTCGTAGTGTTATGAATGTAGCAGACACCACTAGTGTGATACTTTATACTCAGAAAAATGTGTGAACATGAAGTATGGCATTACATTCTGGCCGTCTTCCTGTAGCTACCTTTAGAGTTTCCTCTGATAATCCAGGAAGAAAAATATTTATTTTCCACCAAAATAATTGTCTTTCAAGTCTTTTATATTCCATGAATATGAAATTTTAATTTAGACTTAGTCTCTTAGGAAACTTTAAACAGTGACCCATGTTACTTTGCCAGTGTTTGTAGGAGGGTAGGATGTCCACTTGAATGCCTCCACGGACTTCAAAAGATGTTTTGGAATGTCTTAACATTTGTAATTTTTTTGTGTGTGAGCCTAGAAGAATCATGAGTGTTGCATTATAATTTACTTGTAGACTTTGGAGACATCTTTAGCATTCAGGAGGGATTATATCCAACCCCCCTCCATAAGATTCAATGACACTTTGAAACACTTCACAAAGAGAACTATATGGAATGTTGGAAAAGCTGTTTATTAACAAAATTTGTGCTGTTGAAGAAGACAGATGAGCTGACCAATGTTGTCACTTAATTTGTGTGAATGAATTCTGTTGGTTGTCATTTTGACTCACTTGACCTTATATCTTGCAAGAAAATTTCCCTATCCTAGAATCATTTTCTCACTAAGTTGTTTCTGCTGCACTAACATTCAGTACAATTGAAAGATTTAATTGGTGGTCCACTTGAAAAATAGTGAAAGAAAAAAAATACCTTTAGCTGTGATAAAGTGAGTTTCTCCCTCTTATCATCTGTATTGCACACCTTTCTTTCTCCTTAACCATTAGGAAGGCATTTAAAATGTCTAACAGTAGAAGAAAGAACTTTCTTAGTTATGGTTTGTCTTGGACATTTTCGAGGAAGAAGACCTTCAGGGATTAGGTAGAAATACAAATTACTCTGAGAAGTAGATGACGTAATGGGTGGGTTAGCAATGAATGAGACAAGCTGTGTGAGCAAGCTGGCCATCCCCTATGCTAGGGTCCTGTCTTTCTATGGCATCCTGGACACATGTGTCATGTATTTTTGGTGACCACATCCAGATTTTGAGACACATTTTTGAATTGAAGGAGAAGCACACGCTAAAGCTACATCCTGTCATAGTGACTGTCTGGCAGGGAGTTACTGCTCGTTGAGCCAAGACTCAATTTAACAGGCAATAATAGACTATTTTTACTCAAAGTAGGAACAAATGTAAAGAAGACTTTTCCAAGACACTGTGATGAAGACATTTTTAAGTAGAAATGGATATTATTGGATGAGTTGTGTTGTACTTAATAATCATTCCAATTTAGAAACTAATGCATAGTATAATTCTAAGTGAGACATATACACACTGAATTTTATATAATGATAATAAGGATTTAATCATGCATGCATACAACACATACATGCATGTAGATTTTTTATAGTGTTTTATAATGTACACTTATTACATAACATTTATAAATTTTTACAGGAATTATTTTTTAATTGTTTTACAATTCTCTGTGATTGCTCATGCAAAATAGATGCATGCCAGAGGGTGGTGGTGTGCACTCAGGAGGCTGAGGTAGCTAGATCTCTGTGAGTTCAAGGGCAGTATGTTCTACAGAGTGAGTTCCAGTACAATCAGGACTGTTCTGTAGAGAAACCCTGTCTCAAAAAACAAAACAACAACAAAAAATAAGACTCACTGTTAGATGTTAGATTTAATGTAATATTTGATATGTTCCAAAGACATTTTAATACAAATTGAAAAGTTATCATCAAATACAAGATTGTCTATCTATCATATAGGTGCTGTATTTTTAATGGCATAAATAGATATTGTGTATTGAGAGAGAAGTTAACATTTCTAAGCATTTAAACCCATAACTCAAAGTCTACCATGAGAAAAACATCAAGCGAATATGAATTTAGGATGTCTTGAAATACCCTGGACTAGTTCTGTTTTCTCAAGATCATCAAAAACTGGGAAAGTCTAAAAATCTGTCAAGCTAAAAAGAGTTTGAGACAAAACAGCTGCTCTGAAGGATGTAGGTCGGATCTTGACACTGTTAAAAAAACAGTGCTAAGTTAAATTAACTAAATCTGAATTCACTGTGGACATTTGTTAATATTACCTATTTCCCTTGATAATTATACAGATCATTTGTCTGTAAACATAAAATGCATTATACAAATGAAATCTATTTGTAAATAGGAAAATATGTATAAGGTAACATTACTTGTTCTAGTGCATATTTCTACAAACAGAGGACAAAATGTAATTATGCTCGAGTTAAACATTGAAATATTTGAGATATAAAAGACACTAGCCTCCTAGTGCAACTGAATACTGAAGAACCATCTCTGTTCGCAAGATAATTGCTTCAGAGCCATTGATCCCTCATTCTGAGCAGCTGTTGTTTCAGATGGAACTTAGGGAATGCCAACCAGCATAGGTTTTACCCTCATGGATAAACATACATCTTTTCCTGTGTAGAGAAACTGCTATCTCCCACTCACCTTCAAAATATCTTAAACAATATATTTGTGTGAGATACATATTAAAACTTGGTTCTGGTAATCCATGCACAAATCTGAAAATATACATTTGATGATTCCAAGTTCTAATTTATTTTCCAATATTTTTAATATCAGGTTGTACTGGGCCACATGAATGAACAACTATGTCAGACCTGGACACAGCTTAGGCTGATATCCAGGATCCTAGTACTTGAGATGCAGAGAGCAGAGACCCAAGTTCCAGGACAGAATGAGCTACATAGCAAGATGCTGTATCAATGACTAAGTACCAAAACTGTCATATATGATAATAATGTTGTTATAGATGTGTTTAGTATAAACACTAAGTTACACTCTTATGCATACATTTATGTGTCAACTCTCCTTTTAAGTATTCCTGTGATATGAATAATATTTTATCTTCATTTTAAATATGAAAGAAAAAAGATACAGTCATATCACTTTCCATAGACAATGTGATAGTACCAAATCCATCACATACAGTCAAGTTCAGATCTAAGGTTTAATTATTGAATGATAAATTAGCCAGGGAGAAAATTAGTAGAAAGCATGCTAAAATGACAAAGCTCATTAAAATGTGATTTTAATGTGTTTATAATAATGTTATTGGCCTAAATAATCAAAACAGGCCTGAGAATATAGTTCAGTTGGTGGAGTGCTTACCTGAAACTCATGATGCTGGGTCCAATTCCCAACATCCCATAAGCAAACCAGTTATAGTTGCATGTATCTATATTCTCAGCATTCAGGAGGATGAGGCAGGAGGATCAGATGTTCAATGTTCATCCTGGGCAACATGAGATTCTGTCTTAAAATAATGAAACACATGTTGAGAAATATTAGAAAGGTATTTTATTTCACGGTACCTCTGAATAATAATTTAGATTAAGTTATTGGATTATGTGTGACATTTAAATTGAATGAGAAGATAGGAGTATTATTTCCTTAATAACCCACTAGCCATTCATTGGGTGGTGCTCATGTGCTAGGCTAAACATCCTGTGTTCTGAAATAGCCAGGACATTGTTCCCAGTAAAAGAAGAAAGTAAAGAAAGCAAAACTGAATATCATCTAAATATTATTTATTTCATGATTCAATATCATCTGTGCTTTAATTATAAATGAAGCCGTTTAATGAACCCTTAGAATCATATTAATAAATTAATATATCTAATGCATTCAAATGTACTTTTGTATAATTGAATAAATTTGCCTTTTTCTCTATTATCTTCTTTGTCTTCCTTTCCTAATGACTTTTCATTTATATTAAATGGCAGCTGAAGTGAATAGTAGAACCATCAAAATATATTTTTAACAGATGTAAGTTTAATGTGTTTTTAAGCAGATAAACATTTTGGTACTTACAAAATTTTCTTTTAAATTTTCTTTTATTGATAAATTAGTCTCCTTTTCTTCCTTTAGTTTATTTATTTATAGTTATTTAAATACAAGTCATTATGTTGTACCATTTATTGCATATTAGTTAATAATTTCAGAACATTTGGAACTGGAGTTCACTGGCACTCTCTCAGAGGAAATATTTGAAAACAACAATCTTCTCCACCAATAGAATGTTTACTGCAGCAGTCAAATATCTTTTTTATGATTAAGAAGCTAAATTAACTGCTTATATTTGAAAGGATTCTTAGGCTTAATTGGGAGTGGAAAGACACAAACTAAGCTATGTCCTCAGTGAGAAACTTACAGTATCTCTGTGTTATAACGCAGCCTTTATTTTTACCCTCCTAAAGTTGGCTTTATTTCCCTTCACCGGGGAATAAGATTGGATTATTTCCCAAGTATTGCATTAAAATCTTTAAATTGTTAAGTTACTATTATAATGACGTTTGAAAATGATGCATAGAAATTAGAGATTTATAATCTCCATAGCATACATAAATCTTAGGACTGAGCTACACTAAGTCTTCCATCTTAAGTGACTGACAACAAATCTGATTTATTTCTGAGTACAAATACATGGAAGGGCGCTTGAAATCCGTCTGAGCATCTCTTAAAGGCAGCACTTTTCAACCACTTGAAAGTATTTTTATCACGTCTAGAATAACTCTGGATATAAAGTATGCAACAGAATATTAAAAGTCAGTAAAAATTGATGTGAAGCAGTGTTTGCAAATTTTGATAACTGCTTTTAATTTTGTTACTTCCCTTTTAAAGTTCCTTTTAAATTAGGTATTAGATTAGGTTAAATTAGATATTAGATTAAAAAGGGGGGAGAGAGAAAGAGAACGTGAGGGAATGGGATGGTCGAGATGTGGGCAAGGACAGAGAGGGAGAGCAAGGGAAGAGATATCTTGATTGTGGGAGCCATTATGGGACTAGTGTTGAAAACTGGCACCAGGGAAATTCCTAGGAATCCTAGGATGAACCTGGCTAAGATTTGAAGCAGTAGTGGAGAGGGTGCCTGAACTGGCCTTCCCCTGTGAGCAGATTGATTACTACCTTAATTGTTAACATAAAAATTTCATTCAGCAACTGATGGAAGCAGCTGCAGAGATCCACAGCTAAGCACTGGGCTGAGCTTCTGGAGACCAGTCGAAAAGGAGGATCAATAATATGAGCAAAGGGGCAAGACCATGATGACCCAAAGAAATAGCTGACCTGAGCTAGTGGGAGCTCACTAACTCTAGACTGATAGTGGAGGAACCTGCATAGGGCAAACTAGGCCCTCTGATGTGGGTGACAGTACTGTGGCTTGGCATTCTGTGGGGCTACTGGCAGTGAGACCAGGATTTTATCCCCTTGTGCTTGAACTGGCTTTTGGGAACCCATTTTCTTTGGAGGGATATCTTGTTCAGCCGAAATATAGGGGGGAGGGCCTTAGTCCTTCCTCAAAGTGATGTGTCAGACTTTGTTGACTCCCCATGGGAAGCCTCACCCTCTATGAGGAGTGGATGGGGGTGGGGGGAGGTGGGGGAAGCTGGAGGAGGGGAGGGAGTGAGAACTGAGATAGGTATGCAAATTTTTCATGGTTTCAAAAAGTAAATAAATAAACTTTTAACAAGCTATTTAAGTGAGAAAGACCAGATATTGGACTAGAAAGTAAGTATTAGAAAATGCTGGTTCGCATCTACTAATTTCAAACTATATTGTCGTTACCCTGTTTTAACGTGTTAGGCAAATTTAGCTTAAACTCAGGGCTGATAGGTAGCTTCACCAGCCGTGCTGTGCTTAGCTGACTAACGCGTCGTCACACTTACAACTTTGAAAATTAAAACTAATTCGAATCATCCACAACGGCAACTTTCAGAAACACTAGGAGCGATAGCAACTTTGCGTCTTGTAGCCTTTTCTTTATGTGTGTGTCCTTGTACCCTTTCCAGATTTGAGATTTTTATTCTTTTATATCTTTGTGCAGGTCTTCAGAGTGTTGACTTATTTGGGAAATGTCTCATTAAACACGAGTATTTACAAGCTGAATTCAAGATCATTTAATTTTCCCTCAAAAGGTGTAATTACCACTTCTATAGTTAGCTAATATCTTGTGACCAGACTGAAAATTACACATTTGTAAACTACTGTAATTGTTTCTATGGATCCCTTCACAAAAGCACCTCTTCAGAGCAAAAGCCTGGCTCTGTGGACTGGATTAAGGAACTGTAACACTGTATTGTCAACAGTCATTGAAAGAAAATAGAATGACCAGATGAGGGGAATTTAGCAATGTGACTCCTTCTTACAAACTAATGGGCTTATTGTTAAATCTACAAATAGCTTCCATTTTCATACAGACCTTAAAATACAGCAAAGACAAAGTGTGATGTATTGTGTTCCAGCAGTATTGATGAAAGTGTGGACTGTCATGTTGCCAACTCTGGGTGGCATAATGTTGTGTTTCAAATATTAATCAGATACTTGCCCAATTTATACTTCTATGCTTCAGAAATAAGCTCTTTGCCAGGATTTTCCTGCCTCAAAATGTGCCAAGATGTTATAATTTAGCATACCCCTCTAGAGGACACGGGGTCTTTGTTTGAAATATTGGGAGAAAGATCATCTGTCATTATATTTACAAAGTTGAACATCAAAGTATCTATCTTAAGAGGGACAGTTATTGAAGTGAATGAATTAGAAGAAGCACGGTTACAGAGAAGAAGATATTTTCTTGCTTTTCTTATTCTCCCCAAAGGTCATTTTGATTTTTTTTCCCTTGTACTATGCAATGATTGCATCTTCCTTTCTTAAGAAGAACAGGTTCAGTGAATCAATTAATTAAATTTCCCTTATGAAGCCCTGATTTAACAGTGGGAAAGATTTTATTTATCTTTAAAGATGCATGCTAATAGAAGGACTGCTTATTCCCTGCAAGGTTATATTTAGACACTTGGGAGGATGGCAGTGCTCGCGCCCAGTGTTCCATGCCCCGTGCATGGAACTTTGTGATCAAGGTTATTCTGCGGTAGGACAGGAAAGTTATGCTCTCATCCCAATCTGTGCTACCATGTTTAATGAAACAAAAAATCCCAAATCCCTCCATAGGAGACAAAAGAGCCAGAAGGAACACTGATCATTTTCCAGTATGAAAAGCCATTGGATAGAAGATAGAATATGCGACCAGGACTGAGGAATGCATTAGAGAAGAAAATACACTTTATTCTTGCAAAAATTTTCTGTTTCCTATTCGATTTTACTTCTGATTACAAGCACTATTCCAGAAATTGAGACTTTTATTTTTTTTAAAGATTGTATCTTGTGCTTAAAACAAGAAAAATAATAAAGCAATGTGTATGTAGTGGTTTAATGAGTCAGATTTTAAAAAACTGGGACAGACATAGTAACTAAGATTCTAAGCAAAGAAAAGACCACAGGACTCAATAAATGCACAATCATATATGCGTGCTTGTGTGTGAGAGTACTGTGTGTTTTGGTGAATATGTGTGAAAGTTGTATGTGTTTGTGAGTGTATGAGAGTGTGTTGAGGGTGTGTAAGTGTTGTTTGTGAATGTGTGTGAGAAAATGTGTGAGTCACTTGTAATTATACCTGCATGTAATCCTCCTTCCTACCCTCTCTTCTACCTTCTGTGTCTGACTGCAACAAGGGAGAACATAACCTTCTAAATGCTGACCTTAATAAACGTTCTTGTTCTTCACCTCACTGACATTAATAATAGTACAGGTGACTGTTCTGTGCCTAAGGTTCTCAGTTAAGTTATTGCCACGAGTGAGGATCAGGAACTACTTCAGTGGCACTTCAATGCCCTTGGGAAGTATCCCCAAGGCAGTGCTTCAGCTGAAGCAGATGAGAAACCAAAGCAGACACGGAGAAAGGAAAATGAAGAAAGCTCCACTCTGCAGACCCTCTCCTGTTTCTCCTCTCATCCCCTCCCACTTCTGTTCAGTCTCTCTTCTTTTCCCCCACCCCTCCTCCCCCTTCATTTCTTCCCCTCCTTCTCTTCCCCATATAACCCCTCTTTTCCCCCTCTACTTCTTCCCCCCTCTCTCTTTCTCCAAGTCTTCTTCCTGTTTCTCCTCCTCCTCTTCTTCTCAGTCCCTTGACTCTTCCTGCTGACCCTTCCCCCTCTTCCTCCCGCTTTTCTTTCTTCTCCTTCTTCCCTCCCTCCTCATCTTTCTCCTTATAAACCCTTTGCTTCCTCTCACTCAGTCTCCCCCAAAGCTATTTCTGACTTTCAGGGTCAACTTCAGAGACAGAGCTGTCCCCAGTATGTGTGTAGGTCTCATGAAGATCCCAAGTACGGTGGCTAAAAAAGGAAGTAACAGTAAATTTCAGTTCATGTATCTGAATTTAAAAAAATGCAGTTTTGATGTTGTTTTATTTCTTCTCTTGTTGCTAAAACTGAATTTTCAAATGATTTTGAAGTGATAAAAATACTTAGAGTTAATTCAAATTGCCCTTTATTTGGGAATGTACTGTCTGCTGCCATGTAGTGCCAGTGTTGTTACAGCAATTAGTGATTCAAGCTTAGAGGAACAAGAATACAAATAACCTGAATGTGTTTAAGAATATAGACCCAATCTCATGTATAAAAATAATTGCCTATATTTTGTAGGTCTTAACATTAAAAGATACTGTTTTAATGGGTTCTGATCATTGTGTCATATTTTAGCTTTTCCAATATCAATCATCGTGTGTGTGTGTGTGTGTGTGTGTAGGTGTGTGTGTGTGCGTGCGTGTGTATGTGTATTACCATGTTTGAGTTTAGGGACCAAGCAGGCTAGTCAAGCATTTTTATCATTGAACAACATATATCAGCCCAGTAGTGTATTTCTGATCAATGTGTTAAAAGGGTTACAAGTCCTGAAAAAAATGTTTTAAGGGTTTTGTTTAAATTTTTGAACTTTGAATTTTATTATTTATTTATGTGTCCTTTTTATTCTGTGTGATTAGTCTTGATTCCCAACTTGATAGGACTAAGAGATGCCTGAAAGATAATACACCCACTTCTAGGTGTGTGCCTTAGGTACTTCCAGGGAGGATTGATTAAGGGGAGAATGCCAATAGTGCAAGTGGCACCATCTGGTAGAGCAGGATCTGAGATGGAATTGTGGAGGGAAAGGGGAAAGTTTGCTTACACAGGTGTTCCCTGCCTCTGCTTCCTGTCCACTGTGGTATGATCTGCTGTACTACAAATTACCCTTCCTGCTGCGATGGATTAAAACCATGATTAAGAGGAAGCCCTTCCTCTTTTGAATTACTTCGGTTGGGTGTTTGATGGTAGTTATGAAAAAAAAAAACCCAAGTACTCTACTGTAAACATGATATTCCAGCCACCCCTCCTGTTTTAGACTTGATGTCTTGTTTGATGATTCTCATAGAATAAACATGAATGGCATTAGCCTCAAGTAATCACTTTCAAAATTTAGTTTGCTCACCTACTGTCTGTGGACTATTAACACAGTCCATCACTTAGATTTATCTTTTAAAAGCTCTCCACTGGTTTCTAAGGAGAAGGGTAATGCCTAGCGCTGAAGCCAGGGCATTGATGCCATAGCTTCATATGACCTAAGGAAGTAACCCACTTCCTTCCTTAGGTTTTGTTTCAGTTTCCTACTGCTTGGTCACAGCAACTCCCAGATTCCATGCATAAAACACCTACAGTTTTATAGGCTCACAGCCATTTCTATGTACCAAAAATTTGGGGGAAGACTTAACAATTGTAGCTGATTTCTGGCTTATGAGACCTGAGTTTCTTCTAAATGGCTTCAAAGACTGGGGTGATTCCTGCTTCCCAGCCTAGCTATGGTTTGGATTTGCCATTCTTCTCCATGCGATCTTGACACTGGAATAATCAACACAATGGTATAATTCACATGTAACAGACAGAACTTACTTGTCAAATCTTTTTTATTGTCTTCCTGCCCCCTTCCCTTTCTTCTCCCTCCTTTTCTCTTTCCTCCCTCCCTTCTTCCCACCCTCCCTCCGGCTCTTCCTCCCTTTCACTGGTGAGGTCTAGCTCTCCCTCCCAACTGGTCCAGTCTCTCCCCCTTCTCACAAACTTAACTTTCTCTTGTTTGCTCCCCTTGGTCCATTGTATCTCAGGCTCCCCCACTTCAGGATAGTATCTAATATGGCAGCACCAATCAAAACAACAAGGTGAGTGGCACTTGAATTTCTTCAAAATGAGCATTTTAGTAAGTCTTGACGAAGTCTGTAGTCAAGCCTCAAAAATACCCAGAACATTATAATAGCTATATTGGATTTGTCAAGCAAGGCCATCCTATCTTCAAAGGAAGCAGGAAACGAGGAAATATATATATATATGTGTGTGTGTGTGTGTGTGTGTGTGTATTGTGTGTATAGGCTATGTGTAGGGTAAATAATATATATGGATATGTGTATATATATGCTTATAAATATATTTATTTCACATACATTTAAAATACTTTGTGTTTTGATTTGTCTTTTTCAAATCCTTCAATACAGCTAGTAAAATGCTAAGTGGCCCCTAAACCTCAGTGCTAGTAGCTTTAAGGAGAGAAATATTTTGAAAGCGATAAATGTTATCTTTGACACTGTTTACAAATATTTTCAATTGCTTACTAAATTCTCACCATGAGAACTCTATGAGGAACATAATGCATTAATCCACTAACTCAGAAAAAAACTCATTACCAGTCTGAAATAACAGGTTAGTTAAAAGTTTGTTTTCAAAGACAAACTGTAAAATTTATTTGTGTACATTCTTACTGAGTTAGTGACCCTGCCTTCTGAAGGAAGAGTTGGCCTAGCCTGGAGTAGTACACATCTGAACTGGGAATCATGGTTGCGAGTCAGCATCTTCAGAGAGAAGAGCAAACATCACTAGCACCCACCTTCACAGACCTTTTCTTTATCAGAAGAAAACTAATTCTAAACTCTAAACATAGCTTCGCCCTTTCTAGTATAGTACTTTGTGTGTCTCTGGGCATCTGGGAATGTACATTTGATTTTTATAGGAAGATGTTCCTCATTTCTACAGGGAACTGTTTGTCAGAACTTTGCTGAGACTAAAATCTATAAAAACCCAAGTATGCAGATGATGGGCTTATTAAATAATATATTATGGAATTTACATATAAATTACCTGGGCTCCATTCATTTATATTATCTAATATAATGAAAATATTATGTAAATATTTCTTACACTCTATTACTTTGGAAAGAAGGATAAGAGAAGTAAGTTTTCTCATGGTAAATTTGTTTTGCATATTTTCTGTGAAATTGATTAAGTATATGAACACATATATATGCACCTTGTTATGGATAGCATATATTGCCAGTGTTCTACAGTTATAGGCTCCACAAGTTACATATATATGTATGCATATGTGTATACTGTATAAATCATGTATAAACATATAAAATGAAAAATATTGGAGAGCATCTTTAAGATTCAACTCTTCTGTTTCTATGAAGGAATAAAGCAATGAGAAGGCCACTTACATCTATTCCCAGTCATCCAGAGTGAAGTAGCAGGGTTTTTTTTTTAACTAAATATTTATACAAAGATATATGGGAGTAGAAAAATTCCAAGATGCTTCTGAAAAATAATATATAGTGAGGATGCTTTGAAGAAGAAATATTTTGACCACAGACACTTCAGTAGAGAAAAAGCTAGCATAAGACTTTCTGAAAATACTATAGCCCTGCTTGGTAGTTTGTTTATTTTCACACATTATTATTTTAAAGACATTTTCAACAAATTCCTGCATTGTTAGCATTTGAGGCAAACATTTTTCTGGCTCACGATGTCACCATATCTGGTGTCCAGGGCTCAGAGGGAAAAGTAGAGTTAAGCAAATTTATTTCCTACTTTCATTGCTTTGTGAATTAACTTATCTGAATTACAGCTTTGTTGTCTTTAAGTATCCATATTAATTTTTCCAATATTACTATCAATTAAGTTTTGATACAACTGTTTAATAAGAATATTAGGTCATTGACTTTATATGTCATCTATCTACCATCTATCTATCTGCTATTCATCCATCTTTAAACTATCTATCTCTCTATCTCTCTCTCTATCTATCTGCTATTCATCCATCTACTGTCTATCTATCTGCTATTCATCCATCCATCTACTATCTGTCTGACATCTATCTATCTATCTATCTATCTATCTATCTATCTATCTATCTATGTACAGCTGTACTGTATAATAATAATGAATATTATTATAGGTCCTTGCATTCCTTTTTACTTCACAAGCCATCTTCCAATAATATGGTCTACCTGTTTTGAAAATGATTAGCATGGGAAGAACTTTAGAGATCCTTTATGAAACTTGTTCTTTGGTTCCATCTTAAGGATATTTATTGTTTCCTTTTGATGGATTTGTTGAAATGGAGTAAATATATAAATTTGTTTTGCATATTTGAGGTCCACAACAATTGGCATGTTTATCTCTTTGTATTTGAACAAACTGTGTTCATATACTCCATCATATACTCTATCATATACTCCATCATATACTCTATCATATACTCCATCATATACTCTACTCTATCATATACTCCATCATATACTCTATCATATACTCTATCATATACTCCATCATATACTCTATCATATACTCCATCATATACTCTATCATATACTCCATCATATACTCCATCATACACTCTATCATATACTCCATCATATACTCTATCATATACTCCATCATATACTCTATCATATACTCCATCATATACTCTATCATATACTCTATCATATACTCCATCATATACTCTATCATATACTCCATCATATACTCTATCATATACTCCATCATATAAAGACGGTCTGTAATAGACTGAGATTTTTTGTTGTAATTTTGGAACCACTTTAAATTCTAAGTCAATATCATTGGGCAAAATGGAAGATTTATTAATTGAATAAATTAATGACTATATCCATAAGACAAAATCTCAATATTTACAGTTTACATTTTCTAGATTCTATTTCAGGCTTGGGTTTACTAAAAAAAAAAATGCATCCTCAGGCTCATTTGCCTCAAAAGAGAAAACATAGTTGTTTTAAAAGTAAATTTGTAATTGGTCATTTTTTAATGTAATGAAAATTATTGTGATGAAAATGGTGTGAATTGAATGGACATGTTAAGGACAAAAATACAGAATTAATTGCAATTATCAGATAAGTGTTACATAGCTCAGGACCTGGATCAGACATCTCAGTTTTCCTTAACCTGTCTCTCATACTTACATTTTTTTTTGAAAAGTGATAAAAAAAAGATGCAGGTTATGTTCTTCTTTTCATTAGGAAACTTTTTATGTGATCATAAGACTATAGGGTATAATTAGATTAAATGACAGAGGAAATCCTAGGGGATAGATTTTATACCAGCATAGGTATACCTAGACTGTTTTTCCTTTTAATGTTGGCTTTCTTGATTAGAACAGCAGGGGTTCCCGTGAAGAATGATTCAAAGTTTATTAGTGTAAATTATATTCCACATTTAGAATACTTTCAAAAACAAAGTCATGAATATGCATCCTTGGCCTGTTGCTGCAGATTTTCTCCCTCTGTTCCCCGGGTGCAGACACTTTCCAGGTGCCCAATATGTGCAGTGCCCTGTGCCAGATTCTGAGGAGGCACACACCAAAAATAATGCCATTAGGGTGAGTTGGAAGATGAATTTATAAGTGGAATTCTTTTCAGTGACCACTTGCAGAAACATTCTGAACCATCAGCTTGCACATGGTATCTGAAGCTATTCAGAATTAGACTAGAAGCATTCAATTTCTTTAGAGATCTTATTACTTTAATTTACATCAGGATGATTTATTATCTGCTTTAAGAACTTTTTATCAACTTAAAATGCATTTAAGAATACTGTAGTAGGACAGTGGTATGCTTGATAGAATTATATAGTAATTGAAAGATGATGGTGGTGGTGGTGGTGATGATGATGGGGGATATTTGTAATTGGTGATTAGTGATGATGATAATAGTGATGTTATTTCTGAAGATGATAATGTTGATGATGGTGACGATAATGATAGTGGTGGTAGTTATTGGTGATGATGATAATGATGGAGGTGGTGAAGATAGTGATTGGTGATGACGATAATAATGACTGCAGTGATGATGCTGATGGTATGGTGGTGAGGACTATGATTCGTGTTGTTGAAGGTGATGATAGTATAACAGTTATTTGATTTTGTTTTTTTAAAGTTTTTGAAGCAGGAGTTTATTCCATGGTGAGAGATCTATGGATTGCTATTCGGTATATTACGCTGAACTTCATAAAACACCAGTGACACTTTCATGAAAGTAATCATGGAAGATAAATATGGATAGGTCTTCTCATCTATCAAAAGCATGAATCATAATATGTGCCAAAGACAAAATGTCAGGCCATTGGTTACATTGGTCATGTGCCAACACACACACACACACTTTAACTGTTGAAATGAAAGGTTTCTTTTGGCTCACCATTTTAGAGCTCAAGCCCGCTTGGCATCTTAGAATTAGAGTAAATAGTACATCAATAAATACAAAAATGAGTAAATGGCTTGAGAGAGAAGGGATGCTATTGGGTCTTATTTGAGGGGTAGTTAACTAAGAGTACCTCCAAGTTCTTTCTAGGGAACAGCGATTTGTAAAGATGACCTACTCAAACAGGAAAATGAAGGGACAGTTGTAGAAAGAAGGACTGCAGGGGTACTGGGGGTTATCTGGGGGAATGCTGAGCTCATTCCTAAGACTAAGACTTGAACAACCAGGAAAGACAGAAGACCAAAGATCAGAGAAGAGGAAAGTTACCCTCCAGTGTGTGAGAGGCCTAAGTATGGATCCTCCCCTCTTCCCATTGGTTCTGTCTAGATACTAGCCCCAGTGGTCTTCTACTTTTTCTCAGGTGGGCTACCTTCATCTTCCTTATCAACCAATGTTCCTCCAACCTTCTTTCTGGGCTGGTATGGAGATAACTGGCTAGAGATCTAAGCTAGGAGATACCCAGAGCAAAAATAGCAGAGTTCTCAATTGTCGCTGAGTTAAAGTCAGAGTTTCAGATGTGAGAGAAGTTGGCCAGTGTCTCAAACTAAGATAAAAACAGAGGTTCAAGAGTCCTGGACACAGATCTTCAGAGAGGGTACAGACTGAGGGGAACAGAAAACACCAGCCACAGAGACAAAGGATAAAATGACAAACACTATTAGTATGGACAAAGGACTCCATCAAGAAGAAAAGGAGGAGCCTAGGAGCTGGGAGTGTGCCCTATCCTTGCCCCATGCCTCAGCCTTTCTCTCCTCCCACATTGGTCCTGCCCAGGGCAATTCCCCCTGGTAGGCTCTTTCCTTACCAGGCTCTTGGTTTCTAATAATTCCAGTGTCCTGATGGGAAGGCAACCTAGGGAGCGGGTAACAGTATTTCTTAAAGGGATCATCCCTGTTACCCAGGTCAATCCCACATTCTACTGATTTCTCTGCAAAAGAGGTTTTCATAATTCCTCCAAGGGCACAGGCTGAGTGGCATAACTCCTCTCAGGCTCCACCACCTAAGTCTTTGGCCACTGCCCAGTTCTGTTGCAGTCTCAGGGCTTCTCAGTGCCACTCTAACCATCAACAGGAAATGAGCCGGTCTTATCCAATATATTTCTCATAGATCATTAAAACACCATCAAAGGAAGCCTTTATGATGCCTATAATCATATGTAATTTCTTAGCTTTGCCTGTTATTTTTCCCTTTCATAAATCTTATGATACTTCTTTTTTTCTTAATATTTTTTAATAAATTAAAACCTGTATTATGGTTATGACCCGTGAGTGCACTGTGCATTCATTAGTCCCATCTGACCTCCTCTATACACCCCTCCTTCTGAGACCTTCTCTTTATCCTGTAGGTTTGGTAAGGAAGAAATTGATGTAGCTTGATTTTCTAGGAGCAGAACTTGTGAACTGTATTTATAAAAATTGTCTATTACTTCAAAACGCTTCATTACAGTTTATTATAGCTAGGTTTTTGGAGAGTAATTTTTTTTCAATATGATTTCCTAGGTCTCTGGTTTACTCAAAAACTAATACTTTCTGCTTATTTTTAAAATAGAAATCATATAATTTAAAGTTAGGGCAGATAGAAAAATGGAATGAGAATATGTGGCCTCATCCTTCCTGCTCTGGTTTTGTGATTTTGCAGGTATAAAACCCTGAAAGATGCACTTTGTGGCATGAATCAATGTGTATTTATCCCAGACGGGGACGCCAACATTAGACCATTAAATGACTTTATCTTTGTTGAACTTGGTGAATCAGAGAGGTTACTGGGGTCATTTGTAGGCTCCTCGGTGGCTCCCAGGCAGTTTATCTTAAAAAAATCATTCAACATGAGGGTTCTCAAGCAGTCACTAGTGCCTTCCTTTCTTGAATATTTTTTTTCCTGCTAAATCAGCCCTGAGAGATGCTTAGTGAATCCTGTAAGCTTCTGGGATTCCTCAGCCTTTTGGGATTTATTTACTTCTTGAGTCTGTCAGCTTTCTGAGTTTTCCAAACCCATGTTCTCTCTGGAAGAGAATGCTCAGATTACGAGGATGTAGCTCTGAGCACATGCCGAATGATGATGAAAGCGGATAATGAGAAACACAACAGCTTCTCAGGATTGATGTGTGCTGGTGCCAACGAAAGAAAGTAAATCACTTGTACATGAGCAGAAAATGATGACTTAGAACGGGGTTAACATAAAAATTATTCATAAAACTATTTCTCATAAATATGGAAATGCAGTTCAGATTTTCTCTCTATCTTGCTTCTCTGAGGTGTAACACCCTCCTTCTCTTATATACCCCTCTAGAAAAGAGCAGAAGGCATATGTCATTTAAGACATATCCCTTCTCCCTCTCTTCAACTGAACTAACCACAGAGACAGCTGGCCAAAGCCAGTGGGAGCCCAAGGACTCTGGACTGACAGCTGGGGAACCTGCATAGGACTGAACCAGGCCTTCTGGATGTGGATGACAGTTGTGTGGTTTGATCTGTTTGGGGGGCCTCTGGCAGTGGGACCAGGAGTTATCCCCAATGCATGAACTGGCTTTTTAGAGCCGACTTCCTATGGCGGGATACCTTGCTCAGCCTTGATGCAGGTGGATGATGGATGAAGGTGAGGTGGGGGAGAGAGAGAAGGGGAGGAAAGGGGAGCTGGGGTTGGTATGTAAAATGAAAAAAGATTTAAAAATGATATGCAATCTGTGTTAACTATGTCATTTTATTCAGGGAATCTGAAATCTAAACAATGTTGCAAATGCTTTACCAACAAAAGGAAACACTGAAAAGTTGGAGGTTAAATTACGTAATATCGGACAGCACATAGAACAGGATAAAACAGCAGAACTCACTCTTACAGAAAACAAAAACAGTTTTTTAAAAGTACAAATTAGCTACAACAGTGAGGGAGACCAGTCCTTCCCATAGTGTGTGACTGCAAAGAGCAAGCTGGCCAGGGATGGGGAAGGCAAGAGTTTGTAGTTAGGTCAAAAGAAATGGAAACTGGGGAAAGGGGAACAATTCCATATCCTGTGTTAGGCAAATTGCATCATCTGACATTTCAGAATTATGAATTTCTCTTCGAAATGTTTCCCATCTCTTTACCTTTTCCTTTCCAGTGAACACGGGAGAGAGTGCATGAGGAGGGCTGCTCTCCTAGCTTGCCTGCTGATGGTGTCCTCTCAATGAGCCTACTTTTAGCAGCCTAGGGAAATGCAGAGCAGAGGAGAGATGCAAGTGCAGCCCAACATTGCCTATTCTATTCAGTCGTGAAGATTCTGAACTTCCAATTCAAAGGTAGAAATGTTTTCAAGTGGGGCTTGTAAAAATCCTCCAAGCTGCTGCATGCTAAACAGATTCAAGCTTCTCTGTGGGAGCTGGAAACTGGTGCATTTTGAGGCACAGTCTGTGCTCCTCAGTGAAAAACAGTGGCAGGCATCGAAAGGGAGGCTGGGCAGAATGACATTCTTGTAATACAGAATGAAACATGTAAAATTAAAGTATCAATGTCATGCATCGAACTATAGAAGAAACCAGCCATTCCTCTTGAAACCTCAGGAAACACTGATAGTTTGTAGAAAGTAATTAACTTTGCTGTAGGCAAAGAGCCCTTGATGGGAAGTCAGTACTGCACCTATCTATGGGTTATTGTTAAACCTGAAAATCATGAAATATCAGTGCCACAATTTTTGAGGCTAATTTGAAACAAGCTTTAATTAAATATGGGCCAGGATGATGGACTCTAGCCAGGACCATTCTGGGATTCCCAGAAAATGGTGATAAGTTCCATTTTGCAGAGGCTTAAAAACCCAAATCTGCAAGGCCACCGTATTTCCAATCAGGTCTAATCGGGGTCAAGCATATAACCTGATATATTTCCTGCCTGCATACCTTCCACCTACAGATGATCAAGCAGAGCCAGTGCAGTTGGGTCAAACCAACTTGTTTAATGGAGTGAAAACGTGTGGCTTGTTAACTCCCATTAACAACAGCCTCCAGCATTTCAGGAACTATCTGTCCTTGAGCAAGGCACTTAAAGGTTAGAGACATTTTTCTTTCATGGATCTCTTAGGCACATTAATTAAAACTGAAAACATAAATTTGGCTCTCACATTAGAGGAACCAATACTCAGAGTGTAATTAGGGATTATGCTGTGTTAGTAAGGTGGTGGTTGGAGATTCTCCTCCAATAACCATGGTTTCAGTAGCACTGATTATTTGACTAGGTTTCCAGTGCCAGGTATGAATTCATTCTTGTTGATCAAGTCTTGAGTCCAATTAGAAGACTATTACTCCCAGGGTATTGTGGGGCTACTGTAACATTCGGGTAACATGCTAGTCATTGTTGTGGTTCAGCGACATCATAGCTGAGTAGGATTGTGAATTGTCTTCCTCCTTTGAAAGTTTGCATAGTGACTTCTGGACCATGAAATCTAGTCCTCAGGGAGGAGGTTCTCAGGTCAGAGCCAGCTCAGGGAACTCTGGACCATATGTCTGAAGAGCATGGTGTCTTCAGCAATAGTCACATTCCTTCCACATCTGGGACTGCAACCACGAGCAATAGCAATAGGCTATATGATTTTGGGAGCCTCTTGAGCAAGCCTGATAACTCAAAAGAGGGCTTCTCATGTGTGGTATTGGAGATTTGCTAGATGGGCTTTGGTTTTTAGAGGGACAGTTGTCAGCCCAGATGAGAAAAATGTATTTAAACTATACATATGTATTTAAACAGATAATTGTGTATATTAAAGCTTTTTTAGATAAATAGGTAATAATATGGTCCTTATGACTTTGTCAGACATCCTTACTCTTCTTTTAGCCTCCCCCCTCCTTAAGTATTTTTTCTCCATCACTAATTAGACCCTCCATTTCCCATTTCCCTAATCAGATCACTCGTACTGAAGATTTGGAGCTAAGAGGCGCAAATGAGAGAGAATGTGATGTTTGTCTTTCACCATCTGGCTTACCTCATTCGAGATGATCTTTTCTAGTTCTATCCACACAAAGTCATGATTTCATTTTCTTTACAGTTGAGCAGTACTCTGTAGTGTATATTTACCACATTTTCATTATCTTTTCACACTCCGTGCAAAGTGACAGTCAGAGGATGTGGCTGCTGCTGTAAACCTTTCTCGCTTGTGCTCTTCCCCAAACACTGGAAGAAGTGAGGCCTCAGTATATCAGAAGTCTTCTTCCTTAATGAGAAAAGATTTTTTTTACTCGTCGATAAAGGCCCAGTTACTCTGATGTCAGAAAACATTTGCCAATAAATAAATGAATAAAAAATTTTCATTTGACTGAAATTAATGAGGCCACCTATGGAAGCTACTTGTAATCATCAACAAATGTTGAAAAGTTCATTAGGTTAGTTTCACCATTATAAGGTTAATGGAGAAAGTCAAATACTTTCAATCAGATAGATTGAAGTTTAAGCTCCAGACAGGCCTCTTGCAGCTGTGTAAGAAAAGCAACTCATGACTTTACAAGTAAATGGATAGAACTAGGAAAAAAAAAAAGTTGAGTGAAGTAACCCAGATGGAGAAAGATAACATCACAATTCTCTCTCAACATGGGCAGGTGCACTAACCCTGCTCAGACTGGCAATTTAACATAGCACATTTTGCACACTCAACCACTGTTTGTGTGTAAGATGGGCTGTGTACTGATGTGGGGCATCTTAAGGGATGTGGGACACCCTCCACCTCCTGACACTTCTGCCCTCAATTTGAAGTAAAGGAATACGTTGAGAGATTAGAAACCTGTTGTGTACAGCAGGTAGTCTCAGAAATTCCCTCCTACATTGAACTTTATCATATTCTTACTATAGTTCCCAAATTATAGCATGTTGAAAGTTCAGTTTCTTTAATATTTTTCACAATTTTTCATGGTCACTAGGAACCAGAAAGAATTCTGCTGTGTGTTCTTTCTAGACACACACCCCTTTCTCTGAAAATGCTGATTTTTCATTAGGGCCTGTACAGGTCTCTGCAGCAAGCCTTAATGAAGGTGTATTATTAACAGGCATAGATTAATGCAATGATATGACATTTTACAAAATAATCCTCTGTATTTAGAAGCTTCTACTTGATCATGATCTGGAAATCTGGCTTCAACATATTTGGCAGAGAGGATTCTGTGGTTTGGTAACTTTAGTCTATGCCGCCACTGGTGTGTTTCTATTTCATGATCACTGAAGGAAGGCCACCCAGGGCACTTTGATTTATAAGAAAAATTGTGCATTTCAAAATTGGGTTCTAATTAGAATCTCTCAGAGCTTCTGAGTCATTTTCCCAAGATGATGTCCACACACGGGCAGGACGCCTTTCAGGCTATTTTAATATCTAGATGTAGGAGTCACCCATTAAAATATTACTTATCTTCTCAAAGAGGAAAGTGTATTATGAAGAAAAGTGTTCTGCTAAATAAATTAAAGATAATTTGATGTGAAGAAGATAAACTTGAGTCTAATAAGTCTTCACATGAAGTTTTATCTTTTCTGTTTGCACATCTCTCTTGTTTAATTAATGTGAAAGTTATAAGGAAGATAAAAACCAAATGGGTTTACTAAAGGAGATTACATAGTTATATCTCCTACACAGATGTGTGAGTGGCAATGGGAGAAGATACAGGAGAGGACATGCTGAATGTATCTACGGTCCTGGATTTGTTTTTCACTATTGGGGGAAAGTACCTAATTCTGTAAGCCTTTCATTTAGTACTTTGTTTATTAATTTTTTGTTTATAGAATGTCTCTTCCTTTTATTTTATTGCATTTATTTATTAGCTTTCTTTCTCTTTCTCCTGTGTGTGTGTGTGTGTGTGTGTGTGTGTGCGTGTGTACATGAGCATGCACACTTGCATACTCTACCCTGTAGAGATCAGAGAGCAGCTTATGAAACTCAATTCTCTTCTCTCTTTTATGCCTCCACCATGTGGGCTCTAGCCATTAAAATCTGGTCACCAGACTTGGGATTGCCACCAAGCTTGGGGCAAGTTCCTTTTCCCAGCGAGCCATTTTTCCCAGCCCCAAAAGGATTGGTTGAAAACATATCCCTTGAAGTTTATGCTCAGCTACAGAGACAGCATCAAGGAATGTATGGTGGAAATGATTCCACAAATTGCTACAAACAGAGCCTTGACTGCAGCATTCTTTGCCAGACCCCTGAGATTGCAGTAGAAATTAGTTCGCTCAGAGACTGGCTTATTCCATCTGCAGAACTGAATTAAAAAAATTAGCCATCTTGAAATAATTTTTAGGAGATTAGATACAAAGAAAATTTAGATGAGTTTCAAGCCCCTCAAAAGTTTATTGCAATTCCAAATAAACCCACAGTGTCCACATTTATTAGGACAACACCCCCTATGTTAAGTAACCAACATTTGTCATTTTTGTTGTTTAAAACATTGAGGTTAAGCATAAAAGCGTCGACTCTCCACACAAATGTCTAATAGTTCAAGGAATGTGGTTGCATAAAATAAAAGCAAGTTGATCCCATGAGGTCAGGAGGGCACCTGCACATAGTATGGATCAGCTCTTGTCCAACTGCTGCATCATTCATGCCCTGGAGAATACCGTGGTGCAGTGCCTGCAGCATGCATTTTTAAAGGGTATTTTGATGTACCTGCTGCAGCATCTATGACCTGAAGACTAGAATGATGTTTGTTTTTTATACTCGATGCTTTCTGCCATGAGAGGGTAGAGTCAGTGCAAACTTATCTTGGGAAAGCTGGAATTGCAGAAGACTTCTGTTTGTTTTTGTTTTCATGGTAATGGAAGAAAAAGAGGTTCTGCACATGGCTAGAGTCAGTACCAACCGCTGGTACTAGGCTCCGGCATTGTGGCAAAAAAAAAAAGAGCCACATTCTGAATCATGAGGAGTACCGACTAAAAATAGATCATTCATATTATGTATAAATGATGGAATTAATAAATTGGATCAACAGAGGTTACAGGCATTCTTTTTAACGACTTCATCTGTGCATTCTCCTTAAGCCTCCCCTGTTCTTCCCTTCTAATTCTAAAATTATTATGTTGTGATGACTGCCTCAATAGTGCATGCTCGGCAAAACAGGATAATAGTTTTTCTTCAGAGTTTAAGCAGATTCTGTAATTCTTCATTATGTACGTTGATGACAAGCCCTTGTAACAATAAACCCATGATTGAAAACACATCTCCCTTAACTTCACCTTTCTGCAGTAAATTTCCAAGAAAGTTTTGGGGGCTGTGGTTATATAAAAACCTGAATGGAATTGTCAGTGGGATAATTCGTACTTCGCACCAAACAGCCCGATGTTGCCAGTGGAGAGGCCATGTCTGTGTGACTACAGCACACCAAGGGGAGGCATGTAGTCAACCTTAGTGTATGCCGTGCTTACAAAGGAACTGTAAAACCAAGAAGCATCTGTCCAGAGTGAGTCTGTCGCTGTGACTTTCAATGGCTTGGCAAGCAGTCTGTGATTACTACATATAAAACTTCTGAAGTGCTCTGGTTAACTAAAGTGGATGGGTGGGACCACTGTTTGTGTAGCTTTCTAGCTTGTATTTTCAACACCATTGGCTAATCTTTATGTTCAGTATAAAAGCAAATCAGCTACCTTAGTTCATCAGGAAAGAATAATTGTTGGTCAGATATTAGTCATTTTGTTTTCCTTTGATAATGTACAGTCACATTAAAAGACATAGTCATGGGCTGGAGAGGAAGCTTAGTGGTTTGAGTACTGACTGCACTTGCAGAGGACCAGGTTCGGTTCCAGCAGTCAGAACTGTCTGTAAGTCCAGTTCCAGAGGACCTGATACCTTCACACAGACATATATGCAGGCAAAACTCCAATGTACATAAAATAAAAACAAATAAATTATAAAAAATCCATATATTCACTTGCATCTGTCTGAAAGGAGCAGTTCTTCCCAGGGGATGAGGGAAAATACACCTGTGTGGGTGAAGAAGATTCAATAGTGTGCCCAGTTACTCAATCCCAATCATGCTTAAAATTCCTAATTTTTGTACATTTTTCTGCCCTTTCTCATTATAAATCTAATAAACAAGATGCAATTAAGTAATGTCTAGGTTTTGGAGGATAGAGACTGCTCAATGGTAAGAAACTGTAGCTTAACCTGGAGAGGACCTGGGTTTGATTCCCACGATGAACCTGGTGGCTCACAACCATTTATATCTCCAGTTTCAAGGGATCTCACACCTCTTTCTGGCCTTCATGGACACTGCATGCTTGTGGTATACAGACATACATACAAATAAAAGGACTGCACATATAAAATAAATATTTTTAAAAGAAATATGCATATTTTCTTATTTTGCATTGAACTCTCCTCCAGAAAAATTCCATGTTTCTGCCTTCATTTCCAGGACTATAAGTTCAAACTAATGTGGCAATATGATTATTGTAATTATAATTACCTAAGAGAGAATCATAGCGGAGTTGGTTGGTGTCATTATGAAAGGCAAGAAAAGGGTAATTTGGACATTGATAACCAGGCAGTAAGAATGAGGGGAGAAGATGGTGGGCATCAAGGGGAATGTCTGTAGCCAAAGAAAGTAGAGACTCTCCAAGAAACACAAAGCAGAAGGGCAAACAGAGAGCTTCCTGCAGATAACTTGACTTTAACCCATTTAGTTTTAGGAAACATTTTTAAATTTTTTGTGTGTAAATATGAAGGAGAGAAGTAGAGAGAGAGAGAGAATACTAACTACCTAGTTTCTTGACATAACTGACGTAAAGTCAAAACAAGATCAAAACTTATAAACTAAAAAGCTACTCTGAGTGATATTCCCTTTACATATTATAAACAGGACTTCACAGGCCTGCCTGTTACTTGATGGCACAGCCTAGAAAGACAAGCTAATAGTATTTGGAAAATTTTTACAATGGCCAGCTTTTATGGCTTTTAAAAGCCTAACATCTAGTTTGAGGACCCGAAAATCTTTTCCTTTTAATTCTTCCAAGGTTGTTTATTACATCTCTAAGATCAGGAGATGATCCAACTGTCCAAATCCAACTATTTATCTGTGAAAGCTCCTAAATGAATCATATTAGTGTATACAATGAGCAAACTGTCACAGATGAGTGTGCACACGCGCACCCCCCCCCAACTTTGACATACACAGAGAATGCCACAATAAGATCTTGTGCTGAGGAACAATATCCCTTTAGGACGATGCCATATAGAGGAAGCAGAAGTAAATAAAACTACACACCTCTTCCTTCTGTATCTTAAATAAAATGTAAGAATAAATTAGTGTTTGTCTTAGGTTAAATATGTTGTTGTTAAATGTTTGGAGATGTGCCAGCCACTAAACCTATAAAGATACACTGAGTGTATCCTGTGTTCTAGACATCAGATTTGCACAGATGAATGAATCTTCAATTTTATAATATGCTCATTTGGATAGCACTGTGAGTAAATTGAAGTAATATTGTCTAGCTCCTATAAGTCAGTGCTTATAATTACATGGCTAATTCATTAGTCAGATACAAAAATAGTAGTATCCCTGAATAGAAAAATTATGTGCCAGTCCGATGTCATGTATTACAACTTACTGATGCTATTAAACATGGGACAGGACATTGAATACATGAGCAGGAAATAATTTTAAACAAATTTCACATTGAATGCCTATACATTTGAAATGTGTCTTTATTAATCCTGACAGCTCTCAGTCTAAGGGCTCATTTCCACGAAATGGTCTTTTCGGGCTGATTAGCTATTTTTCAGGCTACTGTCAATCATAGGGAAACTGGGGTCCTCAGGTTAGCTTCACTCTTGGATTTTTTTTGTGGTACTTTTACCACATTATTGATTTCACCTTAATTCCTCCATGATGAATAGTGAGGTGATGAAGATGAGTTAGGAGGATTCCACAGCATGAGCTTACTTTATGAAAAATATGCAGTACCCCGGGATGTATTTCAACTCTACATAAATTATATTGTTAGTCAAATTGTGAGTGCTACATTTCCTAGGCTTTGCAGAGTTATGATATGGCCTAGATTGTTTAATAACCACAATGAAAATGCAGTGAAACTAAAAAGAAATACCTTGACACTAAAGGCAGATTTTTTTTATGAGCCAAAATACCTTTAACTGAAAGGCCACAAAGAGACAGCATATAATTGAATGTGATTGAATATACACACTATGTGCATAACCCCTGAATAAATATTTATTCTCAGAGACCTTACCTTATGGCTTTTTCTACTGCAAGGAAATGCATGAAAAACATATCTAGGGGCCAAGCCGCCTTCAAAACCTCACTCTAGCAAAGGCACACAGTTGATAAATATTATAAAGTACACATGGTTTGGCATCTGAATTCAGACATCTGAATTCATGGTTAAAACTTTGATGACCTCATTGAACATTTGGAGATTAAGAATAAGGAATGATGGAGAACCCACAAACAATGACACCAGGACCTATCTCTTCTGCATGTATTAACTTTTTGAGAACCGAGTCTTTTTGAATGCACTCCTTCCTAGGCCAGGAGGGATGGGGGTGGGCCTTGGACTTCCAACAGGGCAGGGCACCATGCCCTCTTTCAAGGAAGAAGGGGGAGGGAGGAGGGGTGGGGGGTAGTGGGAG